>CM052440.1:17002504-17068754 GCA_028533085.1 Varecia variegata | reverse complement strand
ACTCACCAGAAAATTGGTTTCCCTGATCAACACCTGGGTGCATATTTGGGAATGATACCAATTGGGTGTCGGACAGAGGTGGGGGGAGGGGATGGGAGTATATCTACATGATGAGAGCGAAGCGAACTGTCAGTGGAATGGACATACTTGAAGATCTGACTCGGGGTGTTGGGGGGGGGAGGGGACGGGTGTATACCTACATGATGAGTGCGATGTGCACTGTTGGGGGAATGGACACCCTTGAGGCTCAGACTCGGGGGGTTGGGAGGGGCATGGGCAATATACTCAACCAGAACTGTTGTACCCCCATAATAAGCTATAATAAATAAACAAACAAAAAAAAAAGAGGTAGGAACTCAACAAATGTTTCGCTGAATGAATAAATGTTTGCAATCACCATGTGACGACTCCTAAGCTTCCTTTTTATACTGAGAGTCTATGGTTCCAGAAAGAGCCATGATATGTCTGCATTTTCAAAAAAGCAAAAGTGAGGCCAGAGAGGTAAACTGTCCTAAACTCATCATGATATATTGATTGTGGACATTAACACTTTAGAATAAAACACTTTTGTGGATGCTGTGGATTCTACCAGGAGGAAAGTAGAATGGACCCAGTTAGCTAACACCTCAGAGTAAAATGGGAAAGACTAACAGAATAATTTAGTACAATTTAAGCAGATGGTTCCTTTCTTTTCTTCTTTGTATGACCTTTGAGATAACATTTTGTCTTGATGAATAAACAAAAATCTTCAGAATTTTGCCTAAAGCTCCTTTTCAAAACAATGGGAAATGTACAAAATGCTTACATCAAGAATGCTAAAATTTGTTCTTTAATATATTTTTAATCAAATACAAAAAAATCCAACCACCCTATTTCTGTCAAAAGAACAATATGATTATATTCCAACTATTTACAGTACGAAGAATCCTCAAAATTACCCAACCAATATCTAGAGTTTCCAACTGAGATAGGGAACTGGCAGGTACTGCTTTAGGTACGGCTTTGGGTATTGCTTTGGGCATTGCTGCAGCACTACCTGAGTCAGGAAGTCTGAAAACAAAGTTTCAAATTAGCCTGATCAAAATAGGATGGAGGCAGGACAAGTTCCGACCAGTTAGAACCAAGATGGTGGAGAAATAGAGGGTGTCACCCTGATTCCAGGAAAACATTGACCCTTTCATGAATATTCCTCCCCTTGTTTAGCCTATAATTAAGCTGTTGCTTAAATAGAAAGGCCACAGGAACCTGGGGGCCCATGCTCTTCTGCAGGGAGAACTTGCCTCTGTTCTGTCTGTGGAGTAGATTTTCTATAGTTTCTGAATAAATCTCGCCTTCACTTTATATTATCATCTTGCTTCTGAATTCTTTCTTGTGCAAAGCCAAGGACACACTTGGACTTCAAGTGGCTCCCAGCATTGGGAGCCACTTTCCTGTGTCGAAACCTTCCAAAGATTTACATTATCATATATTCCATAACAGTTAAAAGCATATATTATTAATAATTTACATGTATATCTTTTAAGTCTATTAATAAAATATATGACTCTTCAAACACATTCAGTGACGAGCAGGAACTACACTCACTGAAGGAAATTCAGTAGCCTTTCTGGACTCCTTGGGAATAGATCCAATATCCCATGATTCACAATTGTTTTACAATAGATGGTTTATTTCTCTATGATATGAAGTTTATTTTCATAGACATATACTTAAAACCTCAAACACTGTCCTCGACATTCGTGAAACAGCCTTAAAGTTACTTTTGTTGATCTCATCTGCTTCTCTCCCAGGTCAATGGGCAAAGAATGAGGCTTCCAGTGGAAGGCAAATCCCTTTAACTGTCCTCTGAATCTTCCCT
Organism: Varecia variegata; assembly: GCA_028533085.1. Taxonomy (NCBI): domain Eukaryota; kingdom Metazoa; phylum Chordata; class Mammalia; order Primates; family Lemuridae; genus Varecia; species Varecia variegata. The sequence continues at coordinate 17,066,896 of CM052440.1, read as the reverse complement.
CCTGCCTCCGCAGGGACTTCACTTAATTCTCACTCTCTTTTCAGCATCTGCAACCTTCTCCTTTCAACTAATGCTTTTTCCCTCATCATATAGCCATGCTCAATGCTCCCTTCTGGTAACAAAGTATCAAAGACAAATAACAAAACAACCCCTCAAATATGTCTCCCTCCATCCATAATCCTCGTCTTCTCTTTTTCTTATATCCAATATTTTTAAAGAGTTGTACCAGTGGCTTCTCTTTCTTCCCTCTCATTCACGTCCACTGCAGCCCAGCTTCTTCCCTCTTATGCTCCGATGAAACTGCTCCTGAAACCATCACCAGTGACCTCTTAATTGGTACACACAGCAGATACTTTTCAGGTTGGGTTGACCTCTCAGCAGCATTTGGTATTATCATCCAGAAACTTCTTGAAGCAGATGGAACCACAAGGAGGAATAAGCCAAGTTTCCACAATCACCGCATGGAAGGGCACTCACCTAACATTCAAACTACTGTGTGTGCAAGAAAGGCACTTGCATTGTGTTAAAACATTGGGATTTATGAAATCGTTACAGCACCTAGCAATATGTATTCCGACAAACACACAAATCTTGTTAGGGCATTCCTGATCTGGTCTCCCTGATTAGCTTCAATTGTCATCTTTCTTCCCTGTGAACTCTATGTCCTAGCCACACAAACTACTTTGCATGCGTGTATACATATGTGTGCTATTGTCCAAGCTACTCTTAATTCCTTTCTCCCTCTTATTTGTTGACACACTCATTCTTTTATGTTTACTACAGTCTCTGAGAAAGTCTCCCTGTTCCTGACAAGCAGAGTTATTCTATTGCAGCTCATACACCCTCTATTATAACACTCATGCTATTGCCTCATCATTGTTTTCTGTCCTCTGTTGAACATTTTGAGGGCAGACACCATGTATTTTCAACAGTGTTTCTACTACCTAACATTATGTCTGGCACATAAGAGGTTCTTAGGTTCTCGAGGACACGAATTATAAGAACTTAACGAAGCTATGCTTTGTTAAAATGAGGTTGAAATGATAAATACTGGACCCTTACATTAAATTCTGTAAGAACATTAGGTTCCAACAAAGAAGGACACATTTGTGGTTTTATATTTTGTTTTCTATTAGTTAAACCCTAGCTATTAAAGATTTATAACTTTCTTAAAAATGAACTCTTGCCTACCACTGGTTTTAAAGATTACTTTTGGGCAATAATTTCATGAACCAAATATATTCTTTGTATCTAACTTTCTTTGAGGTGATTTTCTATGCATAATAAATTAATCATTTCAAAATAATATTTGCATACAATCAGCCACTTTTTTTGTATTCCAAATGTATTAATATTTTAATTAGCTATAAGCAATAGGAAAGAGATTTATTCAGTCTGCTGTGGAAGTGCTAATATGATTTTAAAAACAACTAAGAGCACTAATTTTGTTGTCAATTTCATATCCTTATAATTACCTCTTAAATAGGCCGCATTTTTCTCATGGTAATCACTGCTGTTTTCAAATGGCTTACAAAGAAGAAAAGCATTTAAGCTAATTCTTAGAACAGATGAAAACTATTTATTTTGACATTTGTCGGCTGTGGACCATGTCCTTTCCAATTCTGAAAAAGACAGCCTGAAAACTTCTGTGTTTAGAACAAATAATTTTAATAACTTTAGAGGTGATTAACAATGGAACCTATTTTAGGTGTCAGATAAGATCATCTTACTTCATCTTAACTCAAAGATCCTGGGTAGACCCATTGGTTGGGGTGTGGTCAAATTGTTCCTGTGCCAATTACTCAGTGAGGGAGTCTGAACAGTCAATGGGGAAGATGTAGGGACTGAAGAAATAACTTCTTTCTCCCCAGCCCAAGAATTATGTAGGGTAATTCTTTTAAGCAAGGTCATACATATTAATTGGAAGGAAGACAAAATAGTTTAGGAAGAGGACTGTAATGCAAGAGATAATTTGCAGTGGTCCCCAACCTTTTTGGCACCAGGGACCGTTTTTATGGAAGACAGTTTTTCCACGGAGCGGGGAGAGGGGTATGGTTTCAGGATGATTCAAGCACATTACATTTATTGTGCACTTTTTTCTATTATTACTACATGGTAATATATAATGAAATAATTATACAACTCACCATAGGTTAGGGACACCTGGTTAGAAGAACAATGGAAAGTGATGTTAGCATACTTTGTGAGGTAGAGGTTCCAGTTGCTAAATACAGATAAAGAGAACAGAAGAATATAAAGATTTTAAACTGTATCAGAAAGAATCACGGAACTTGAGGAGTATAAAGAACTTTAGAGATACATCATTTTAGTTCAACTCTTTCATTTTAAAGAGGAGGAAACTGACCTTTAAAAAGGTTAAATCACTTGACCCAGGTTGCACAGAGAGTCAGTGAAAATAGTGTCTGTGGGTTCCTATGGTGGGGATGGGAAGAACATAGAAGGGAAGAAAGGAAGTGGGTCTCTTTTCATTCTGATCCAGAAACGCAAATCCTTTAAAAGGGTAGGCAGAGCTTTTTAAAAAACAGCTGGCGTCACCTGCAGAGCTGAACCAAATGCTGTGGTCGGTGGTACCCAGGTTATGCTTTTTGTAAAATCTCTCTTTGTGCATGTATAACCTTCATAAAATTAGTTCATGCTTGCTTTTAAATTACATTGCACCTGTCCTAATCACTCCTGGGTGGAAATGTCCTAAGTGTTACATAGGGTTTGTAAAATTGGGCTACTGCCATTATTTTTAGGATCATTCTGCCTCACTTAGCTTGTAGAACATTTTTCTGCGACTAACGTCGATATCTCATGCTACATAATTCAATTTTAATTTTCCTCCTAAGGTCTTCAATTTTCTTTATCATGTGTCTGTTTCAAGAGGCAGTCACCGCAATGTTGATTGGCAGTATCACATAAATTCCACAAATTTACTTTCAGTCACTTTTCATCTGTATGTTTCTTGATATCATCCCCTGCCTGAACAACTTAACTCTTTTTTAAAAAAACCTAGCCACCCCTCTAAACTCATGCATGCATTCTCTCTCTCTCTCTCTCACACACACACACACAAACACACACACACACATATATACACACAATCATAAAAGTAATTTTCCCAAATGGAGAGGCATGAAGCATGTGAGACGTCTAGAGAAGGCCAGGAGTCATAGCTGTGCACAAGCCAACTTAAAATCTGGTATAAAGACATCAGTGAGAATGGCAGAGTAGGGAACTCCAAGAGAAACGAAACAAATCCTAGCAAAACTGTTAGAATCAACCTTATTGGAACTCTGGAAAATAGTCAAAGGTTTGCAGCAATCAAATTAATCCTTAATCAAGAAAAAAGGTGACTGAAACCCAGTAGGAGAGGTTTGTGGTGTTTTAATTTACTCTTGCCCATCCCCTGCATTCCTGACTCAACAGTGGTCCTGAAGTTAGCAGCCCATCCTCCCAGGATGGGCCCTGGTGCCAGAGAAAGCAGAGTAGGTCTTGTTCTCAAAGAATTGTGGTTGCCTGTTTTGACCTATCAGGTGGCTCCCTGAAGGAATAACACAAAGGACCTGCCTTTATTTGGCCTAACTCAGAATTCCCTCAGGGCACAAAAGTGGCTACATAGAGGAAGTCTGTCAAAAATATTTAAAGGAAAATGAACCAGCTACTCCCACCCGAGACAAAGAATGATAGTTGATATAAACAATAAATAAACCACAAAACTTGGAAGCGAAGGCTGGGAAGTGAGATCTTGGGGAATAAGGGCTTTGACAAGCTTCTCCTAGATATTTCTGGGTATCTAGAAGGCCATACACAAGCCCAGGGCAGGGGACATGATCAGAAATAACACTGAGAAGGCCCTAAACTCTCAACTTTGGCTAAATAAATGTCAGACTCTATGCAAACAGAAAGTGAAGCTAAAGGCAGATTTGTAAACTGCTCAATTGAATGCGGAAGGTCTGTCCCAGTACACACATAGAATCTGATTGCAAAGATGGGGAGAATGTTTGTTTTCTCCAGGCATTGAAGGTAATCTCTGTCAAATCACTAGTTGACCACTAGGTTACTAGAACACAGATTTCAGTGACCACACATGAAAAAGAATATAGTCATTTAAAAAATAGTTTATAAAAGTCACTATACAAACAAGTATAACATAAAACAAACAGAATAAAACCCAAAGAGGGGGGAACTGATTTCCAGTTACCGTAACAAAATATTTAAAATGTCTAGTTTTAAACAAAAAGTTATTTGGCATGCAAAGAGATAAGAAAGTATGGCCCATTCATAGGAAAATAAAATTAACATGAGATGTTGCTGAGAAATCCTAGATACTAGATATACTAGACAAAGAGTTTAAATCAATTGTCTTAAATATGCTTAACAAGCTAAATAAAACTGTGGACAAAGAACTAAAGGAATCCAGAAGAACAAAGTCTCACCAAATAGAGAATATCAACAAAGAGGCAGAAATTATATAAAAGAACCAAATAGCAATTTTGGAGCTGAAATGTATGATATTGAAATTTTAAAAAACTGAATAGAAGGTTTCAATACAAGACTTGAGCAAGTAGAAAAAGAATCAGAGAAGTTGTAGATAAGTTAATTGAAATAATCATTCTGAGGAGCAGAAACAAAAGTGAAGAAAAAGGAACAGAGCCTCAGCAACCTTTGGGACATCATTAAACATATCTATCTATCTATCATCTGTGTGTCTATCTATCTATCTGGAAGTCCCAGAAGGAGAGGAGACAGAGTAAGAGCCAGAAAAAAAATACTTGATGAAATAATGGCTGAAAACTTCCCAAATTTCATGGAAGACATAAATCTATATATCCAAAAAGCTCAATAAATGCCAAGTAAGAAAACTCAAAGAGATCTAAACTGAGACACATTATAATCAAACTGTTAAAAGCCAAAGTGAAAATTTTGAAAGCAGCAAGAGAAAAGTAACTCATGATGTGCAAGGGGTCACCGATAAGAATAATAGCTGATTTAAGCTATGGAAACTTTAAGGCAGTAGAATGACTTATTTAAAGTACTGAAAGAAGAAAAACAATTAACCAAGAATTTTATGTTCAGAAAAACTATCCTTGCAAACTGAAGCAGGAATTTAGACATACCCAAGTAAACAAAACATGAAGGAGTTTGTCACTAATAGACTGGTCCTATAAGAAATGAAATGAAAAGACACTAGATAATAACTTGCAGATACATGAAGAAATAAAAATCACCAATACAGGCAACTACATAGGTAAATATAAAAACCAGTATTATTGTATTTTTGGTTTATAACTACTCTTCTTTTTCCTATATAATTTAAAAGATTAATGCATAAAACAATAGTTATTAATCTATATTAATGGGACACAATGTATAAAGATGTAATTTGTGACAATAACAACACAAACAGTGAGAGAAAGATCTCTATAGAAGCAGAGTTTCACGTACTATTGAAGCCAAGTTGGTATTAATTAGAAACAGATTGCTTATAATCTTAAGATGTTAAATGTAATCCCCACGGTATGAATAAGAAAACAAGTAAAAAGTATACTGAAAAGTAAATGAGATAGGAATCAAAAGGGATTATAGAAGGGAATTAAATAATTAAACATAAAAAACAATGGAGAAATTAAGAAATAAAAAGTGTATAAGATATACAGAAAACAAATAGCAAAATAGTATAAGTAAGTCCTTCTTTGTCAGCAGTTACTTTAACTATAAATGAATTATACTCTCCAATTATTAATAAACGGCAGGGATTGGAAGGATAGATTAAAAAATGATCCAACTATATGCTGTCTACATGAGACTCACTTTAGATCCAAAGACACAAATAGATTGAAAGTTAAAGCATGAAAAGAGATATTTCAGGCAATTAGTAAACAAAAGATAGTTGAGGTGGCTATACTAATCAGACAAAATGTACTGTGTTAAAAATTGTTATAGGAGACAAAGAAAGGCATTATATATTTATAAAAGGGTCAATTCATCAAGAAGATATGACAGTTATAAAAATATATGCACCTAACAATTAAATCCCAAAATATAATATATGAAGCAAATATTGACAGACATAAAGGAAGAATAAACAGCTCTATAATAACTGTAGGAGATTTCAATACCATATTTTCAATAATGGATACAATAACCAAATGGACTTGAATGACACTGTAAGCCAACCAGACCAAACAGAAAAATACAGAACGTGCTCTAGAGCTAGATATGGGTAATGGTTACACAACACTGTGAATGTCCTAAATGCCACTGAACTGTACACTTTAAAATGGTTACAATTGTAAATTTTATGTTATATGTATTTTATCACAATAAAAAAGTTTACCTATAAACACTCACAAGAAAATAATGCATCAGAAGAAATAAAAATTATGATAAAAAATCAGCACCAAATTACTAAACTTAATGAAGCCACCACCTCTACAAGCACAAGACAAATGTAGAGATCCCAGGGCTCAGGCAGGAGAGTGCAAGACAAAAGAAGCTGCTAAAAATTAGCAGTCCTTATGAAAATAAAAATTAAAAAGTGGAAAACTATGAAAAGGGTTTTCTGTGGGAGAAAGAAATGGGATTGGGGTATAAATGTACTGCTTTTTAAATAAAGAATTCTAAAATAATTTGGTGCTTTAAGCTATGTGAATGCATCACTTGATTTAAAAGCAAACATCAATTAATGAAACAGCCCCCCAAAAATGTGGTATAAAAGGAAAACCATAATCACTTCTTATGCTCAGAATTTTCAGAAAGACTGGGTCACAAATCATGATTTAGAAAGCCATGCATTTCTGAATGCATCCAGCTACGGTCACTTAGTTCTGCACTAGTTTCATATCTTATCTTAACAGCAATCACTCTTAAGTCTCAACCACAGCTCTTGGGTATCTCACTGCTTCTCCAGAGCATTCTCGTTTTATTTCGTGAAATGTCTCCCTTATAGTAATCTAGGTTTATGACTCATTTTCAAAATCACAAAGAGCTATATATCATTCTACCTTTTAAAAAAAATCACTAGAATGCAAGTGCTTTGGAGAAATCTGGGTATTCACTGCCTTGTAAGTCTGAGAGGCAGCCAGTAAAGTCAGGGCTGCAGAGTTAAAATAGGCACCACAACAAGAGAAGAGACATTGGTCATGCAAGTGTTTCATTTCCTAAAGCACAGGATTTTGAAATGAATCTTGCGTATCTTAAGATTATCAACTCCAAGAGGCCAAGGCCTCTTAAGCTAACTATATACTGAAAAATGTGCCATTTTTGATGAATATTTTCTTGTAATTTAAAATTAAACTTGAGAAAAAAATTTTTAGGCTCAAAATTTCTCCCAGAGTTTATTTGCACATATATTTGGTTTTTAATTTTGTTTCATTTTTGAGAGCTATGGGAATTTTTGCATTTCAACCTGTGATAGTAGAAAAAAAATGTTCTAAAATCAGACATATCTGGGTTTGAATTCCAAGCTGGGAACTTCCAAGTTCATGTAAGTATGAATAAATTAGTGTATTTTCTAAGCTTTAGTTTCCTTATCTATAAAATGAGATAATATTATGTAGCGTTCATTGTTGTCACAAAGATTAGAAAGGAGCAATCATGGTACCTGACAAAGATTAGGTGCTAACACTAGTAGTGTTATTTTTATAGTTAGAATATAGAATTATTTAAAGACCTCGGATGTCATTTAGACCAGTTTTTACATTTTCCCAGAAGGGAAGCTGAGGAGCAAGGACAGTGACCTGACACAGGTTGATAGGACATAAAGCTAGTTAATTTCAGAGATTTGTACTGAGGTTTCCTGTTTAAATCACAATCTCTTCCCTCCCTGGGGCTTACTTCACTAGCGATGGAGCCTATTATTAAAGAGAAACTTTAAAACAATTTATGAAACATAATGGGAGGCAAACCTCAGAATATTCAGTACTATGACTTAGATGCACCTTCAGAAACTGAAACTTGGCCAAAGATGAACCATACTTTCTGAAGGCTTTGCCAACGTTTTCTTGTTAGTAACTTCCTTCTAGTATCTAGAAGGAATAGATACTAGATATGAAAAGTACAATTTCTTCCTTCCCTTCATTAAAACAAAATCAAACAAAAACATGTTCTTGTACCCTATGACTAAGTCTGACCTGCTATTACATTTGACAAATTAAAGTTCTTCTAAGAGTAAAAAAAAATTCCCTCTAGCAAATTGTTCCAGTTGACATAATACCCAGCATATAATAAATACTTGTTGAATGAACAAATGAATGTGTATATTCTCATACTGCTAATGAGAACTAATACTTAAAACAAAAGTATAAATAAGATTGGCACAAACGACATTCTAGTGAATATCTGGGGTGAGAGAATCTATGCTATGAGAACAGCATACTCACACAGAAACACAGAAGGACTTCAGAAAAACCACAAGGACCAGAGTTGCTATAACTTTACTGCAGCCACCAAAAATTCTGCTTTGCCTTTATATGACGCAACTGTGCCTTAACCTGATTTATTATTTCCAAATCTCTTGTAATCTGTGTTGCATACAATATGCAGGGATATACTATCAAGAAATTAAGATATGTTGAGAGGCCACCCCTACCAGGCAAAAAGACCCATCTGAAGATAAAAATCACCCCATTTATAAAAACTTTGGCCAGATCTCATGAGTCTACTAATTATTCACCTGAAAGTTTAAGCATCCAGAGATAACACAGAGATGAATTCCTCATCTCTCACTGACAAATCTTTATATATATATATATTGGTCCTCTAAACTTTTCTTGATGCATATAAAGCCTATTTCTCTAAAAATCCAGATTTTTTTCTAAATACTCTAGTTACAGACTCTGTTATAGATATAACTAAAGATTCTCAAGGCTTCTTAAAAACTTGTGAACTTTGCTTCTCTCCAGTATCCATCTTACAAGGATACCAGACCCATGAGAGGCAGCACAGCAGATACAATGTAGTCTTTACACTCAGATGTAGATAGGTGAAATGCTGGATTCACTCCTTTTTATCTATGAACTCTTGGGTAAATCTCTTATTCCCCTTGTGCCTCAGTTTCCCTATCTGTAAAACTGCGATAATACCAATCTCATAAATGTATGGAGGAAAGCAAATGTATGTATTGTCTACAAAAATCCTGGCATATGGTAGGCACATTATAAATGGTAGTGACTACTACCATTATCATCTTGTAACACATTGCTTTCTCGTGTCAGTTCATATACAAAAACCAGAATGAGTTTCTTGGGCCATATCAAATTCAATTCTCTCTCTCCTATTGTGCTTTTAATGCTTTCTCTATTCTGGCACAATTTCATCTCCTCTCCCAGGATTCCAGAGCATAAATCATAACTCTGGCCAGCCTAGTTGCCTTTTGATCTCTTTCACTCAGCATGTCAATTCCTGAATGTTCTCATTATTTTTTTCCTTCAGGTTGCTTGCTCCATTTTTGTGCCAGGACCTTCCCATTCCTTAAAGTTTCAGCTCACGCCCCATTCATTTCCTCTATGGGACAGCCCCGTAATGACACTACCTCATTGCTTTCTTCTCTAGCTCCTAGTGCCAGCTCTGAGAGGAACCGAGAAAAGGATGGAATTTGTGATGTGCTCTTTCTCTCTGAGAGCTTGCTCTTCTTTCTATATAATCCTACCACTTCAAGCATCTATTTTACACAGCCATGAAGGCCACTAGTGAATGCTAAAGTAATTTTCTTTCCCATTGATGTTACTAGGATTATGTTCCAAAGAAAGAATGAGCCTATGTTTATGCAAATTATCTTGACTTCAGCTAAGCTCCTTATTGGCATACTCGGTTCTCTCCTGCTGCCTGCAAGATAAAATAAGTATTGCAAAAATCTTATGAACTAAATAGTAAATATAAGTTAAATAATAGCACAATGTGATGTTACTGTATCCAAAGAATATTAAACGGATCTACACAACCAGGAAGGAGATCTTTAATAATATGTCAGAGGAGTCTGAAACGAGCCATAGACCCTTTTTTCTGTTTATTAGAGACATCATGGAGTAGGGTAGCAATTCTTGAATATGAATTTCTCGGTTCTACTCCAGACACTCTGTTGGGTAAAGCCTAGAAAACTTATGAAAATGTTTCCTGTGTGGTTTGGGATGCACCAGGAACTATAAATACAGTGATCATAGCATGTGCTTCAAAATCAAAGCTCTGGATTCAAAGTTTGCCTCTTTCTTTGCATGTGATGTTTAACTTTTCTGAGCTTCAATATTTCATCATGATGAGCATTGAGATGATATATGTATAGTGTCTGGCATATAACAGGCACTGACTAAATAGGAACCACTTATCTACAATTTGGATGAATACCCAAAAGAATGCTTATCAAATCCATCATCACAACACTGGGAAACAGAGCTAATAAAAGAAATGCTAAAGTGACTTTGAGTCCTGGACTACTAGGCAAAACACCCACAATATTAATATGCATAAGATTAGACAGTGGATTTAGGTTGCAAAATCAATTGCATAAACAAACGATAGAGACCAGTGGAATAAAAGTTGACAATATAAAAAAAAACCCAAAAAACAAAACAAAACAAAAAACTCCAAAACCATCCAGAGATTTTTGTTGAAAAGACAAGTATATGATTCAAACAATCTTTGGGATAGAGAATAGAGAATTGGGAGGAGACTGGCGTATCCAACAATGTTTATATCTTCCAGAACTCTTAGCATGGTAGTTTCTTTATAGAAAAACTCAAAAGCATTGTCAACAAGTGATAATGTGTGATTGCCCATAAAAGGTTAATGTGATCTTTGTATTACTATTAATAATTAATATGATATATATAATACTTATTGAGTGCTTATATCCAATATAATATGCTAAATGTGTTACATGTATTATTTCCTTTAACTGATAAAACTTTTTATCTCAAAATCTTTGTAAATAACTATTTCTTTGAATCCCCAATTTCAACTCAGGCAGTCTGAGGCCTAAGCCAGTAGAATTGCTAACTATGCTTCAGGTTTTATAACCAGTAAGTGCAGATTGGTATAGTGCTAGAATTATTTCCTTAGTTTTGATGCAAATTTCTCTGGGTAATTCATTTTAATAATTGCTTCAGATCTGCATTTGCAAAGTCTTATTTATTTTTCCTGTGGCAAATGTATCCTTTAACAAAAGTTTAGGCTCATTCTGTTCTTTTAATGATTTTTTTAGTTGTCCTTTGACTAAAATGTGAGTAATATTAATTTGAAAGAATTGTATTATTCAGAATTAGATAAGCCCTTCTGCCCTGCAAAAAAGGAGTTCACTTCTGTTTGCTTGGCTTTCTGATTTGGTGGCCCTGCACGGAGATTCAGATTTCATTTCTTATTTACATTCATTATTTTGTCTTCTGATAGTTTGCCCCCTTTAATACCTTGTTTGCTGATAGCTCTGCTTTCATGCTGCTTGCCATTACAGAAGGGAATGTTTTTCTTTAATACCTTACATTTCCTCCTTCCATGCTTCAGAGATATTTACCCAGCTTACGCCACATACCTGCTCATTTATTTGGAATTTTGTATGCTTTGGGGAGACTTTATATCTCCTTTCCATATTTGAATAATTATGGTTTTTCACCTCTGTGATAAACCTACCAGTTGTAGTATTTTAGTTATACCCTTTACCTTTTCTTAGTGAAGAGAGGAGGATGAAAATTATAATAAAATTACTGACATTCACAAAATCCAGGTATATCAGTTAGGGTCTAATCAGAGGAGAGAAACTACACAGTAATCTGAACAGAAAAAGTTTAATATATAAAGAATTATTAACTATAACAGGGGATTAGAACATTGAGGGATTGGGCAGTAAGGAGTCAAGGGAACTGGAACAAAATATAGGGATAACAGCTATGAGGAATGGCCGCTACCCTAGGACTCAGATAGAAGATGCTCGCCTACCCTCAAGGCTGAGAACTGAACCTTCTCACTGAGGGCACAGCCACGGCTCTCGGAAGGGCAGGCACTGAATAGGATGCCTTGTTAGAGTAAGTCGCTGAAGATCTGCCCTTCAGAACTTGCTGGACATCTGCTCTTTAGGATGCCAGGAAAGCTGTTTATAGAGGTGCATCTTGCTGGAATCTGTCCACTATGAAACTGCCCAAGGTGGGTGCTGCCGACCACCATGCACGAAGGAGCCTGATGCTGGAGTCGCTGCTCACACTGCAGGAGGCTGCTGAGGGAGTGCACCAGAACCAGGAAGGAAAATCCCTTCCTCCTGTACCTTGGACTGACAAAGCTTAACCTCGTGCAGGCTGGCAAAGGAAAAATATTTAAAGGGCTCATCTCCATTTTTGCAGAAAAGGCAGTGGGGTATAAAGGTGAAGCGGAGAGACAATAACTTGATAACTGGTATACCAGATAACCTGTATCTAATGAATCTTGGAGAATCATCTGGTTCAATTTCCTACCTTCCAACAGATTGATGCCTAAGCTAGCTAAGACAGATGGTCGTTAATTCTGTTTAAACACAAGTTTCCTTTAGAACCTGCTTTACTCTTTAAAAACCTAAGTCAGTTAAATCTACCCATGTTCACTACAGAGAATTTTGGAAATACTGAAAAAAAAAAAAACAACAGAAAATTAAAATAACCCACAATTCCAGAATTTAAAGAAAACTAATGTTGGCATTCTAATATATATTCTTCTAGACTTTTTTTTTTTTGCACTATTCATTCAATCAAGTAAAGCTTATTTATTAGCATCTATGAGGTCTAGGCACAATGGTAATTGTTAGGTGCACAATGGTAGAACAACCAAGCACCTCCTCATCAACACAGAATCCAATGAGGGAAACAAATGTTAAGTGAATATGTATATGTAAGTGTATTTATGTACATATAAAGATGTACAGTACACATATCGATTTATAACACTTTTTAATAATAAAATTGAGTTCATTTTATGTATACTGATTTGAATTCAGCTCTATTTATTTAACATTATATTATAAATATTTTCCATGTCACTAAAAGGTTTTGGAAAGTGTAATTTTTTTTTCATGGCTGAATAAAATTCTATCATTTAAATACAGTTTAATTTCCTTAACTTTTTTCTATTGTTGGAAAATGTTTTAGCATTTCTAATGATGCATTCTGAATTATATCCATCTCTACATAGTGGTTAACATTATGAATGTAACCATGCTCCTGGTTTTAAATCCTATCTCCATCATGGGCTAAGTTATCATTAGAAAAATCACTTAACATCTCTGTCTTCAATAAGATTATACAACCTACTTCATCTTGTTGTTGGGAGAATAAAATAAGCTTAATATAGGGAAAGCACCTAGAACAGTACCTGAAAATTTCAGCAATTTAAATATTACCTATTATATTTATCATCTGTTTTTGTGTCTGTATGTCTCCCTGAGATATAAATGCCTTGACTATTTCATTTACTATTATGTCCCTAACATCTAACACAGTGTCTCATCCATAGTTGGAATGTAATATGTATTTAATAAATTACATGAAAAAACCCTGCATATATAAAGCACATTGTTGGTGTGGGTAAGGTGAATTCCTACAAGTGGAATTACTAGTTGAAAAAGTATGAATATTTTTAAGGATCTTGATAATTGCTAAATTACATTCTAGACATCTATCAATTCATATTCCAACCAGAGTGCATGATAGGAATGTCCTTCTTAGTCTATTCTTGTCAGCATTAGACACTCTAACACAATTTTTAAAAATTTTTCTAATTTTAATAATATATTGCATTATATTGTTGCTTCAATTAGCATTTATTTAATTAAAGGTGTGGTGGAACATGTTTTTCCCATTGAATATATTCTTTAAATTGTCTATTTTCTTTCCCAATTTTCTACTGACATATGAGTATTTTTCTTACTGAGTTTTAAGAACTCCTTTTATTGCTAAGATAGTAACCATTTGCTAAATTTTTTTATATAGTTTAACATTTACTTTTTAATCTTTGTACACTGCTTTGTGACATTCAGGTGATCTTAATTTTTATTTAGTATAACTTTTTGATTCTTTTCTTTGTGATTAATGCCACACTTTTATCACTAGAAATTCCTTTCCAGGTAGAAGTCAATAAATACTTCACTTATACTTCATTCAATGTTATTTTGAACTTAACTATTTGATCCAATGGAATTTATTTTACCCCCTCTAAATAGTGATTATTATCAACATTATTTGTACAAAAATTTATTCTTCCAAAGGCATGTTGATAGTTTCTTTATAAACTATTATGGTTTTATATTTAGTAGCATCTTTGAATTCTATTAAGTTCCATAGATTTCTACATTCTACTAGTATCACAGTTTTTAGAGTGGTAAGTTTAATTCATTATGTTTTTATATTTAGTAGGGTCTTTGAATTCTATTAAGTTCCATGGACTCCTAGACTCTACTTATACCACAGTTTTAATATGGTAAGTTTAATATATCCTAACATCTTATAGGGAAAGTCCCTGACCTCCACCATGCATGCGTGCACACACACACACAGTTTTACTCCATCACACTTCACTCAATCAACAAATATTGTGAGATGCCTTATATGTAGCCAGGAATTGTTTGAGAAACCATGAATAGAGCATCAGATAAAATTGGCATGGTCCCTTCCTTTATGGAGATAAAAGAATGTAGAAGTGGAACTAGACAAACAAACGGGCAATTATATTACAGACAGGCTATCCTAGGGCAAATAGAGTATGCTATGAGCAGCCACTGGTCTAGATTTTGGGGGAGAAGAAAAGCTTGCCACAGAAAATGAAACAAAAACTAGTATCTAAAGGGTGTGAGGTACGAAGAGGAATTAGCCAGGCAAAAATGTCAGGACATTTGTGAAAAGAAGTTGCTGATCTCTTTACAAATCCTCTGTTCTTTTCTAAATTTTTCTCAGATATATTTCATCTATTCATTCATTGAAGTTGCTTTGATGATCCAGTTTCTCATTTGTTCTGGAGGCTAAAGATGAAATATCCCTCTGTTATCCAACTTGATACATTTCCTCTACAGTTCAGGCACTTGATATGAACTAATCTACTACTTCTATGTCTAGTATTTAACCATAATATACCTGTTATCTCCCCTTTCCATATTTTTCTCTTCTTGTTGTACCTAACCTGGAGAGTTACTCTGGTAGACAATCTCATACACGTTATTCTCTGGGGTTTATTGTTTGCTTCCCATGTGACTTGCATGAAATCATAGACAATTATTTGTTAAAAGATAGAAACAATATTTGTAGTTAAGTGTGCCAAGAGTACAAAAATTTAAGGCTATCAAAATGATACAATTATTCTTTCTATAGGATGGCTGAGGTTTATGAAAATGGTTTATTATCATTAAAAAGAGATATAAAAGGGTTTTAAATAAGTGAATTCCTTATATATAATCAATTTTATATCTTTGAAAATTGTTTGCATTCCCCTATAATAGAGAATGCACAATATGATGTTTTTAATAATTCTGACCAATATGACCAAAGAAAACGAATTCTTCAAGTGTCAGTCAACATTGAATAGATTCTGATTTTTATGTATTTATTTTGGGCAGTATACTAGTTAATCTTAGTGAAACTACGCTTAATTATTTTTGTTTATTTTATATATTCTGATTGTCATGTAAATATCAATTGTGCTTTTTTACTGTCCTTTCTATTCTTTCCGTGGTTTTGATGCAATGTTAATGTTTCATAATATTTTCACTTGCAGGGCTTGGTGCAGAATCCAGCTCACTTTAAATGGTCAATTAATTTTTGCAGAACTGAAATTGACTTGTTAAATACTTCTAGGCAAGAAATATGGTAAACTCTTAGCTTTTCTACTTTGAATTGAAATTTTGATTTGTTTTCACTTCTCAGGGAGTACCTAGTCTAGACTAAATAATTAACCAATTGGCAGCATAATGCATTCATTGTGGAGAACAGAACCTGGTTTCACATCCATCTTTGCCACTAACAGAATCTAATCATGGGCAAGAGTCACTTATCACCTTCAGGTCACACTATTTTATCTGTAAAATGAAGCAATAGCATTACAGACTCTTCAAAGTCCCTGCTACTTCTACAATGCTAAAATTCTATGATTCTAGCCTGCACATAAAAAGACCTAATAATTTGAGTGTAAATCTAGAGGTTTCTGAAGGCCAAATGTCTTATACTACGTAGGATACTATAGAAGACGGCATTATCTTTTCTCAGTTATTCAGCCCCTCCCTTGGCATAGCCTCCCGATGGACAGAGTATAATCCCCTGCCCACTGACTTTGGACTTGGCCACATGACTCGCTTTGACCTTTGGAATGTTGTGAAAGGAACAATGTGGTAATCCCAGGAGAGGCTTGAGAAGTATGATGTGCTTCTCTGCACTCTCATAAGATTATGCCCTTTGCCATAAGTACAGCCCCCAAAAGTGGTTTGCTTGTGCCTGGTTCTCTCAGTAAAGATACACAGAATGAAACAACTGACCCACGTCCAGCTGAACCTAGCCTGGTCCCCTTACAAGCCTGTGAGCAAGAAATAAATCTTTGTTGTTATAAGCCATTAAGATTTTGTGGTTTGTCGTCACAGAAAAAGCTGACTAATCAAGTACTAGGTGGCCTTTTTTTTATAAAAATAAAAAGAAACTCTTTTTGAAGGGTTCATTCTAAACACTTCATTAAGTAACTTCTAGCATTAGGGCTTTTGTTCCTTCCTTTATGCCTGGTATTGTACTGTTTCAGCTAAAATAAAAATAGGAAAGAAGGGAAGGAAAGGTATGATTGTGGGGAAGTTAATAATGTGTCTCTGAAGCTATTTCTCAGAATTAATACGTGTTAATGGTATAAACAGATGAAAAGTTTGGAGTCAATCATCTAGCACTATTGTCAATATATTGTTAATATAATTTGGTAGATAAATTAGCTTTAATATAATTTACTGAACTTAGTCTGCCTAACTGCTCAAATTTGAATATCTATATGGAGTTTTCTAATTAATTGGATGAAATTTATTATTAGAACCTCTAAAATTATATAACCATTGGGATAACTGGTGATTTTTTTTATACTTTGTAACAGAGCACTGGGGGTGAGGGAAATGCTGAACATTTGACTACATTTAATTTCACAGGAGAAGTCAGTTTTAAATTGTGTTCCATATTTCATCTTCACATTTATTTTAAATTCACATAAGTAATCAAGAAGATGACTAAATAATACATGAAAGCATCTATGTATATTCCAAATGCCAGGAAAAAAAGGTGAAGCAAAACACATATACTATATAGGAAAGATAATAATTAGACATTTTCTAAAAATATTGTGAGTCTGGAATGATTATGAAGAAAATCTTAATAATCAACCTCACTATAGACAATATCCTAAAGCATCACAAGGCCATCACAAGCTCAGTGGAAGGAAATGGCATACTGCTAAAATCTATTGGTGTGTTCAAAAGTGGAGGAGATTTTATGACAACTGTAACCTTAGCAATTTATCTATACCTTGGAAATAACTTGACACAATAAAACTTTATAACTGCCCACATTAGATGAGCTAAAATTACCTGCCAATCTCTCTGCTGAGAGGCTTTTTTTATATATTATCTTTATATACATTATCTCATTCAATCTTCATAGAAAAAGACCCTATGAAGTAGGTTCTGCCATTTTCCTTACTATAAAGATAAGGTAACTAAGGTTTAGAAACATAAAATACTTTGCCTAAGGTAAATGGCTAAAGATCAGGAAATATGACATGAGAATTCAAACTCTTCATGATAAAGTGTACCCTGATAAATGGGAGAAATGAAAAAATCCTTTAAGGTAATAAGCCTGATTTTGAGATACTAAATATCATATCCAAAGTTACATAGTTAAAAGCAGAAATTAAACAAGAACTTGAGTTTTTGACAATGGTATCTTAATACATTTTACCACATATTTATGACAACATCTGCTATAAAATTCTTGAAATTTTATTTACAAATATGAATTTTATCTGCCAAGCTTAGTGTAATTTTTATAGCCATATATCTTAATAGACTCAGTCAATTTATCTGCTAATTTCTATATTTTCTCTTCTGAAGAGTTCAAGAACCTCTTAAAGATACATTTTATCCCAGTAGGGAGTCTAGGAGTATAAAAATAATTAACTCCTAAAATGTCTTTGTTATTTTATTTGCATTTGAT
This sequence comes from Varecia variegata, assembly GCA_028533085.1. Classification (NCBI taxonomy): domain Eukaryota; kingdom Metazoa; phylum Chordata; class Mammalia; order Primates; family Lemuridae; genus Varecia; species Varecia variegata. Next base: position 17,048,720 of record CM052440.1, on the reverse strand, counting down.
TACTTAATTAAGGGAATTGTGAGATACATACCAAAAGTAAGTTGACCTTAGACTAAATAATTATGATTTCCACTAGGGTCAAATTATACATCTCCATGATGTTTGAAAATTATTAGAACCTGGAAGATTGTTACAAATATGCTCTTAAATATTTTGCAAAAATTAAGTAAATTTTTTCCTTCACCTCATTATGGTCAATGCATATAAAAGACTCTTTCCTTTACCTAACCTGTAAATAAGTGCCTAGGAAATAAATGATTAGCTGATGTCCCAATTTCCACTTTTAGTAAAAAATATGAGTAATAGGATAGGAAGGTAAACTTGAAAGGAGAAAATTAAAATTAGGTAGGAAAGAAAGGAAGAGATTATTTCCCTTAGTAACAAATATTTCAATAAAATTTATTTCGTAAAATCTTCAACTGACATGTTCATTACCTCACCAGTGACTTAAATGAAACCATGGATAAAATGCTATGATTTACAAATGGCATGACACCAAAAGGAATAAATTATATATTACATAACAGATACAGGCTCCCAAGAAATTTAACAAGGTGAAATTTAGAAGTGATAAATACAACATTTTGCATTGAGACTTAAAAAAAAGTCAGCGTTCTAACACAGGCAGACTTACCGTGAAGTCCATGGAAACTTAAGCTTCAGGACCCCTGATTTACCCCAACATCTTACAGAGCCTATACCTAATCATATACATATACACACAGACACAGACACACATATACATACATATATGTGTGTATATATACATACATACATACACACACATATATTTATATATAATGCTCTTTCTCTTAAAGAGGGGCTCCAAAATTGTATAAGCTTCAGGCCCCACAAAACCTGGATTTGCCCTTGAGTTTCAATTTCTACAGGCTACTAAAGACTACCTAACTCTGAATCCCTTTACCCTTATTTGACAAAACTTTCACATCAAGCAAGATAGGCAAATAAAACCACCATGACCCAAACCAGAGTACACCTTGGAGAGAGAAGTCAACTTGTCCGTAAGTGGGAGAAATATTCATTGAGACCAACAAAGTTGGCTCCAGAGCCTACACCTCGGTGATTAGGAGGAAACTTGTATGTATAGGAGGAAAACGAGGCATTTTCCTCAGACACAGACCAGTGAAAGTTAATACATGGGCTCATAGCTCAAGCCCAAGGGTCAGTTACAGAGAGTTGGTAGCCCAGAGCTCTGAAACTCATCCTATGTCTGACATGGCAGTCACTGCAATAAACATGTCAGCACTATCTGATGGGTCAATTTCATGTCATCCTCCCTCACACACAAAAACATTGTGGTGACCAGCAGGTGTGATCTACTTACCAGGCTAACCTCCTGCAATTGAGGCTGGCCAGGAAGTCCTGGGATTACCCAGAAGTGTGTGAGTCCCAGGGCTCTTGGAGGAAATGGATGGTTCCAGGTATAGAGAGGTGTCAAGCACCTCAAAGGTGAACAATGGGCCCAGGCCCTGTGCATCAGGACCCTTGAGGCATTGGCCCGAGGCAAGGACCACACTTACCCTGGTCTAAGGGTGGTTCTGGGTCCAATTCTAAGTGACAAAATACTCAGAATAGGACTGAGACGTGGTGAATCAGAGTGCTGGAGGCTGGGGCGTTGGAAGGAAGGAACTTTGTGGGCAAGACCAGAAGATACCTCCATCAGGTACCTCTGCTGATAAAGAGGGGCACCATAGTACAAGTGTTCCCTGAAGGTTTGATTATAAAGGGGAAAAAAGAAATTGCTTAAAACAGGAGTCATACTGAAACAAAATGATATAAAAAATTAAGAAAAGACAATGACAAAAATGAACAAAAGAAAAAAATAAACATTTTTTTAAAAATCCTTTACATATCAACAAAAGTAGCCTTTGGATTAAGATAATCAATATTGCTGGACCTGGACCTATTTTCCCTAAGATACCAACCCGTGCTCTTCTCCTGTTCACTGTATCACAGAGGGTGGACCCTGTGGGCTGTGTTTCCCCCAAGTTGCCTGCCTTATCAGCTGCTTTCTGGGTGGGCTTGGACAGCCAATGAGAAGCACTCACGGGAGACCAAAAAGCGCTAGGAAGGGAGAAGCCAGGGGTATTTCTCTCTCCCTTTCTGCCTTGGGAAGCATCTTCATTAGTGACTGCCTCTTTTCTGTGGTTCCATTATCCTAGATTTTCTTGGCCCTGGGCTCCGATAATATCATCATCTCCTTATGGCTCTCAGCTTAGGGATGCTAATGACTTCCTGCATTTGCTAGTGTCTGCGTCACCTCATTGCCCCCTGTGTGGCTTCACTTCTCTTCCATCATCTGTGTAACAAATCCTCTACTTCCTATTCCCTCTGTTGTAAAGCCTCTATAATTAAAACAGTGTGGTATTGGCCCATGAACACACAGAAAGAGGATGAAACAAATAGAAAATCCAGAAATAGACTCAGGTATATATGGAAATTGGATAGGTGACAAAGTTGGCATCTCAGATCACTTATGGGGAAAGATGACCTTTAGAAGAAATGATGTTGGTACAGCTCGACAGACATTTAGAAAAGCAAAACATCGAATTCTGCCTCACACGTTACCTCAAGATTAAGTCCAAGATTAATTTTACAGAAATGTAAAAAATAAAACTACATATATTCTAGAAGAAAACACAGTGAATTCTATTATAATCTAAGAGTAGGGAGAGCCTTTCTAACTGTGACTCAAAATACAGAAGCAATAAATAGAAAAGATTGAGAAATTGAACCAACTGAAAAAGAAATGGCAAAAAAAAAAAAAAATTCATCATAAGCAAGATCAGAGGACAAATGACAAACCAGGAGGAAATATTTCCAACTTACATCACAGACAAAGGTCTAATCCAGTGTTCCTAAAGCTCTGCACTATTGACATTTGGAGATAGATACTTCTTTGTTGTTGGGGCTAAACATTGTAGAATGTTTAGCAGTATCTTTGGCCTCTACCTACGAGATGCCAATAGCACCCTTTCCCCAGCTGTGACAACCAAAACTGCTTCCAGACATTGCCAAAAACCCTAGAGAGAGGAGTGAGGAGGGAGGCAAAATCATCCCCAGTTGAGAACCCATGGTCTGTTCTAATATATGAAAATGTCTTAAAATAGTGAAGGAAAAATTCAAAACCCCAGTAGAAAATTAGGCAAAAGACATGGACATTTGATAAAAAGAGAGATGAATGGCTCTCTTTAGGTTACTTAACCTCACTTATAATAAGAAAAACAATGCAAGTTAGAATCATACTGAGATATTTCTTACCTCTCAGGATTGGCACACATTCAAACATTTGAAACAAGTCTGTAAGCTACGCACTACTGATGGGAGTGCAAAATGACACGACTTCTCGGAAGGGGAATTCATCAATATCTAACAAAATCATATTCACATCTTCCTTTGACCTAGGAACCTCACTTCTAGGAATCTTCCCAAAGAGGCATAGCTCCAGAAATACAAACCAACATATGCACAAGGTTATTTACTGCTGTAAAAGGCTGAAAGTAATTCAGATGTCCACCAACAGCAATGGTGGAATAAACAATGTGACACGTACTACCCAATGCAATACTACTATGTAGACCTTCAACAAAATAAAGACCATCTTTATGTACTGATATGGAACAATGTTCAGAATGTATTATTAAGTGGAAAAAGCAAGGTGCAGAACAGAGTGAGAGTGTGTGAGAGTATGTGAGTGTGTGTGTTACAAAAAGAAAACTCTTACAAATGGTGACATGGCACATGAATGGGAGCAATAAAGGAGGGGACAGATGGAAGCAAGAATTTTCTGAGTATACCTTTTTATATAAGTTTGGCTTTTGATTTATGTAAATACATTCTGTATTTTTAAAAATAAAAATAGAAAGGTAAAACCCTAACCTTGAAACCAAAATAAATAAACCTAACTATTTTAAATTAATAATACAACTCAGGGAGGAAAATCATTTCCAGTGACTCTTGATACAATATTCTGATTAAATTTTTATGACTACAATTTGGAAGATATTCTAAGTGCTTCAAATAAATCTTAAATTTCACTGAATAGTCTCGTCATTATTAGAAATATTGGTAGTATAACTCAGAACCTATTTTATATGATAGGATAAAAATAAATAAATAAACGCCTTAGAAACCAAGATTTTCCTTATAAAAGAGATACAATAAAAAATCAAAACAAAAAACTTGTAGCATTAAAACTTAATTAGAAATCTTCATATGAAACAAGTATTATATATGTATATATTAATATATGTGTAGATGCATATACACATACATATTTTTCTGGCACTATCCACTGTCATTGATTTTAAAACACTAAATATATAAAAATTCACAATTTCATAGTAGCTGAGAAAAAAAGAGAAAGAGAAGGAGAGAGACAGCAGCACTGTTATCAAAGGTAACTAATAAACCAACATTTTACTTTAAAAGTTGATAATTAAAGGAAAATTAAAGGAAAATAATTATGAATATACCCCCTTTTGGAGAAAACCTGCTGCCCATACCCATTTTATTATGGAAAGCTCTTTATAAAAGATTAACAGACAGTAACTGTAGAAGGAAAGATATTATTAGCGAATCACAATTTTGCAATCTCAGTGAAACACTTGTTCCCAACAAGCATTGTCAAAAGAATAAACCCTTATATGAAAGGTCACCAAGGCATGCATGGTGCCATTTCCAACAGTTCATTTACTACACAGTTTACTTTCTAATTACAAAGGGAAAACAGACCTTTACAATGGAGAGACCTAGTAGTAACCATACTAAAAGTGATCAAATTTAGTGTGACCAATATTATGCCTTCTGATGCAATATAAGGTGCTCAGAATAATCTATGAAGTACTGTATTCTTCCCAAAATGCTTAACCTGGATGTAGCCAAAACTTTAGACCTAATTTCCAGGTTATAAGAAGTACAAAGTGTAAAGGAAAAAGTTAAAAATAAAAAAATAAAACAACCAAATATAGAATGTGGTATATTTTACAAGACAATTGTCATAATCTCACCCAAATGTCAATATCATGAAAAAGAACGTTGGTAGACTATTCCAGACTTAAAGAAGCTGAAGTGATAAAAACAACCAAATGAAATAAGTGACCTTTGATTGAGCCCTGGTTTGAAAAAGCTGCTGCAAGGGCATTTGGGAGAAAATTGGATAAATTAGATAGACAGATTGGTAGATTCGATGGACTGATTAGACATCACTTGATTAGGAAATTATTAATTTTCCCAAGTGTGAAAAGTATTATGGTTCAGTAAGAGAATGCTCTTTTTCTATATGCATACTGTAATATTTGGGAGTAACACATTATCTTCAAAACTTATTTTCAAATTGTTCAGCAAGCAAGAAAGACAATAAATAAAGCAAATATGGCAAATGTTAATTGTTGGATATAGGTTGTTGGGTGGTGGATATATGTTCATTGCACTATTTTTTTAACTTGACTATTTAAAAATTTTAATAAAAATATGGTTAAAAACATTGTACTAACATAAGATGAGATATGCTAAACATAACGAAGACCCGGGTGTGTAGGAGGTTAGTGGGCCATGTTTATTCTATCCTTAGACTATTTAAAGAGGCACAAAAAATTAGTTAGTCTCAGGCAGCTGATGGCACGGAGACACTAGGGTTGCACCAGATCCACGGTTTAGGGCTGAAAAAGCAACAGGGGGAGCTATTCTATTGGTGTTGACAACAAAGCTGATTAGACAAAGATCTGCAGAGCTAGTGTGCTTGGTCATGACTTACAAAAACAGGTAGTATTAAGTGGCGATGTTGGCAGGGGATAGTCTCCCTCAGCTATTATTGTTATGGATTATGGAACACGGTGATGGGTACAACACTAACAAATCCAGAGAGGAAGCACTGTCATTCAGTAGATCTATCCATAGGAAGGGTTTAGGCTGAGATTTAGGCAAAGGGTATAAAGAAACTAGATAGCCAACAGATTCAGATGAGTTTTGAGTATCTTTTTAAAAGGCAGGCAACAGATATTCAGTAAGTTCATTTAAAATTATATAGTTTTCACATTTTCTCAGGCTCAGATGGTTTTTGCCCTCTGGGTGGAAGGTAATGGTTTGTTAATAAGTACCTGGCTTTACCACATACACACTAGTTTCAAGGTGAAAAGGAAATATTACTTTAATTGACTAGTTGAAAATTTCACAGGTCTGGAATTTAATTACCTGTTGGAACTGTAGCTAAGATATCACAGTCTCATAATATTTTATTGCCTTTTATAAATGACCATAATATCATAATATATCAGAATCCTGGGGGGAAACTGTGTTGTGTATGGAAACAACAAACATTGGAATATAGTTAATTCTAAGGTTGAAGGAGAGACTTACAAGTACTTCGATACACTCTATTGAAGTTCAGGTGAAAAGACAGATTCTGTTTTAGTGACAAGGAGAAACTGGATTTCAAAGTTCTCTGTTTTCTTTAGATTTTGTAATGCAGTTTCTGGTTTTGGATTCCAAGGAAAATCTGGAGGTGGATAAAGTTGTTCTTTGTCAAACTACCCCACTACTTTTTTGAGTTGGCTCACTCTGTATGGCACTTGGAGCCCATATGGCCTAATCTCCGTCTTAATCATGTGGAGCTTTTAATTGTTTTCTAGGTTTAACTCTAGTTGCCCTTGTCTAGGCAGCTTATGTACTTAGGTAACATATTGTACTGGAAGTTGTCTCTACACATTTATCACAAGATTGGGCTCACGGGGAGCCCAAGACACTTGGTGATGGCTCCATGGAGGAGGAAGAGTAGGATGAGAGGTTTCTTAGTCCCTGAGCCTTAGAAACACCTGTAAATTAACAGTTTAAGAGACAAGACTTGTGACGAGAAGAAGGGAAAGATTAAGGATCAGATGAATTAGTTGCTAGTCTATTTACTAGGTAAGTAAATTTATGCTTCTTGGTATATGTGATAGTTAATTTTATGTGTCAACTTGTCTAGGTCATAGTACCCATTTTTTTGGCCACGCACCAGTCTAAATGTTGCTTTGAAGGTATTTCGGAGATGTATTAATAACTAACATTTAATCCATAGACTTGAGTACAGCAGATTACCCCCTATAATGTTGGTGAGCCTCATCCAATCAGTTGAGGGCCTTAAGCAAAAAGGCCAAGGTCGCACAGTAAGAAAGAATTCTGCCACCAAATTACCTTTGGACTCAAGACTGAAACATGAACTCTTCCCGAGATTTTCAGTCTGCCAGTCCACCCTGCATAATTAGGACTTACCACCTTCCACAGTCACATGAGCCAATTCCTTAAAACCTCTCTCCTTTTCTCTCTCTCTCTCTTTCTCTGTGATTCTATGTCTCTGGAAAAACCTAATACAATATTCTTCCTCATCTGTAAGAGCCCTCCAAGTTCTTCAGTCTTGCAGCTTCTTATGTAAAGAACAGATCTTTGTTGCTAAATTACTTGCTGAAAAGAGTGAGCTCTTAATATTAAGGAAAAAAATTTCTCTGAAAAACATTTTCCCTTTCCACTGATAATGCAAAGGTAAACGCCACCAGTACATAATAACAATAAATTCTTAACAAATGGTATGTGAACTAATAACTAATAATGCTTTACCATTTGTTAAAATATTCCATAGTGCTGAAGACATCTAACAACATTAGCAAATGACCCAAATTAATACTAACATTATTGTTTTAAAATTGATGATACAGAGGGTTGACCAGACAGAGCATAGAGGATTTTTAAGGCAGTGAAAATATTCTATATAATACTACAATGATGGACATATGTCATTTATACATTTGCGCAAACCCATAGAATGTACAGCACCAAGAGTGAACCCTAATGTAAACTAGGGACTCTGGGTGATAATGTTGTGTCAGTGCATGTTCATCATTGTAACAATTGCACCACTCTGGTGGAGGACGTTGATAACGGAGAAGGCTATGTGTGCATGGGAGCAGGGGGTATATTCGTATATATCTATCCCTTCCGCTTGATTTTGCTGTGAAGCTAAAAAAAATTAAGTCTTTTTACAAAATTAATGACCCTAGTGTGAATAAAATACGAATTACATAGAACTTCAGGGTTTAAAATCAACTTGCACCATACTGATACCACTTAGGGTTCTTATCATGCTGTGTTTCTTATGATTCAATTGTAATTAGTCAGAATATACTGCAGCTGTTTGTGATTTCAGGGAAGAATAAGATGTTTATAAAGAGAAAATGTTCCATTATCTCTGCTTTTTAAAATGCCTTTCTTTGTAATTGGTATTTTATGATATGTTTTTCCATCCTCATTTCAAATCCTAAACAAGGTTGTTAAATAGGGTTTTATCATACATGGAAAAATTGCTACATATTAATTTCCTTCCCCACTCCTTCCTGTAGTTCTATGCCTGCATACACACACTCACACACATTATTTATATATGTGACAACTTTTGGCTCTGCATAAGATGCTACTGCAAAAGTACGCTGTGTCACATTTTTCCAGCTTTTTTGTTTCTACTCTGGCACCATTGCCAGGGTTTCAGATGTACTATGATTTCCTTTAGTTATTTCCTCCCAGCAATTATTTTGAAATTAGGTATTATGACTCATCAAGATATATGAACGTATGCATTCCCACATAACGTGGGCCTTCTCTGTCATGTTGGGCTGCCCTCTTTTTCCTGCTTTACTTCTCTAATTTCTGGAACCATATTGGAATTAGTCATGGATAAACAGCAAGTGTCTATATTAAAAGCAAGTATCTTCCTTACAGATGTAGCATGGAATCTGGGGTATGGCAAAACATGGTGTGAAAGTACCTTCCTCCAATGTGCAAGAAGACAATTATTAAACTTTAGGTGTAGGTTCACCCTCATTTTATAAGTTTTACATATACCTTATTCCTGGAGTTCCACAGAGGAGGTGGTAGTGGCTTTCCCATTAGTGAGAAAACAGAAGAACCAACCATGGGGTCATATAAGGAAAGGACAGGAATCAGCCACTTTGTGCATGTGATAGTAAAGAATCCATAGGAGCAGCAAAAGGAATCTTACGACAGTCGGAAGACGTAGAAATCTATTCTCAGGCTTTCAAGATAATTAGGACAAGAAAAAGGAGGAATGCAAGTGTAGTGAACATCTACTGTTTTTGCTTGACTAGAATCTTCCTTCATTTAGTAACAGCATCGTGGTTTCCCTCTGAGAAATGAGCCCTGCCCTGTGAGAAGGGTGAGAGTCTCCCCTGACCAAGAGCGTTGATTTAGCCCAAGCCAGGATGTGGACCTTAATTGAGTGACACAAAGGCTGAAAATTTTTCAGGCTGATTTATCTCAATAATGGTGTGTTAGACTTTTTCATTCATTTTTGCTCCCTAGATATTCCTGGTTGCTCCAGTTGTTGCTGTTTTTAACCCTTGTTTTTTTGTCCCGCTGGTGTCTGTTGCTTGCAATGTTACAACTCTAATGTCACATTCAACCAATGAACTAGGTCTCTTTAGTGATTTGGTGAAGTTAAAAAGAAAACTAACTTTAATAAAGGGTGGGCTGGATTAAATACTGTAAACTTTCTGCAAAAGAGTAGAGGAGGACTTTGCCTAGAAATGTCTCAGAACTCTAGTCTACCTTGAGAAAAGAAGACTAAGCCGGAATGTAGTTCAATGCACTGCTTCCTTCATTGAGAAGGTCATACAATAAAACACACCAACTGAACTAACCATCATGATTAGTGATGCATTTGGACTTCCATTATGCTCCCTGCTCCTTATATAATTTCAGTTTGAGTAACTCTGATCTAGGTTATGTTGTTTTAATCCAAAGAATGTGTTGAATGAGACTTTTTGTTGGAAAATCTAGAAGCTAGCATATGATTTACACAAGTATGGAGAGTCTCAGGAAACACAAATCAACGAAAAAAAACAGTACAGCAAGTCCTTGAATAATACCATTTTGTTCAACATTGTTTTGTTATAACATTAATGAGAAAAAAAATCAATTCCTGCCCAGAGCCACTGTCTGAGTGGAGTCAGCACATTCCCCCAGTGTCTGCATGGGTTTTCTCTGAGTACTCCACTTTCCTCCCACATCCCATGGATGTGCACGTTAGGCTCATTGACATGTCCACAATGTCCTAGTCCGAGTGAGTGTACACGTGGGTGTGAGTGTGCCCTGCGATGGGATGGTGTCCTGTCCAGGTGGGTCCCTGCCTTGCCCTGAGCTGTTGGCTCTGGCCCCCTGAGACTCTGAACTAGAATAACTGGGTAAATAATTACCTATTTTTATTAATCTTTCTTAAATGTATGTATAGCTCACATTTATTTCAATATTTAATATTAGAAGTGTTTCAGTTTTTATTTAGAAAGTTGGTGATGTTTTTGTGACCAGAAATATGTCATGAGAACTTGACTCTTGTTTATATCAATTAGACTACAGTAAAGTTGCTTTCATTATGTATCTCTGAAAGTTGCAGTATCCAAGAACCTATCAAGGACCTTACATGAGGACTTAGTGTAATTTTCTAGTTGAATAGATTACAGAAATGTAAGCTCTCTTATGGTTATCTTAAAAGATCTGGGTTCTTAAATTCACACACTTTCTGTGTGTTTCTGATAATGCTAAGTTTTGTTTTCATGGATTTTCAATGTGAATTTAATAAAAATTTGACTTGGATTCTTGTTTCTGACTAAATTGCAACTCATTTGTTTGTGGATTTTTAAAAACATATTTTCTGCTGTCAAACAATAAAAATGGCTACCAACCAAGAAAACATACTCTGTTCTCCAGAGGCAATGAATCAAGTTCATCTGGAGTCTATGAGTTTGGATAGGCTGTATGGTAAACAAAGTTGATGTTTCAGAATAATTCATTAGTTGATGTAGAAAAGTGTTTGGGTATATCAGAGTTCTTAACCTCGGCACTACTGACGTTTTAGAGCTGGATAACTTTGCTGTGGACAGCTCTCCTGTGCAGGATGTTTTTCAGCATCCCTGGTCTATATCCCTAGATGCCAGTAGCAATCTCCCTCACTTGCCAAATGTCCCCTGGGGAGAGGGGACAAAATCACCTCCAGCTGGGAACCACTAGTTTGTATCATTGCAGTTAAGGACATTGGTTTTAGAGTCTGACAAATCTGAACTCAACTCTCAGATCTGCCCCTTTCTTGTTGACCTGGGAAACTGACTCATTTTCTTTATCTGCGAAATGTTGATTGCACTGTGCATGGCCTATCTCCTAAGATTCTTGAAGAGATTAGATAAGCCGTGCACTTAGCTTGATGATTCACCTATGGTAAAAACTCAACAAAAGTAATCATTGTTATTAATAGTAGTAGTATCATAATTCCTAAATCCTAAATGCAATTTTTCTGACCCAAATCTGCAAAGTAATGATTAACCAAATTTCTGATTGTTTTATTTGTCAAAAGTATATGCACTAAAACTCTAAAATAAGTCAAAGAAAAACAAAACAAAAAACTAAGCTCTAAATACAATAATTCCTAAATGGGACAAAGATAAACTTTATAGCTAACTCTCTGAACTTGAAACTATTTTCGGAAAAATAACTGTAGTAATGTTGCTTTCCATACATGACTGCTGAAGAAAAGTACAGATAGGAGAAATAAAACTGGAAAAGAATCATATGTTGCAAATCTCTAGTCCTAGGAAGAGTATCTTCCCTCTTTCTCTAAATCCTTAGGGGTTAGCACTGAAAGAGACTAAGAAAATGAACTGGAATGTGGAATACTGTCACGTGGAACTATTATAACATAAGAAGTATAACCAAAGACAAAATTTAAATGAAGAAATTTTGTACATGTGCATTTCAAATTACCTCAACCACAAAATTAGAGAAATGACAGATGAATACATGAATTGTCAAACCACCCGCTGTATAAAAATAAGCTTCTGAACTTTAGTGTTTTGCTTAATAGAAAATCCTTTCTTTCTTGACTCAGTTATGACCTCAGACATGCATCAGAACTTAATGCATATGAAAAAACAATTTAATGCCAAACTTTGTAGATGTAAAAAAAGTGCATGAGTAGAGTGACATTTAAAATGTTGATTTAAATTCCTTAGCATAAAATTCAACCATCTGGGAATTTTATTTGCTTTCCTCTCAGATTTTGGCACACACACAGGTGAGTATAGCTGTTATCCATAAACAAATGGATGTTCCGAAGGGGCGGTTGTATAGTCTCTTTAACACCAAGTTCACTTTATCTGGGGGTGTTCAGATAGTGCTTTCATTGTGGGGGTTGTGGAAAGGCTAAGAGACGAAAAACTCAAATACTGTGTTAGGAGATTCTATTGAGAAGAGGAATCCTGATTACTGCTTTGTATTTGAAAGTGTATCAGTAATGGAGTCTCCCAGAGGGAAGTCACCTGAGAGTTCAGATCATAGTGAATAATCTTAGAAATATTCTCTATGAAAGTAAATTGCATGGTTGAATGACTGTGCTACTCTCCCACTATGAGCCATGCCATGATTAAAATTGCCTTCACACTAAATTGCACAAAGATGCCTCGTAAATAGAAAATATTCAACAAATATTTCCTGATGACAGTCCAATCTGCCCTCATCTCAGCAAATTAAAATGAAGTTTCAAAGGCTCTAAAAAAGTCACACAGCTAGTTAATTGCAGAGTTTGTCCAGGAAACTTACTCTCTTGAATCCCAGTCCAGCTCTGAGTTGGTTGATTAAATCATGGACACGTTGATTGTTTTAGTGAAACAAATTTACACATTCATTTAATCTAAGACATCCTTTACCTCACACACACCACCTACATGCATACCTTTATTTAACTTTTGAGTTACCTGAAATGCTGAACAGTTAAGAACATTGGTCACTGTTCTTTAGGACATCATTCTTGAACAAAATGAAGTTTCTATTATACTCTAGCTTTTACGTGGCTAGCAGTATCTGAAGAAACACTTGAGAAAAGCATCATAGACTGTTCTATTTCCTGGGATCCAAAGAAAGCATCAGTAAGAGTTTCACAATAAGATCACTTATAGAATATTTCAGGGCAAAAAAAAATTAAACTAGCAGAAAAATGTTCTTTGTCAACAAATCATGACAGTAGTACAAAGCACTCAGTCATAGTGAATCTTTTAAGTTTTTCAAAAGCAATTCCAAAAGCTAAGTTCCAAAAAAATATTTTAGACAAAAGCAAATTTTAAGAAAAATAATATATCTTCCCAAGGTTAACTACTCTGAAGATATTTGCATGTTTAAGTACCCATAAGTTTGTTTAAAAAAATGTTTTATCACACTTTATAGAGATTCTTTGAGTTAAGTTGTATTTTCCAAAGATGGGTACAACAGTATCTCCTATTTCATAGCTTCTTCTAGAATCTTGTACATTTCCCTTTAAGAAGTACAGTCTATTTCCTGCATTCTTAAATATGGACAGGTTTGTGACTTGCTTATAATAACAGCACAAAACTTTGCTAGCTCAGAAAAGGCAGTGCAACTTGCACCTTGTACATTGGGACTCTAGGGCCATTCCCAGACTCTCCAGATGGCAAATGATTCTCTAATTAACAAAGAGCCTCAAGCCAGAGATCAAATCCAGGGTGGGACTATAAGATCATTTGCCAGGACTTCGGAAAGCTCTAAGGCTGTACTTCATATATCATTTAAGAAATACAGAAGGCTTTCTGAGGACCTTAATGGCATGCCTCATAGGTCCTCTCTGTTAAAATATATAGGGATTTTAAGTATTTAAGGATGCTGTCCTTCATCAGAATCATCATGAACTCAAAGAGAAGAGATTATCTTAAAGAGATTTGTGACTTCAGCTTTTATTTACTAGAATGAAACCCAATAAGAGTCATGGAAAATCCACAACGTTTTTAAGAATTGCATTGATGGAAACAATGCCAGGTTTAAAATTAAAAGAGACAGAGATAATACAAAATGAAAGGAGGCCTCTGGACCCTAGAGCTACTATAGGCAGGAAGAAAATTGAGAAGATTATTTAATTTTGTACATAGGTCACTTATAACAAAGGAAAGATTACTCAAAGAGAATACGACCCCCAAGAGCCAAGAACTCTCACAGAGTAGAACTGAGCCCTACTCATAGATCTGGCAACATAAACCCAGTTAGACCTTGGAATTTCTATGGACCAATGACTGCTATACCTTTCCATCTTTTTAAATGGAAGTGTCTACTATGGTTAACCTAAGGTTGTCTGATCATTATATGATGGATATGTGTGGGCAGGTAATCTGTGTCTTTAGTTCATAGGACTTCCGACCAAGAGAAATAATACTCAAGTGCTTTGCTTAAGAAAACTTACCTAAGGGAGACTTGACTGCACCTGGACCTAATGTAGATGATGACCCTCAAGCCTGAGACTAATGCCAAGTGGAATGAAACTTTTGGGAGGCCTTGAGAAGAGGTGAGCATAGTTTGCTTGTTGGAGAGATGTAAACGGTTGGGCTAGAGGATGGAGTGTGGGAGACTATTCTACACAGATGACCACAACTATATCTTCTATCCCACATGTTCATCTGTTAATAGAATCCTGCCATTTGCCCATCACGAAGTGAGGTCTCATTCTCACCCCATTGAATCTGGGTAGGTTTGTGACTCACGTGTAACCAATAGAATGTGGTAGAAGTGATGCGTGTGACTCTTGAGGCTAAGTCAGAAAGGCAGTGCAACTTCCACTATGCATCTGGAAGGCTGGCATTGGAGCCCTGTATCCCTACGTTAGAAGTCTGAGTTCCCTGAGACCAGTAAGCTTTGAGGAAACTCAGGCTAATCCATGCAGGAAGACCTCATGGAGAAGCCCTCGGACTACTTGAAGAGAGAGAGATACATGGCCAGTCCCTAGTTTCTCCAGCCCCACACTGTTCTAGCTCCAGTACCTGCATGACAGACCCTGAGATGGGACCAACCAGTTAAGCCTCTCCTGAATTCCTGGCCCACGAAAACTATAAGATGATATAATAATTCCTGTTGTTTTAATCTATAAAGTTTTGAGGTGATCTGTTGAAACAGCAATAGTAACAGAAACATCTCTTCTAAATTCAAAAGGAATTTTAATTCCAGTTTTTTTTTATATATGAGAGAACACACATAGATTCTGGACCTTTATTATTCAGCTTTATTTGGGCCTATACTAAGGATAAAAAAAAACTTAGCTTGCTACTGTCAAGAGCTCTAAATTTGAGCTCAAAATAGGTTGGAATCCATTTCTTAAAATCATTTTCTACCACGGACCATGGAAAGTTACTTAATCTTGCTATTCTCCCACTTATTAATTAGAGATGACACCTATAAGAAAGAATTAGCATGTAGATTAAACTGAATGAGTCAATGGATAGGAAAGACCCCTGTGCCTGTGTGGTATCTGACACCTAACTGTCTGACTCAGGTCTAGGGTCTATCTGGTGACAATTCATAGGGATAGCTCTAAGCAAAGGCACGAGTCATCGGGATGGTGTCTGTGACGGAGGGAGAGGGACAGAGGCAATGGCATATCATCAGGGAGCTGGTGCATTATTTTACCCTTTTCTTTAAACTAGTAGCCATTTCTTTCCTTCACTCTGTCAGCAGAAAACTAGGGACACTCTGCACTTTAGTTCCCCATGTGTAAATCAGAGATGACAGTACTACTTACCTAGGGTTGTTTTGAGGAATAAATTAATTAACATGTGCAAAACATGTAACATTTCTTAATAATAATAGAGATGATTTACCTACAAAAATGTAATTGATAATGACAACTTTTATTGCTGAAATGAAGAAAGTTGTTTTAACTACTCTAAAATTACTGGGAATTCAAAAGTGAATCTTGTCGAGTGAAGAAAATTGCTACATGAGGCTTTAGAAGTGGTTACATAAGTACCTGGAGGCCCCCACACAATACAGTAAAGCTAGACTCTTCTGCCATTTGTCAAAATGAACTAAAAATACATGAAGAATAATAAATACTAAGCTGCGAATGCTAGTGTCTACTTAGGATAATTTAATGGCAATAAATCTAGGCAGGCTCACTGGGTTATGCCAAGATATTTGCCCAACTATATCCAGTTTGGTTGACTTTTTCTGTTTAATTAGTGAATATCATAATTATGTATTCTGAAAGTTGTATGAATTGAATACCATTAAATAGCACTAATGCAAAGTAGAGCAAAATACCAAGACTTAGAATTTCTTTTGAGGACTTGCCTTCTTGTAAAGAATACAATTAACTCCCTGGAGTAATCCTTATCTGTCTACATAATGAATGCTGTGGGAAAATGAGGCATTTCCATTTTTCTTCTCATCAAAATCCATATGACCTAGTCTGATTTAGTTGAACTAAGGGCACATGCAATAATTACTGAGCACAGGGCTCTACCCCGGATCCTATCATGGGAGAATTTGTTTACGTAGGCAAAGTAAACACAACCCTGCATGCTGGTCCCTTTTAATTTCTTGGTTGCCTAAATATTCAGTCAGAGCTTTTACCAACTTTATTTGCAGAGAGGCCTAAATATTTTACAAAAGTGAGCAGACATAAATTACAAATGGTGCTTCTGTTCATTCTTTCAGGCTGACATCTACAAGTACATTTTGTTAGGGGATAAATAGTTTTCTTTTTTAAAAAATTTTCTTTTTTGTGGAATTAGAATGCTTTTAATTGCATAACTTTATCCTTTTTGGAGATATGTTCTAGAAATATTTTGGAAACAATATCATATTCTGCAGTATCAACAAAGGCAGGAATTTTTTATTAATAAAGAAGGATTTTTATATTTATTTTTGTTTTATTAATTTTATTTTTATTTTTATTTTTATTTTTATGAATAAAGAAGGTGACAGTTATGAAATAGGCAGTGGAAAACATAATTGTATTTTCCAGCATCCATGGGAACTATGAGTTTTCCTTGGAATATAAAGGAAGGTTTTGAATTAGCTTAAATAAGGTTTCATTGAGTCTCAGTGCATTTTGTTAGTATAGTGACTGGAAAAAAATTACATTTATTAATAGTTACATTTTAAAAACTCACACTTAAACTTATTTTGGCTTGCTTATTAATTTTTCAGAATAATTCTTATTGATTAATTGCCTGCCTGCCTGCCTGCCTTCCTTCCTGCCTTCCTTCCTTCCTTCCTTCCTTCCTCTTTCTCTACAATAAATGCTGGTTAGGCAACAATTCATTTACTGACACCGTGTTAGGTGCTAGAGATTCCACTAGGAAGCCATAATCTCTGTAACCAGGAAGCTTATGCTTATACAATAAAAACAAAACAAATAAACACAAGCCATTAGGGTGGCCCCCAAATCCAATGACTGGTGTCCTTATAAGAAGAGGAGAGGACACAGAGACCAGAGAGGGCAGCCGTGAGAGGACAGAGGCATGGATTGGAGTTATGCTGCCAGAAGCCGAGGGACACCTAGAAGCTGCAAGAGGCAAGGAAGGATCCTTCTCTGGAGTCTTCAGAGAGAGCAGGGCCCGCTGACTCCTGGATTTCAGAATAAGCATCCAGAACTGTGAGGAAATGAATTTCTGCTGCATCAAGCTACCCAGCTTATGGTACTTTTTTGCGGCATTCCTAGAAAACTAATACAGACATGTTGACTTTGAAGTACCTGTGGAACATCTAAGTAGAATGGCCAAAAAGAAAGATGAAAGCAAGGATTTGGAACTCTGGTTTAGGCTGGAGATAAAACTTTGAGGAATATCAGCCTATGATTGAGCAGTAGAGCCATGTGAGTGGTGAGATCATCCAGGGGCAGTATGCAGAATGAGGAGAGAACCCCATCTGGAGCCCTGGAGAACACTAAGCTTTTAGGAGCTCACAGAGGGAGACCAGGAGAGGGTAGCATCACAGAGCCACATGCAGAGAGTGTTGCAAGGGCTAAGTGTGGCAGACTGATCAAGTAAGACAAAGACTTTGTCCGTTGTATTTAGGAAGAGACAGTTCCGGTGACCTAACTGAGGAGACTTCAGTGCAGTAGTGGAGTGATTTGGGGGAAATGACTGAGAGATGCAAAAGTGAGTCCAGGAAGTGTAGATAACTCTCTCTAGGAGGGTAAATGTGAAAGGGACTCACTGCAGCTAGAGGCAGACAAGGATCAAGAAGGCCTTTTAACATGACTTAATCATCACTATTTGAATTTGTAGATAATTGTGCTTTTATCTAAGGCACCTTGATGTTTAGACAATGATGATAAAACAAATAAAACAGTACCTCATTCTAATTATTGTTGGCCATAAAAGTGCTCAGTAAATTATGGCAAAACAACTAGAACACGTTTTACAGATACAAATCTAAAAAGTCAGTAAATGAGAATCTGTTGTTGGTAGAAGTTTTCTGCATAATTTATAAAGAGGGAAATTGTAGGCAGGATAATGTTTTGAAATGCAAAACATCTGACTCACAGTGGAGATGAAGAGCAGTGAATGACCCATGAGAGAAACTTATCTCATTGTTCACATACAGGGCAGAGAAAATTCAAAATCGATAAGGCGTCAGGCGTCTCAAAGCAGAACTAGTGTAATGAGGGTGAGTCATAGTGCCACCCAGGGAAATGAATCAGGTGCCCAGATGCCCAATCTTCTTCATAATTACATTCCCCTCCCACTTTTTAAATTAAAACTAAAGTCAGGTAACAACTAATGTCCCCATAGAACAAATTTAGCCAAATGGAAATATACAGAGGCCTAAGAAGTAAAATGAACATATCAAAGAGAGGCAGCTTTTCAGCAAGAAAAGAAAGGAAGAAGGAAAGAGAATCATCACTTTAGGTATAATGTCATGCCTGCTGGCCCAAAGTACTTCGAAATGCTTTTATTGCATCCTCGATTCTGGTTGATTTTTACACCTTCCCACCATGGAATAACTATAGTAGCTTTTTTCCAACATGAAAGTCTTGGGTACTATACCCGAGGCCCTTGTGATTACCCGCTGGAGCCAAGAGAGTGATGAACATCCCTGTCACCTCCAACCTCCTTCCTTCCCTTCTAGCTTCTGCAATCAATCATCGGATGTCATTGTGCTGCCTAAAACCTTAGGTGGTTTCCCACCAGGCCCACCACAAGCCTATGTGAGCCTTTATGAGGGATTTGAAAAAAAGATACCTGCCCCTTATTCTGGGATAAGCAGCAAATGAGCCAGATTTCAGACCAAATTTGCCCCATGGTCAAGCTATCTATGCAGTGCAGAAAATGTAGCACTGTTTGCCCTTGGAATAAAATCTAGACTCTAAAATGGCTTATGAAGCTCATTACAACTTGGCCTCTGCCAATCTCTGCAGTCACCTCTTGCCATTTTTTGACTCATGTTCTCTGATCCTGCTACTCTGGATCAGTTTGGTTCCTTGAACATATCATATTTTCATGTACATCTTTGCCAAACCTCCCACTATTAGGAACAATCTTCTCTCCTCTCTGTCCACATAACTCCTGATCACTCTTCAGGTCTTGGCAAAAATATTACTTGCCCCCATAGGACTTCCTCGACCCCCTCGATTAAAATATGTGTTCTTGCCACATAATCCCCCAAAGCACTTAAATGTGCCCTTGCATGACACTCATTAGAATTTATTGAAATTGCTGGTATAAAGCCAGACTTCTTTGATGGATTCTCAGCTCAAGGAGAGCAGAGACTTTGTTTATTTGGTCCCCACCGTATCATCTGTATACAGTAATGTGTCTGACACTAAGTAGATGCTCAAGAAATATTTATTGACTGAATAAATGATTAAATGAATGGAAAAAGCCTGGAATCCTTGTTGCAGCACAGTGGAAAGAGTTCTAGTCCAAGCTTTGCCACTAACTTACTAGTTGTGTGACCCTAAGAAAGTTTCCTAATCATTGTGAGCCTACTTTGTTAATCTTTACAATGATAATACTATCTATGCCATCTACCTACAAGGTTGTCATGAGGCTCAACGATGGTGAGGACAACTATATTTATTAAGTGCCTACCATGCACAAAGGTCTATGCTAGGTACTGCCATCCACATTATCTAAAATAAAATAAAAAGAATCTCTGAAAGATTATCATTTATCCATCTGATTAATTCTTCGAGTCATAGGACAAGCTTTACTTGCTCTGTGAAGCCATCTCTGACTCTCCTAGGCAGATTTATATGCTTTCTCTAGGTTCATATTATTCTTCACATGATAACATTAGATTTTAATTATTTGTTTACCACAAAATTTTAGGGGGAGGGAAGCATGTATTTCCACTATTATATCCCCAATATCTTCCATGAATATTAACATTTTATATGTACTAAATCAGTATTTGTTAAATGAATGAATGAACTTTATCTGGCATTTATAGCATTTGATAATATAACTAATTTTTGTTTAGTGTCTATTATTTTATATTTTATTTATAAGCAAGCAATAATTAAGGCCGTAACCACAATAGCTCATGTGCTTGAGGTTTCTAAGATAGTATTAGAAACATATGATACCAGCTCTCATCCAATAATAGAAGTTTGGTTTTAGATAAATATATTAAGGATAAATTTTAAAGTACAAGTAATAATTGCCTGAAAGGGAATATATAAAATATAAAGTATGGGGAAATGATTCAGGTTCACTTTTAATTTGATATTCTAGTTCTAGTTTTCTATATGGCAACTTTAGGGAGCAAATATAGCAGTGGTAAATAGCAAACTACTCAGCTTAGAGAACTCAACATATTATGTATTGTAACGTTACCCTGTTCTAGAAGATTATGACTAATAGTAGAAACAAAACCCAGCTGAACATTAATGGCCTACAGAGTATCAGTGGACTAGGAAATGTGTTAAGGAGACTAAAATAGAGCTGAAGGTTTTCTTCAAATTTAAATAAAAATAAGTACTATTTACTTAGTACGCAGATCAGGAAAAAATATAAAAAATACTTTGAAGTTATATAATGCATGATCTAAATTCTTTATCTAAGACAGCTTGTCAAAGTGCTAATTACTAGGAATTGAGAGATTTGTTTAGTTAATAATGCTTCCTTTCACGTATGCATGTGTGCGCTCCAGAAGGAAATCTGATATCTATTATTAGCTTTCCATAGTCAACTCTTGATCATCTGAGTTAAGAAAAGAGAACACAGACATCTGTGCTAACAGAAAGAACACAGACATACAATAGATAGACCTGATTAGATCCAAACAGTGGATAACACAAAAATTATATCTTTGACTCAGTAATAAATGTTCATTCTTTGCTGCATATTTGCCTTCCTAACTCACTCCATGAGTTTTTCTCTGTAAGGAGAACTATGTTATGGAAAACTCACCTACACATGTAAGTGAGAGTTCACTCCAGATCCTGTGAACGGCTTGCCAGAGGTTAGAACTCTCTGTCAGTGGTATTTATTCTGCACATAGGATTCTGATTATCACTAATATGTGGGAAGGTCTTGTTTTCTTTACGCTCTGGGTCCCACTACAATATTCCTATGCTAAGGTAGAAAGTAGCAAAATCAGTGGGGAAGAAAAAGCCAATTCTGGGAAGAAAAAAATAAAGCCATACTCTAAATTGCTTTGACCTTATGAAAGAACAGGAATCACTAAAGTTTTTATTGCTATTTTTTAAATTAAGCCTTATATATTGGTCCACTAAAATAAAAAGGGAAAGGAAATTAGAAATTAATGTATATTATTAGGTATACTTTATTGCTTTCTAGAGTGATATTAATGATTTTGGAAATGCTGGGTCTAAGAAAACTGGGTATCCTCCTAATGCAAACAACTATAATCTTTTCATCTGTAAAAATCAGATCAGTTATGTAACAAAAATTTACATTAAAAATGACATATCTCTCTGAGGCATTTTATGAAATAACCAGTGACAGTTGGTCTCCATGGCTTTGAAGAAAAAGCAACGTGGTTAGGAAAAAACCTGAACTGGCCTTACTATATAGATAGAGACTGGTACATCTTCGACCACAGACTTGAAGAGTTAAGGTCCCTAGAGTCTAGAGCTGAAGAGGTGAGGAATGATTGTCTATCAGGTAGGTAGGAAGTTACTTGGGAGTATATCTGGAACAAGTTCTGTCATAGACTGGCTCACTACGGCACGATGCCTATAAGTGAAGCCTGCATTTAAAGAATTCGAACAAAAGCAAATATTTATTCAGTTATTCAACTGTTCACCATTTATTGAGCATCTGTTATAAGTTGGTCATCATGCTAGGCGTCGGGGATGCATCTTATCTGAGACGTGATCCCTGTATTTAAGGAACTCACAGACATGTACAATAAATGAATACCTTTGTGTAAAACAGTGGAGGCACGTGGAGAACACTAGGGGGCACATGGATGCCAGGATTGGTAGAGTTAGAGAAGGCTTCACAAAGGAGGTTACTGCTGCGGATTTAATGGCTATATCCTCCCAAAATTCATATGTTGAAATCCTAACCTGCAAAAGTGATGAGATTAGGAAGTGGGACCTTTGGCAGGTGATTGGGAATGGGATCAGTGCTCTTATAAAAGAGGCCTGTGGGAGTTCGTTTGCCCCTTCTGCCATGTGAGGACACAGAGGGAAGCCTCTGTCTATGAACGAAAAAGTGAGCCCTCACCAGACATAAAATCTGCCAGAGCCTTTATGTGGCCTTCCCAGCCTCAGAACTCTTAGAAATAAATTTCTGTTGTTTATAAGCTACCCAGTTTATGGTATTTTGTTATATTAATAACAGCCAGAATGAACTAAGACAGTTATCTTTAGCCAAATTTCATACAAGAATCAAAGTTTACCAAGTAGATTAGATGCGAAGGCATTCCAAGCTGATAGAAGCCCAGTCTATAAAACAAGGGGCCATGAACCCTAAGAATGATGTAGTTAGGAGTACATGATGTAGTTGGAAAGAAACTGAATTGAAAGTTAGACCCAAATTATCAAGGACCATGTTGGGCATGCTAAGACGTTTGGACAGTCTCATATGGAGGTCTTTACACAGTGGAATGGCATGATCAGAGATATCCTTGAAGAAAAAAAAAAAGACTTCTGCTGGCTTTGAAAAATCGCCAAGTCCTGGATGTGGGAAGCCCAGACATCAATAATTTATTCAGGTCTGGATAATCTCTACTATATTCTCCCACCCTCTGTGTTATGTCTTAAGATTTCATTATCAGAGTTTTAGCTTTACAATTTAGTACCTATTAAAATAAAAACTAGCATTTTGGGAATGGAATGATAGAAAATGCATAAGTGATTGAGTGGTGCTTGGGGATGTGGGGTAAGGGAGATAATTTTCAAATCCTTCACTCTCAGTTGTGTCATCTCAATGAGAGCAGGGACTGCTACGGGAGGGGTACCTTGAGCCAGGGCAGATGGAGAGTCTCCCTCTCTCCCAAGTCAAGGGAGCACAGGACATTGCATTTGTTTTCTATCTCTGCATAAGAAATCACAACGAACGTGGTGGCTTACAACATGCATTTATTATCTCAGAGTTTACATGAGTCAGGAGTCTGGGCATGGCTGAACTGGGTCCTCTGCTCAAGGTTTCACCGGACTGTAGTCCAGGTGTTGGCCAGGGCTGCAGTCTCAACTGAGGCTTAGGGTCCTCTTCTAAGCTCACGTGCCACTGGCAGAATTCACTTCCTTGCAGCTATAGGGCTCATGGGGTTTACTTCTCCAAATGCAGCAATGAAGAGAGAGAGAAATTCTGCTGCTTCAAGTTGCTAACCTCTACACCCGCTAAGAATAATCTTTTTTTATTAACTTAAAGGCAATGACTAGCATCCTAAATTACACCTACAAAATTCATTTACCTTCGCTCTAAAACGTAGCATGACTATGGCAATTATACCTCTTCTCCTTTGCCACCGGCTAGTAGCAAGTTACAGGCCCCGCACACACTCAAAGGGGAGACACTGCACAAAGGCCTGGACAGGGAGCGGGAATCGCCAGGCCTTCTTAGAATTCTGCCGACCGCAGATTTGAAGAGTTGAGGTCTCTAGAGTCTAGAGCTGAACAGGTGGGGAACAATTGTCTATCAAGTAGGTAGGAAGTTACTGGGGAGAGTATCTGGAAGAAGTTCTGCCATAGGCTGGCTCACTATGGCATAATGCCTAAAAATGAAGCCTGTGTTTGAAGAGCCAGGGTCCCAGTAAGTACACAAGGCACCAGCCCAACATAGACAGGTGCAGAAAACAAACAAAAAAAATGTTGTCTCAGAAGAAGACTGTAGAGATAGAAAAGTGAATAGAGAAAAAGGTCTAGCAATTTGGAAACTATTCTCAACTGGGGGAGGGTGGGGATTTCTCCACAGCACAGACCTGGAAATATCAAAAAAAACCTTTTTTTTTTTTTTATTACTGTCAGCTTTTCTCCCACAGTTTTACTTTTAGCTATAATGATCACACATATATCACACAAAAATAACTGATAGGCAGGGAGATCTATCCAGAGATATAAACAATCTGGTAGAGAAAAACTATCAAGTAAACTAAAGCAAACAAGATAATTAGAAAGATTTATGCAGCAATGAATTTGAATCTCAGAAAATTTCAGCTAACAAAGCAGTTACACTTTGCATGCATTAATAGAAGGTAAAAGCAAGAGAAAATTGAGTTAGTAAAATATTAAATTAAAAAAAAAACAACAACCAGATTTTCAACACAAAACCTCTCTGAAACCCTTGCTCCTGGTCTCTGCTGTAATTTTGGATGGATTAGCACTGGTAGGACTCTGGCTCTCCCCAGCAGTGACACACCTTCCAGCCTTTGCTGCCTTCCCACCCAGGACACATGGAACTCGGGCACAGAGCAAACGGAAATTCCAAGTCTGCTCATCAGCAGGTTGACCTGCTCGTTCCAAGCGATTTTGTGGATTTAAGATTCTGATGCCTGCCTGGACTCACAGCACCTGGCTGCTCTGTAATTTGTACTGAATTCTTAGAGTCTACGCTCTGCTCCACTGTCTAGACCTTTAGTAATAACAGCAATAAAGACAATAGCAATGTCCATGTTTATTAAGCATTTATGAAGCTACATTAATTAAGCATATGTTGTGTTTATGTATTTTTCATTTAGTGGTACTGGCTTAATGTAATAGGGATAGTATTTTTTCTAGAAGAAATTGGTCTATTTCCATCCTTAAACTGTGTTCCACTAGAAGTCTCTCCTCTTCCAGGGCTAGGACTGAAGACTTAATGTCATCAGGTAGGAGAAGGTGGGTTAGCAAGTCGACAGACTTGAAAGGCAGACTCCTGCTTTAGAACAATCAGAATTACATCTGAAGAACTACTGTACAAATAAATGGGCAGCCCACCCCAGAAGAGGAAGGACAAACCAGCTTCTGAGGAATTTTAAAGAGGAAAAGGCTAAATAAGATAGGGAGGATGGAGACATAATTCTACATGTGTGTCCTGAACTTTTCTTTCTGGCCTTTGGCATTGAGAGGATGTAAAATAACAAATAGGTAGTGGGAGAAGATTCTCTCTGACCTGCAGTTCCCTGCTAATTTCTATCACAAGGATTTTTTTTGTTAATATGCTATTCCTTCTCTGAAGAATAATCATCCCTCTCTGTCTTGGCCTAGGTCATTCCTTTTTGTTTGTCTTTCAGAGCCCCATGCTTTCCTGGGGTGAGATCAGTCGCCCTCTTAGATACCCTCACAGCATCCTGGACTATCTTATAATGGCACACACTGAGTAAGTATATTGATTTGATATTTACCAGATAAACCAACGGTCTTACATCAACAAATTTCATTTGGAATAACAAGTCCCCACATTACCCCATTATCTACCTATACGTTATCATAATTTTAAGTATTGAAAAACAATCAACCTTTCCTTTCCTTATCAAGCATCTAGTAACCTGTATCTTGCCTTCTGCATTGTGTGCAATGTGTCACTAAGGCACTGGAAGAAAGTCACATGACACCAGAGGGAAAAAAGGCAAGTACAGGATTGGCATTTCATGATTGATCAAGAACTGATAAGAATATAATTTACTATTAAATATATATATACAGAATTTGATATAAAAATGTTTTTCTTTGGGGTACCTCCAATCCTGGTCTATTTAATGTTCTGAATCTGACAATGGATATTTGGCTAATGGGTTTAATGTTTATTGTTAAGAAAATAAGTCCCAAAGAGGTAATCACATGTCATTCTCACTAACTCTTAATTTTCTCCACATCAGCTCACCTTGAATCTTAGTTTGGAGTTTAAAGAGCATTTCAGCAGCCAGTCCTTGGCCTTCATGTCAGCTGGAAGCCAAAGCCTCCCTCCGCTGACTGTGTCCAGTGGCTGCTGCAATAATGATGCCTCAGCTTCAGGAGGTCTATTTCCAGTCTGTGTGAGCTAATTAAAAGGAAAGCCTCATTTGCCTTTCTGGCAGTCCCCTATCAGCGTGAGAGGTCCATGCCACCCTCTCCATTCTAATTTTAGCTCTCTTCTAGTGTTTCTTCTCCTTTGCAGAAAAGCATTCTATGCTGCTAAGCACTTACAGGCTTTTGTTTTTGTTATTTCTTCCACTTGGAAAAAGATACTTCTCCACTTTTACTCTTTTTAGATTTTCCCCTCCCATCAGTTTTCTCCATCAGGAGGGGATGGTTTGAAACTTCTAACAAAACTGGAGACAATTAGTTACCCAGGGTAGTTGACTTGCTTAGCACCTTGAGAAGGTGCTAACCCATAAAATTATTCATATAGAAAGAACTTTTTGGACACAACTTTCCATAATGAGAGGGAGCATCTGTTATGACTGGTGATTCTCAGCTTCTTTTTTCCCAGGAATTCAAAACACCTCTATCCAAGACTTTTTTTATTGAGGAACTCAGAACACATAAATCATTCATTATAGGCTAAGGCATTGTTTTTCAATCTTTTAAAACTGATACTCTTTACTTTGGATAAACATAAAATTATCCCACCCTGCCTTACCCCACTGAAAAATCATTGTCTCAACTATCTACTCAACATATCTACTTGGGTATCCAACAGTGTTTCAAATTAAAATGTTCAAAATTGAGCTTCCCCATCTCAATTAATATCAATTCCATCTTTCCAAAGGTCAAAAGGGCCAAAATTCCTTGAATCATATCTCTGGTCTTTTTCATTTTCTCATATCCTACATCCAATCTATCAAAAAAAAAAAAGTACATTGGCTCTACCTTTAAAATAGATCCAGAATTACACCACTTCTCCCCACATCTATTTTTAAAAAACTGTTACCTGAGGAAGAAAGAACACATTGGCAACCATTAAGGGAACCCAAGAGACTGAAATAGCTTAGCAGATGGGCTCTCAAGTCATTCAAGTGTTTCATGTGAGAATGAGACGCAGGTTGGCCAAGAGCAGAGAGAGCCCCTTGGGAGAGCAAACTTGAATGGAACACCTCTCTCAGGGGGACCTGGGCAGCCAGGGAACAACATGGGGGGTCTTGGTACCTCAAAGAATAGTAGGACAAAGTACAGAAGAAGGGAACTCAGGTAAAGTTGATCTGTATCATAATTTGTTAAACAAAGGGAAAGATCAATTTAAATATTATGAATGGAGAGCAATGTAGAAGTAAGTATGATTCTTTATATTGAACACTTCTTCCAGGAAATTGTTGTACCTGCTTAATTTTAATATTTAAGGCTATTTTGTTCGGCAAGAGGCTAACTCAGCTGTGTACTCCCCTGGTCTTAAGACCTTGTGATTACCAAGAATTATAATCATTCCTGGTTTCATGTGCTGCCCATTCTGAATCCAACTATCATTCCAGCCTCTTCTTCAATACCTTGAATCCGGTAATCCTTTGGGCCTCCTGGAATCTCCAATCCCATGACCCTCTTAATTTTTCACTGTTACTTGTACCCTTGTTGTTCTCTTTCTCTTTCTTCTCCATCTTGAATGCTATGGTCAAACATTACACCCCTGTCCTTGCATTCACTTTCTTTGCTCTTCAATCACTTCAGTATACCCATTTAGCAAAACCACACCTATGCAAAATTCAACTCTCCAACTACTCTGCACCGGCATCCTCCAGCTGACCTAGGCTGAAGAAAAACACAGAACCACACTGGCTAATCTAACTTTAGATTAATGAGCGCAAACCTCAAGTGGGCCTTTATTGCTGACAGGCGATCACACCCTACACTCTTTCTCCTAAACAACTACTTCATACTCTCCTGTCTTTCTGCAAACTCTACACTTCCTCCTCCATCTTTGTTCTCAACTGAAGCTGCTGCTTTCTACTTTCTAGAGAAAATGGAAACTATCAGAACATGTCTCCCATGGATTCCCACCGAATGGTTCCCTTGCCAGCATTTGCACTCTTATTCGAAACATCCTGCCTGTTGCCCATGCTTCTAAAACCAATCTCTCCATTTGGTTTAAACCCATCCCTTTTCTCTCCTCCTTCATCATAACTTTATTTTCCCCCTTGAAGAAATTCCTTGAAAGGGTAGTACCTACTTGTTCTAAGTCCTCTCCTCCTATCCTCCTTTAAACTCACTATGTTGGAATTTTGCCCCATCGATTCTAACCAAATTGCTCCTGTCAAAGTCAGCAGTGACCTCCACATTGTTAAATCCGTGAGTCAGTTCTAACTCAGTCCTCATCCTACTCTGCTTATCAGCCCCATTTGACACAGCTGATCACTCCTTCCTTAACAACTTTCATCACTTATCTTCAAAACAGGACACTCACAGATTTCCTCCTACCTCACAGATTGCTCCTTCTCAGCCGTTATTGCTGGTGTTGCCTTTTATTCCCTCCTTCACTGAATTCAGTTTTTGGCTCTCTTTAGCCACATTCATTCCATATCGTCTACGTAATGAGGATGTTCACATTTATATCTTCAGACGGGACCTTCAGCTGCCTACTCAATACATCTATTCAGATATCTAATAGACATCTCAAACTCAATATTAACTCCTGATACTTCTCTCTGTTTACCAAACCTGCTGTTCCACAGCCTCTTGTGTGCCAGATGATAGGAAATTCATTCTACGGTTGTTCAGGAAAAGAATCTTGGAGTCATCCTTAATTCTTCTCTTTTTCTCATATACCACATACACTCCACCATGAAATCCTAATGGACCTACCTTAAAAATATGTCCAACATCCCTCCGTTTCTCTCCACCTCCACTGCTTTACCTTTGGTCTTAGCTGCCTTCCTCTCTCTCCTTACTGCAACGCTGAATTGCCTCCCACCTGGCCTTCCTGCATCCACCTTTGTTCCCCTCTCCAGTCTATACTCAACACAATACCCAGAGTAATCCTCATAAAATAGCAGTTGGATCATTTCAGCCTCCTTCAGAAAGATCTGAATTGGCTCTAAGTAAAGTCACTCTGAGCAAAAGCTAAAGTTCTTAAATGGCCTATTAGACTTCACGTGCTCTATTCCCTCCCCCACCTTCTTACCTACAATTATTCCATATTTCAAGGAACAGCATGTAGATTCGATGCCTCTGGAGCCTTCATTGAACTACTCACCCTCACCTTTGCATATCCAATCAATTACCACGACCTGTGAATTATTCTTTCCTTGTATCTTTGAAATCCATTTACATTTTTTCTGCTGCTGATGATGCTATTTCTCCCCATCTCCAAAGTCACGTCACCTCAAATCTATCTACTAGATATTAATTCTAGAGTGATCTTTCTAATTAAATGCAAAGTGATTTATATCATTTCCCAGACTGTCTAACACCAAAGCTCTTCCCCTTTAACAACCTTTTTTGATGATTCATAAGTTAAAGCTTTAATCACAATTCAAGCTGCTTTTAAAATGACCTTCTGTTACAATAAATATATTGGTTCACTTAAAAGTGTTTTGCAGCATACAAATTGTTTTTGAAGGTATATTAATCTTTGTTCTATTAGGTGCCATTTTTGTCAAGTTTAATTTTTTGTGTGTATGTAACAATTTAGAAAATGAAATGTAGATTAATCAGTTAATTTAAATTATACTTCTAAGTCAAGAAAAGGTCAGCTGCCTTGGCATAAGTACAGACTTACAATAGGCTCTTCTATCTTAAAACTACTATTGATTTCAAATAATAATCATATTATAGAGGAAAAACAATAATACTAAATAACAGTGATAATATTAAGGAAGAATATGAATTGCCATAGTTTATAAAATGCATTCATGTTAATGAACTCATTTATTACAACAAACACCCAAAGAGTAGATATTATTTCCCCTCTTCAGAGGAACAAACTGAAGATCAGAAAAATTAAGTGACTTGATGGAAAATATCTAGCAAACCAGTGACAGAACTGAAGGTTCTTAAATACAAAGTAGAACAAATTATCTATGTGTTGATAACAAATTATCTATTTTGAAAAAAGTAGATAAAAGCCTACCTTAAAAGTTTTACTTTTTAATGTAGAGCAAATCAGCACTGCCCTTCCACATTATTACTCAATGTCAGTCTGGTCTAAAATTTTTGATGTAATGTGGAGGTGATATATTACATTAGGAAACCACATTAACATGCTATTGGAAACCATTTCAACTGTCAAAAGGTTAGATTCTGGTGTTTAAAGGCCAGACCTGAAAACACCCTGACGATTGCTATTTCTCCACACATTTCAGATGGTGCCACTGAGATCTTGGCAGCGGTAAGGTGTGTATGTTCTGATTGGTGTCAGTGTCAAAGCGAAGAGAAGGCTTTGGGACTATATGTATAACTTTTCTTGCTTTTAATTAAAAACAAAAAGAAAAAAATAATATTTCTATCTACCTCAGAGATTGTGGAAGAAAATTAAAAAAAAAATTAATTGTCCAAAAACCAGTACTGTAGCTAAAATAAAGCCAAGAAAGATATTTCTGAAGGCAAGTATCAAAGTACTTGTCATTCTTCCCATTTTAGGAATTTAAATCTGGAACTAGTCATTCAAATAAGTATTGTCTGAATAGTAATTATATGTCCAGAACCCTTTCCAGAGTCCACACATGACTTTTTTCTTTACAAATCACATCCCATCTCTCCTTTCTTATAAAATTGCATCTACCACATGGTAGGTATACAATAAATGCTAATGCCCCCTGAATGAATGCTAGGCTTGATGTAGACTACAAAGAATTATGTTAATATCATAATTATTGCTACTACTGCTAATCGTTACTGACATGTATTGAACACTAGGTGCTAGGCACTGTGCTAATCACTGTACATGCATTACCATACTGCAGGGTAAGTTAATCTGATTAATTCATTATTACTATAATTCTATAGGTAAGAATACTGTAGCATAAACAGGTAAAGTCTCTTAGCTAGGTAAGAGGTTCAGTCTCAGTAACTGAACTTAGGGAGTCTCATTGCAGTGCTTACGATGTGGCAGAGACTCATCTACTCCAGCTTATATTCTAGAAAGATGATAATAAATAAGTAAACAAGTGATCATTATAATTTTATATAGTAAATAAGGCTATGGAAAAAAGACAACAAGATAACCAGAGCAACGTAGAAAAAGATGGTTAAGAACATAAACTCTAACATCAGGTGTGAATCCCAGCTCTGTCTTTATGGGCTGTTATTTAGTTATTTATCCTGTTTGTGTCTGTGTTTCCTTATCTGTAAATTATAATACCTAATTCATATAAGGGTGGTTGAAATGAGTTGATAGACATAAAATGCCTTAAACAGTGCCTGATATATAGTGCTATTTGTTTGCTTAACATTGTTGTGCTTTTTGCATCTTTATAATAATAATTCTTATCGTATTGACAGCTTCTACTTAAGACAGAGTGGTCTGGGAAAGTCTCTATGAAGAAGTTCATTTGAGCGAAAACTTAAATGACACTCAGTCATATGAAAATTTGAAGACAGAGATTCCAGGAAGAAGGAACCTAAGTGCAAAAGCCCCGAGGCCAGAATGCCCAGCAAATAACGCCAGTGTTGGCTAGGATGGCTCTGCTAGAGGGAACCGGACTAAATTGGTCTTCATTGGCCATGTTAAGGAGTTGGATTTTTTTTTTTAAATGCTGTGAGAAGTTATAGGAGCATTTTAAGCATGGTAATGACATGCTTTGATTTACATTTTATAAATATCACTCTGGCTTCCAAAGAAAGTTTGGATTATAACTTCTATAGCGTATGAATCTTACCACTCCTACTAGTCATTATTTTTTAAAATCTTAGCTTTGTTCCTAGGGGAAAGTAATTCTCTGTCTATATTTTGGAATGTTTGTATTAGTGCTTTTAAAAATAGTTAGATTAAAGGACTTATTTGTACATAAATATATATACACACATATAGATATATACACACACATGCCCATATACAGATACTCCCTTTAAACAAAGATTATATGGAATATCCACACAGACTATACTTTGTGATTCTAAAATTCATATTAATTATACCTACTGGGTTTTAGAATCATGTCTCTTCGAATGAAAGTAATTGAATAGTTTACTTAAAGTTGATCAAACAAATTGGGTCATTCTTGTCATACTCCACTAAAACAGTCAAGAGGCCAGGGAAAAAAAGCACTTAAGACATATAACATTGCTCCAAGAATGTAATTTTACGTGAGCCTGGCTGCTGAAGCTTCCTGCTTTAACCAGGAACCAGTTTTATCTAATTGCTACTGAAACAACTTTCTGTGACTCTGAGAACAGCTTTACCTGTTGCCATGACCTACCAATCAAAACTTGCCAGTCCCTGAAACCTTACTACTGCCAATAAACTCTCTCAAAGAGCAATAATTAACATTTCTCATTTTTTTTTTAAAACCTCTAACCTTCTCTTTGTTCTTCGGACATACCAAAGACCGCTCTAAATTGCAATTCTTGAGACCACCTAGTATGTGTATATGCCCTGAATTGCAATTCTTGATTCCCAAATAAAACATTAAAAATTTAGAGATTCATCTCTACTTTGACAGTTACTGTAAATTAGATATAAGGGGAGGAGGTCCTTCAGGTCCCACTTATATTTCTGTCCCTTGGCCTTATCAGTTATTATAATAGCTCCTTGCCCCCAAAGAAAGGAAGCATTGCAAATCTGATTGGGTGGTGGAACCAGGTATATTTTACTAGTGGGTGTTGTTACTTTCCTTAATCTTATCCTTACCCCTAGCCTTGTTCCCCTACTCCTTTCCTCTCGAAGTTCACCTTGGTTTAATTAGGTTGAAAGCCTGCTGAAGCCACATTGTACAACTCACTGTTACCAGATATTCTCAATATGGGTTTTCCAACTTCAAGGCAGTTATTAATGAAGTCCTGTGTTAAGATCGCTATATGGAGAAGGGTAAACATTGGTAGAAGAAAAGCATTTCTAGGTCCCTGGTTGTTTTATTACCATAGTAACATTAAATCATCATTTTTAATATCCAACACCTGAAAGACCATCAATGTACTTAAAAAGAGTATTATACCCACACTGACAAAAATCTTAAAGCCCTACACTGCCACACACAGAGGTGAACTAAAAACACAATGCAATTTGTTTGAAGACTCCTCTTAATTCCTCTAACTCATAAAGGCTTTAGTCTCAAAAGTTCAACAATATAGCTGCATAAGATGAATTGCTTTACCTTTCTGGGCAGGTCCTTCATCCTTGACTTCCGTGGTTGCCACAGAAGAGGTGAGTGGACTAACAGGAGGGCTGGAAGTAAAGCTCGTGCACCCTGCAGATGTGTTGATTTCGAAATACTCTTGGTTGTGATTCATTCGATGAAAATCCAGAGAAGACACAATGGATGTGCGTTGTTTAGGCTAAAATAAATGAGCATGATGAGAGTATTAATGTGATTGTGATCATCTTCAGCCCAATCTTTCCATCAATTTAATCTAAGTGATGATTTTTTTTCCATTAAACTATCTGGGTTTTACACCTAAAATATAATTGTGCTTTACAAAGGGACACTAAATAATCACTTGGCAAATTAAATTGATGAAAAAATTGTTTAAGGAAAAAATATTATAGCATAGTTGATATAATAATTTAGGCTTTTCATTTGATTTCCCCAGAAAAGTATAAAAATATAGTGCACAGAATTTCTCTTAATAATCAATTTTGAAAGTTGCAATTTTAAGTCACCTTTCATTCAACCAACATTTAATAAGCGTGTGGCATTTGCCAGACCCTGAGGATACAGAAGCTAATAATAAAAGAACCCTCACAACACTGAAGCATAATTAAAGCAGCTCCATTTTTTTTGATTCTTTATATAGTCCAAGGAATTGGTGGCATTAGATATTGTTCCCAAATACCATATGCTGGAATTTTGTCACCACAATTAAGTTATATAGACCATTTTTCTAGGATCTAAGAATATACTTGGTATTTGTAGTGAACTTTGATTTTCTTTCTTAAGGATTTTAATTAATCCCCAAATAGCAAGAAAAGTCCATTTAAACATAAAAGTTAAAATCATGGAGTAATAGCAGATATAATCTATTCCATATCCTTTGTCAGTAATGGATTATTCCTACGGCAGTTTTCTGTTTTTTCCCATAGTTTTAATTATAGTCACTTTTTTCTGACCTAGCAGAGCTTCTAACATCATCTTTCAGAAAAATTGCAGTCTCTTTGGCTCTTAGATGTGTGTGTATTTCCCAAGAATCAATCCAAGCTTTCTTATTTTTTATCCTTCTTATCTATATTGCTGAAATATTAGCAATCCTTATAATAATTATAAGAGGTTAAATGTGAACGTTTTTGCAATAAATTAAGTTTATTGTGATTTACTTTCCCCAAAGTACAATAAAATTTTGGTTTACTAATATATTCATTGCCCTTAAATATTTGTTAACCATTATACTCTATAGATTATTTTCATGCAGAATACTCAAATTACCCTGTCTCTTCTAGCTCATCATTTTTTTTCAAGCAGATATCATTTAGGCTATAATCTTTTTTTTTTTTTTTATAGCAACAGGGTCATGCTCTGTCACCCAGCCTGGAGTGTAATGGTGTGATCATAGCTCACTGAAACCCTGAACTTCGGGGCTCAAACCTTCTTTTTCAGCTTCCTGAGTAGCAAGGACTACAGGCATATGCCACCATGCCCAGCTATTTTTTTATTTTTTGTAGAGATGGAGTCTTGCTATATTGCCCAGGCTGATTTCAAACTCCTGGCCTCAGGTGAGCCTCCCAAAGTGCTGGGATTACAGACATGAGCCACCACACCCAGCCTAGGCTATAATCTGAAATAGACAATCATATAGAAAACATCGGCATTCTACCCAGTTTTTTAATAAAAAATGTATGCAAATTATCACAATATGCTTAATTCTTTCACCATTGCATTATGTTTATGAAAGACATTAAAAGGCATAAATATTGTTATACAAGAGAGTGGAAGTCATTTATTACTATGACACATCAACTCAGTAATAGAATTCAAATTATACCCACAAAGGACTCAGTTGCTTTTGAAGTATAAAAGATCAGAGTTTAATGTCAGGTTTGGTTTCTCATGAAATGTCTGTCCTTGGGGCTACTGAATCTCCATTTCACATTCAATGTCCTTTCGACTAGACTCTATAACAGCAATTAAAAAGGCACAAGCTATGACACCGGCCCCAATGGAAACACACATGTGTCCATCATTCTAGGTTTCGTTTTATGATGTGTTGTGTCTTTGTTTCACCAAATTTCTGTTTCCCCTCATAAAGTTTATAAAGGTCAAGTCAACGGATGCATATGATGCCTTTACTTTGAGATGTTTCTTAAATACATGTTTCTGAATCCTGACCATCCACAGTTCGAATTGCATTAAAAAACACAATTTGTTTATATTAATTTGTTAATTAATTTGTTAATTAATTGTGTTAAAACACAATTTGTTAATATTATAGAATCGTGAAAACAAACAGGCTACTTTTTGGCTGCATCAATGTATTCTATGAATATTTGCTGAGTGCATCCTAAATTGCAGACATCATGGTAAGCACTGCAATAGGAACAACACAAGTAAGACACTGACCCTGTTCTCCATGTGATTACAGACTTGGGGTGGGAGGAAGGATGGTGCATGAGGAGAGAGACAAGCAATCCAAGGATTATGCTTCAGGGCAGTGCAGGGATCGGGGCTACAGTGTGTGCAAGCACAGAATATAAGGGAGCCAAAGGGGGGCCTCTACTTTAGGAAGCAGATCAGAAGAGGATTCCACAGGCAGCCGATGCATAGCTGAGTTGAATCTTCATCTTCTGCCATGAAGCAGAAGTGCTAGGCAGATGAAAGAGGGTGTGGAGAAGGACAGTACAAAACCGCAAGTATTAATCGTCCCAGACGGCTGCAGTACAGAGTATGTGAAGATAGTGGTGGGTTCAAGACAAGAGATATTGGAAGCTGCAGGGGCCAAATCATAAAGGGTTTTAAATGCCATGTTCAGGAGTTTGATCTTCAATCTGAATATTTTTTTTGTTTTATTTATTATAGCTTATTATGGGGGTACAACAGTTCTGGTTAAGTATATTGCCCATACCTCTCCCAACCCCCTGAGTCTGAGCTTCAAGAGTGTCCATTCCCCAGACAGTGCACATCGTACTCATCATGTAGGTATACACCCATCCTCTAAGAACCACTGAATGATTTTCAATCAAGGGGGTTTCATAATCAGGTTTGCATTTTAATAAACTCACTTTGGCAGTTTAGAGAATGGATTGGCCAGGGCCAGATGAGAGGAGGAGAGACTAGTTAGGAGGATGTTCTAGAATTCCAGCCAAGACACAATTTGGTCCTGAAGTAAAACAGCAGCAATAGGGTTGGAGGTAGCAGATGTTTTTAGGAGATGCTAATGTGGTTAGCGCTTTAGGACTTGGCATCTGATTGGCTGTGAAAGTTGATTTTAAGAGAAACTTCTAGAGTGACTCACAGATTTCTCACTTGAGTAGATACCAGAAGGTAAGTTTTTGTGGGAAAAACAAATTTATACACCCCTCTACCAGAACTACACAAAATGTATACTTGTATGCTATCGAGACCCAGTTTAGACTGCTTAGTTCATGTTTGTGCACACCTATGTGATATGTCCCGTTCTTTCTTTGAGCAGAGTGCTAGGATCTCACTCTAGTTCTAGCTTCAGAGAAAATATGTGGAAGAAGGGAAGCAGACCAGTGGAATTCCAAAGGGAAACTGCTGAGCGGTGATCATCTGACCTCATTCTTGTTTGCTTCTTGGGAACTGCCTACTGGTTATTGTTAGCCAGCATAAGGAACATCGAGGGGGAAGTCACTGCTCACACTCTCTGAGCATCTGAGGTGATAAAAAATGAAAATAATTATATGTTGGTCGTGCTCTAAGTTGGAGTCAGCAAACTATGGCCTGGGGCCTAAATCTGGCCTTCTTCTTATTTCTGAAAATAAAGTTTTATTGGAACCCAACTACACCCATGGCCCATTCACATGCTTAGTGCCTATGGCTGCTCTCACACAGCAATTGCAGAGTTGAGCAGCTTCAACAGAGGCGTATGATCCACCACACCTAAAATATTAATATTTACTGTCTGGCCCTTCAGAGAAAATATTTGGCCACTCCTGTTCCATGGAATCATTTCACACATCAATTCAGTGCTCGGTAAAACCATAACCATAAGTTCCCGTTCATTTCTTGGCCTGACTTGCATTAGGGTTGGGCCATGTGACTAATTCTGACCAACTAACTGTTGGTAAAAGGGAGCCTTCTCTACCCTTCTACTCAGCAGATGATGTGGTTAAGAGATGAAGGAAGGTTCATGCAGCCCACGGTGGGATTTATGAGAAGTTAAAATAAACCTCCTTTATGTTCAGCCATTTAGACTCTGGGTCTAAATGTCTGTTGTGAGGTTAGCATTATTTGCCTTAACTAGCACAGAATGAACTAGTTGGGAGGGGTAAAATGATTTACTCAAGATTGCACAAGTAGTTAGCAGAAGGGCTTAGATTAGAAGGAACAGTGATGTGTTCAAATCTAGAGACAAGTATATGGTGCCTCAAAACACAAAGGACAGAGACAGAAGTAAAAAGAGCTATCTGTTCTGTGTGAGGAAATGAGATAACACCGATAGGAGAAAAAAATAAAGAAATGGTAGCAATATTAAAAATGGAGATAAAAGAGGATGGATCTAGGACATTCACTTAAGTTTTGTTTTATTTTAATGCATTCTAATTTTTTATCTACTCAAATAGAATTCTGCTAAGCCATTCAGTATAAGAAAGAGAGAGTGTTTTTACAAACTCACTGGAATTACAAATGGGAAAATGAGTTGTACTTGTGTTCATCGTGGCTCATCCTCTCTAAAACATCCCACAGCTTGGTGGTCCAGAACAATATTAGTGACACATGAAAATTGTATGAAACTAAAATTTCCCTGTTTATAAGTAAAATTTTATTGAGATAGCCATGCTCATTCATTTGTGTTTTGTCTATGGCTGCTACAATAGCAGAGTTCACTAGTTACAGTAAAGACCTTATGAATCATAAAGCCTAAATTATTTTACTCTCAGTATTTTTTTTTTTCAAGACAGGGTCTTGCTCTGTCACCCTAGCTAGGGTGCAGTGGTGTCATTATAGCTCATTGCAACCTCAAACTCCTGGGCTCAGGTGATTCTCCTGCCTCAGCCTATCCAGTGAATAGCTGGGACTACAGGCATATGCCACCATGCCCGGCTAATTTTTCTACTTTTTGTGGAGACAGGGTCTCACTCTTGCACAGGCTGGTCTTGAACTCCTGGCAGGAGTGAGCCACTGCACCTGGCCTACTCTCTGGTTCTTTACAAAAAAAGTTTGTGACCCCTACTACAGAGTGATTAGGTAAGGTCTCTGAGGAGCTGAAATTGAACAGATGCAGGGACGACTGTTAAGGGGTCAGGGCCAGCTACACAAAATTGTTGGAACCAGTGCAACATGAAAAGGCGGGACCCCTTATTCCAAAAGCAGGGGAAAAAAAGTTTTCCTTTTTTCCATGGTCTTTCCCCGGATCTGTCATGGTGTTTGTATTTGCAACTTACCATCTTGCTCCCTTGGGCATGGGAACATTCACAGGGTGAGGGAAAGCCTTCACAGGCACACAGGGCTCTGCCTTGCAAGTCAGTAGGTGCATGTGACCTCAACCCTCCCCATGCTCAGGGTCTCATTGCTGTGTCAGCCGTTTCTGGGTGGGCCAGGGGCTCCAGGGTTGGAGGAGCAGGTGGCCAAGAATCCCACCCAGTAAGGTGGGGATATGGCTGGAGGTGTTCTTTAGTGAACAGATGAACCAAAACTACAAGCCCCAGCACATGCTCCATTACCCCCACAAACCAATTACAAAACACATTTCAGAGATAAAATCACTAAGAATTTTAGATGGCTACCAAAGAACACTAAACCTCAAGCATGGGTCCACACGCTGGACCCACACCCATGAAGCCAGCCCCATTTTAGTTAGAGATTACTTTAAAGGGACTAATGTGTGAATTTACTGGAATCACATACAGGATGGCACGCATTTCCTGTACTTATTTTGGATTCTCTTTATCAATCAGAACCTATTATCATAAAAATATTTTCCTGTTATATAAAGATATAAGTGAAATATAACATATTTTGCTGCAACATTAGGAATTTCATGGCATTACTACAACCTCCACAGATATGACCTACATATGAATAAAATGAGAATGAATAATTTCAGACTAGGATGAGATTTAGGTAATGTCTACATTTACTTCAAAATTTTCTCTGGAGTGGAATCTAAGTTTCAAATATCCACTTTTATGTTTCCTCCTCTGTTATTTTCAAATTACTTAAACTAATGGACATTTTAAAAATCCACCTACTTGGGTTTATTTAAGTAGATTTTAAATCATTTGAATTCATTTAATTATAAAAAGATCTCTTCAGTCTTCTAATAAAATGTCAAGTAGGACCAGAGGGACACACTGATGTCAGTACAAAGAAAAAGAGGTGCTAGCAAAAGTCAATGGCGATATTAAATTATCTGAGCAAAACTAAGGTTCAGAACAAGTTACCAGAGAAGAGTGCTGAATGTCAGAAATTTAGCGGGTGACATCAATAGAAATTTTGGAGATGATAGACTTTTAGATGCTGGCCCATGAATAAACTATATCAATACACAGCAATGTCCTATCAAATCAGTAGGAGTAAATTTAGGTGCCTTCCTACTTTTATTAAAGGGTGAGTAGGGTGGTAGCAATTGGCAACCAGAGCAGTAATATTTACTTATAGAACCTTAATTAACCTGGGATATTTTGTGTAT
Organism: Varecia variegata; assembly: GCA_028533085.1. NCBI lineage: Eukaryota > Metazoa > Chordata > Mammalia > Primates > Lemuridae > Varecia > Varecia variegata. The sequence goes on along the minus strand of CM052440.1, from coordinate 17,008,621 downwards.
ATGGTATATAGTAAAAAGATTTAATTCCAAATATTTTTTTCCCAAAATGATAGCCTACTATCCTAATATTGTCATCTCTCCACTGATTTGAAATGTCACCTTTATCATACACTAAATTTCCAAATATAGATTGGCTTACATTTTTGGACTCTATTATTAATATATTTCCACTGATCTACTTGTCTATTTCTGTGCTAACACCACACTCTCTTAATTGCCGTGTGGCTGTTCCTCCTACTTTTAGAGCTCCTAGTAAGAAGATATTGGGTCTCTTTGATCCTTCTTGTTTTATATGCTGGGAGTATTCTACAGTATGGTGTCCTAAAGCACCTTCATTAAATTGTTAGAAAAATACTTATTGACCATCACCAGCTGTGTATCAGGCACTGTTGTAGGCTCTGGGGATATATAAGCAAACAAATAACATAAGGCATAAAGCTTTCAGGCATTTTATCATAACTTTTGGTGTGACAATATGATATTATCTTTAACTTTCAAAAACTTTTCTTTTTTCCAAGTATTTCATTTTTAGAATAGCCTATTCTCCATTTTAGGAGTAAATTCTCTCTCAAATCTTTCTGAGAATACTGATTATAGTCTTTTTCTGGAATTAATTGTTTTCTCAGAGGTTATGTACTTCATTCACTGAGCCTGGTTTGTCTCTTTGGGATGGTTAATTTTCCTCAAATGGCTGGTGTTCTTGGGTAACCATTTTTGATTACCTAAGGTACTGCCTCATCTCTCTCTTCTGCCCCAATTCTCACGTTAGGAGCTTCACTGAACTCTTCACCTTACTTAGTTATTGCCACCTGGTGGGCCAACAACAAAGCCAATTGCACCAAGTGTACGGTGCAGAGGTTCTTTAGCTGCCCTGACCACTCCCTGCTGGCTTTGATAACCAAGCCCCCATTGCTCAAGCTTGACATTTTTCACGTAGCTCTAATGAGAATATCGAGTCTATTCACCGTTTCAGTGATATCTTCCCCTCTTCCACAAGTGTTGGGCTGTGGATTTCTTCTTCTCATTTTGTCTAAATCCAACAATCTTTGCTTTTCTCTTTCAGAACTTCTCAAATGCCTCTGGTAGTAACCCTCCCTGTTTTTCATAACTAGAGTAAATTTATTCTTAATCTTATATTTATTTTACCATTTTAATTGTGTGTAAGGAGAAAGAAACTGTAAACAGTCATGAACCATTCAGCATTATGAGTTACAATTCTCATATTTCTCTGTCTTGAGAACTTTGAAAACAGTATATAGAAGGGATTTGACAAAGTCCAGACAAATCAGTCAATATAGGTATCATTATCATTTTATCACCAATGTCATGCAGATTGAAAACAGTTTATGTATTTTTTTGCTTTTCAATAAAAGGAAAACAATTTCAAGTAGGGTATGGTTCTTTGAATATGATGTTAATATGACTAGAACTTGTAGGCCAAGCTTTATAGATTATGGCCAAACATAGAAAAAATATATCATGACCACAACAGAGTTAAAGTAGGTATGAATAGATACTGAGAACTCAAGAAGAGTGGACATTCTTCTAGGCACTTGAGATTTATCTCATTTAAGCCTAAAATGCTGGTATTAAAGGTAGCTATTACTCTTTCCATTTTATAGACTTGAGATTCAGAGATGGTCTCACAGTTAGCAAGTGGGACAGCTGAAATTAAAACACAGGTCTATGAAATTTCAAATGGATTGCATTTCCCCCTTAAGAAACCACATTACAGGTAGAACAAAAAGAAATAAAGTTATAAGTAAAGCCAATAGCCTAATAACTCTTGAGTTATTCATCTTTATATCAATGAAAAATTTTCTTACTCTTCAGTCTTTTGATAGCATTGATTTTTTTACAAATATCAACATTGTTTCAAAAGGTGTTGAAATAAAATAAATGTGGATGGAAAATGTTTTATTAAGAGAAAAACAGAAAATTTTTAAAAATAGTTATATCTCCTGCTTTTATCTCTTAGATTCATTTAATTTTATATAGAGATATTAGACTATGGATTAACATATAGACTCATCTTTTATTTAGAAAGACAAATTATAAAATTGTTAATATATTCCTAGTATTTAACATATATAACCATGTGTGTAAAGTTTGTTAGATGGAAAATATATAATATATATTTCTTCATATGATTTAGTTTCTTCATATAAGTTATTGAAACCTGCATTGGCAAGACTACATATAGACATGAGAGGATAATAGAAGTTTTAGTCTTTATTTTAGTTTTATTCAATAAGTGTGTTAAGTAGTTCTGAACTCAATATAGATATTAAAGAACTACAGAGCATTTTGACCTCCAAACCATGGAGTCTGTCCTCACAGAAGCTTTTCCCAGCTTTGAAATAGGTATGACTATCTCACAAAAATTACTTTTTGAATTAGGTATTTCAAATATTTATACATCAATATTTCAAAGATGCTCATGTCAAATTCAAATGGGTCCAAAATTAAAAAGTAAGACCAGCTTTATTTCCCACATTGAGATTCTTTTTTAAAAAAAATAATTTTAAATGATTTGTTTCATTTTAAGAACAGCAGGAAGTAATTATGCAATGGATTATAGAGGATGTATTCTGAGCAGCCAAAATAAGAAGCACATATCACTGTGTGGGTGAAAGAAGAAATTTTTACAAATAAAGGTGCACATTGCTTTTTTTTAAATAATAGCTTAATTTTTAAATTTATTTTCAATAATTGTAGATGCACATGCATTTGTAAGAAATAACACAGAGAGATCTCTCCTGTGCCCTTTTTCTAGTTTCCTTCAAATGATAATTTCTTACAAAAATATAGTGTAATATCACAACAAGAATCAAGAAACAGAAGAATTCCATCGCCACAAGGATCCCTCCTACTGGTCTTCTACAGCCACACTTACTTCCCTTTTGCACCCCACCTCCAACTCCACTCCTGGTAACCACTTATCTGTATCTGTTTCTATAGTTTTGTCATGTCAAGAATGCTATATAAACAGAATCAGATAGTATGGAACTTTTTAGGATTGGCTTTTCTAACTCAGCATGATTTTCTAGAGATTCACCCAAGCTGTTGCATGTATCAATAGCTTGATCCTTTGTATTGCTGGGTAGTATTCAATGGTATGGTTGTTTAGCTATTCACCCATTGAAGGACATCTGGGTTGTTTTCAATTTTCAGCTATTACGAATAATGTTGCTATAAATGTTTGTGTGCAGGTTTTTGGGGAACATGTTTTCATTTATCTGGGATAAATTCCCAGGAGTACAAATGCTGGGTGGTATGATAGTTAAATGCCTAGTGTTTTAAGAAACTGCCAAACTGTTTTCCAGAATTGCTGTACCATTTCACATTTCCACCAGCAATGTATGAGCTTCTCTGTATCCTTGCCAGCATTTAGTGTTGTCACTGTCCTTTATTTTAGTCATTCAGATAGGTGTATAGTGATACCTAGTTGTGGTTTTAATTTGTATTTTCCTGATAATTAATGATGTTGAACATCTTTTCATGTGCTTATTTGTCATCTATATATCCTCCACAACAAAATGTGTCTCCATGTCTTTTGCCCATTTTCTAACTGTGTCGTTTTTATACTGTTGAATTTTGAGAGTTCTTTATATGCTCTAGATACTACTACTTTGTCAGATCTGTGATTTACAAATGTTTTTTTTCCAATCTGTAGCTTGTTTTTTCATATATCTAACAGCATCTTTCACAGATCAAATGTTTTTAATCTCAATGAAGAATAATTTATCAGTTTTTCTTTTTATGGATTATGCCTTTGGTATCAAGTATAAGAACTCTTTGCCTGGCTGTAAACCTGAAAGATTTTCTCCTGTTTTTCTAAAATTTTTATAGTTTTACATTTTCATTTAAGTCAGGTATCCATTTTGAGTTAGTTTTTGTATAAGATATGAGTCTTAGATCAAGTTTCAATTTTTTTTTTTTGCCTATGTGGGTACAACTTTTCCAGAGCCAGTCTATCTTTCCTCCACTGAATTGCTTTTGTACCTTATTCACATATCAGTTGGGTTTATTTGTGTGAGTATATTTCTGGATTCTTTCTTCTGTTCCATTTATCTATGTGTCTATCCCTTTGTTAATAATACCATGCCATCTTAAGTACTACAGCTATAAAATAAATCTTGAAATTGGATAAACTGATTTTCCTCACTTCATTCTTCTCTTTCAAAATTGTTTTAATTAGTTCTTTTGCATTTCTATGTAAATATTAGAATAATCTTTTCTATATCTACAAAAAAATCTTGCTGAGATTCTGATAGGAATTACATTAAAACCAAATATTAATTTGGGGACAATTTGTATCTTTGCTATATTGAGTCTTCTAATCCATAACAGGTATGTCTTTTCACTTCTTTAGGTATATAAGTTCTGTACGTGTTAAAGAGGAGTTCATCAAGGCAGATAATAATCAAACTACCAAAAATCAAATAGAAAGAAAAAATTCTGAAAACAAGACATAAGAAACATATCACATACAGGGGAGTCTCAATACAACTATAAGCAGATTTAGTAGCAGAAACCCTGCAGGCTAGGAAAGAGTAGGATGATATATTCAAAGTGCTGAAGGAAAAAAATTTCCAACCAAGAATACCTGGTTAAGCTGTACTTCAGAAATAAGGGAAAAATAATAACTTTCCCAGACAAACAAAAGCTAAGGGAGTTCATCATCACCAGGACTGCCTTACAGAAATTACTAAAGGGATTTCTGTAAGCTGTATCAAAAGGCCACTAATTAGTAACATCAAACATACAAAATCACAAAACTCAACAATGGTATAAATAATACACAGTCATATTCAGAATATTCTGGACTGAATGGTGATGTATAAAGTAATTTTATTTCTAGTATAATGGTTAATAGATAAGTCTATTAAAACAACTATAGCTAAAATTGTCAGGAGATACAAATTACAAAACTATATAAATTTTGACATCAAAAATAATATGAGGGAGCAGAGTAAAAGTGTTATATTTAAATCTAATTATTTCTTTTGTGTGTGTGCTTGTGATTATAGATCATATTGTATTAATTTATGTGCCCACCTGTTCTTTGCTAGTTCATGGAAATACAATTGATTTTTTATGTTAACTTGCATCTTGTGACCTGGTTAAACTCATTAGTAGTGGGAGGATTTTGTAGATTCCTTGGGATTTCTACATAGACAATCATGTCATCTATAAATAGGAAGTTTCATTTCCTCCTTTCCAATCTGTATGCCTTTTATTTCCCTTTAGTTTTTCCTTATTGCACAGGCTAGAACTTCCATCACTATGCTGAATAATAATAGTGGTGAGAAGAGTGGACATCCTTGCCTTGTTGCCAATCTTAGAAAGTATTCAGATTTTTACTGTTAAGTATAATGTTTGCTATAGATTTTTTATAGGTGCTCTTTATCAAGTTGAGGAAGTTACCCTCTATTTCTATTCTTCAGAGAAGTCCTTTTTTTAAATCAATGAGTGTTGAATTTTGTTTAATGCTTTCTCTGCACCAATTGATAGGATTATGTGGATTTTCTTCTTTATTAATTTTCAAATATTGAACTAGTCTTACATCCCGAAATAAACTTCACTTGGTAATAATATATAATTCTCTTTATGTATTGCTTAATTCTATTAATATTTGCTAATATTTTATTAAGAAATGTTTTGTCTATATTCATGAGGAATACATTGTTCTACAGTGTGCGTGTATGTGCACGCAGGCTCTGTGTTTTGAAATTGGGAATATTAGCTTCATAAAATGAATTGGGAAATATTATCTCCTCTTCCATTTTCAAAACAAGATTATTTACAATTAGTGTTGATTCTTTAAACTTTTGTTATAATTCTCCAGCAAAACCATCTGGGCTTGGATATTTCTTTTTAAAAAGGATTTTAGATTATGAATTCAATCTCCTTAATAGTTGTAGGGCTATTTACATTATCTATTTCATATCAGGTGAATTGTGGTAGTTTGTTTTGAGAAGAATTGATCTATTTAAGCTAAGTTGTCAAATTTATGTGTGTACAGTGTTTTGTAATATTCCTTTATTAGTCTTTTGATATCTGCAGTTTCTGTAGTGATATCCCCATTTTATTTCTGATGCAGATAATTTGAGG
>CM052440.1:16959658-17002004 GCA_028533085.1 Varecia variegata | reverse complement strand
AACATGAAGTTTTAAGAATTAGTATATAGAACTTCCCTTGGAGTAAAATGTTATCAGTATCATAAGAATTTATGTTATGCTACAATAGGGATAATTTTTTAAAAGATAAGTATTACAATTAATTTTAACTAACAATTTCAACTTCTTTCTTGCCAAGTAGGAAAAAAGTTATCAAAATGCCCATTAATTGAAGTTTTTCTTTTCTCCCTGACCCATCTCTGGCAAAGGAATATTCAAAAGGCTGATGAGGCCGGGTGCGGTGGCTCACACCTGTAATCCTAGCACTCTGGGAGACTGAGGCAGGTGGATCACTCAAGGTCAGGAGTTCGAGACCAGCCTGAGCAAGAGCGAGACCCACCCCCGTCTCTACTAAAAATAGCAAGAAATTATATGGACAACTAAAAATATATACAGAAAAAATTAGCCGGGCATGGTGGTGCATGCCTGTAGTCCCAGTACTCGGGAGGCTGAGGCAGGAGGATCGCTTGAGCCCAGGAGTTTGAGGTTGCTGTGAGCTAGGCTGGCACCACGGCACTCACTCTAGCCCAGGCAACAGAGCAAGACTCTGTCTCAAAAAAAAAAAAAAAAAAAAAAAAAAGGCTGATGGGAAGGGATGTAAAGACATAAAGCAAATGTAAAAAAAAAACCAAAAAAATAAAAAACCATAAACTGAGTAATCAATTTCTAGATAATCAAGAATTGGCATGATTTATATATAAACTTTGTTTGGATTTCCCTTAAAGAAACAAAATCATTAAATTCTGAAATGGTCTGTAAAATTCCTTTCTTCATCTTCAGATGAAACAAGTTTCCTCAGTAAGCAAATTGAGCCAACACTTAATTCACTGGTATCCTACAATAAAGAGCACCTTTGTGTTTCCTACTAGTTCCTATAAGTAAAACTTACTGATACACATTTGGGAGACAGAATGGTATTCAGAGCAAGGTAGAAGTGAATTCAGATCATAATTGCCAGTATTTACAGTTTAGGATTCACATCCATAAAATGAGGATTATATAACTTTCCCCATAGAATTATTGTCTGGATTAATTGAGATAATATAAATGAAACACTATGATAATGCCTAACTTAGAATAAAGCAGTGATAAATATTTATTTTCTTCCCTTACTGTAAGATTTAGCGTAAATAGGACCTAGCTGAAAGAAGACATTGATGAATTAAATCATGACACAGTCCTCCAAATAAATGGTAGAATCACCAAATTAAATAGAGAAAACTCTGGCAGAACCTCCCTGATATATTACAATTTGCAGAGATGAGGGTTGAAGGAAGAGAAGAACTCAGTAGGTTTCTAAGAAAATACAGTACTAACACTTATTTTATGAGTGTTTAAGACAGCTGCCCTGGAAATTTCAGTGACTGCTTTAAGTAGAAACATTAAGGGGGTCTCTAACGGGAAGTAAGTGGCAAAGGCCCTGGTAAAACGTCTCTAAACAGTGTCCCCCATTTGGGGGATTTGGAGGAATGAGGACTCAAGGCAATGAGGGAGCACAGAGCTGGGGAAAAAGAAGAGAAGATACACTGCGATTGATGGTGATAAGCTGTTTCAGAAAGCACAGCATTAGGAGGTAAAGCCTCTGGGATGGCTTTACGCAAGCAGAAAGTTAGGAGGTTGTTTAGAAGCATCAACTGGAAATACCAAATAGCAGCTTTCAAGACAGAAGCTAGTCATCGGACATATCTTGCTTTGGAACAGAACCCAAGCAAAACATAAAGCTGGATGTAAACGTACCAAGGTGCAGTGGCTTCACCAAACACAGAGAAGAGTCAGCACAACAAAATTCCTCTGCTGGGACGGCTCATGCTTGGCTCTGCCACCACCTCCGCTTACCAGGTTGAATAACCGGCACTATGCAATACAATACAGTGCTCAGGCTTATTTTATCAGTGTTTAAGACAGCTGCCCTGGCAATTTCAGTGATTGCTTTAAGTGGAAACTTTCAGGGAGGTCTCTAATAGGAAATCAGTGGCAAAGGCCTTGGTAAAACCTTTCTAAACAGCCCACCTATCTCTCATTTGGAGGAATGAGGGCTCAAGACAGACACCGTTCTTTCCCTCAAGGACCTCATATTCTAGTGAAAAAGGTAGATATGGAAAGGAGAAGTGAAAAGTTCTATGAAGAAGTAGAAGATGCTAGGAAGACATACAACCAGGGATCTAACCCACCTTGGGACGTAAGGAAAGACTTCTTTAAGGAAATGACATTTCAGCTGCCACCTGAAGGAGATGTAGAAATTAACTAGGCGGAAGCAACGTGAATGGGTTGCAATGAAGCATCCAAATCAGAGGGAACATCAGCTGCTGTGATCCTGAGGCAGGAAAAAATACAGACAGCACACTAAGGCACAAAAAGGTGGCTGGGTGTGTTTGGAATACAAAAATGAGGAGCAGAGCAAGTGTGGCCACATCTTTCCAGAAGTTTGTGAAATGAAAGAAAATTGGTATAGCTAAGGGAGATTTTTTTTTTTTATGATGGCCTTGACTTGAGCATATTGGAATGCTGATGGTAATGAGGTGATAGATGTTAAAGGAACGGGAACAAAAGGAATTGAGGAGAAGGCATGGGGTGGAATTTAGAGAATATGTGGGACGTTTGGTTCTAGAGAGGTAGAGGAATAACTCCATTTTAATAGGATGAGAGAAGAAAGTATGGGTTCATGGAGGTTTTAAAAAGATTTTGGCAAAGTATTGTAATTCCTCCATTGATGACTTCCAATTTCCCTGTGAAGTGAGGGCTAAGCTATCCATAATAGGCTAGGAGGAAAATTGGGCATCTGAGAAAACTTAAAGAGTCACTGAGAAAGTTGGCATGCAACCTGACTGGAGAAATTCAGGTCTGCTGAGTCGTGTCAAGGGCCCTGATAAGATTGGGAACCATGAATGTATATTGTTAAATTAAGATTATGAATTGATTTATTTAATTTCTCTAGCAGGCTTTTTTTCTAATTTACCTGAAAATAAATGAAACAATTTATTAGTCTCTCACTATTTACTCTTGCATATATATATATACACACACACATACACATACAAACTATTGCTCTTGTATGTATTTCAGTGTAATATAACAAGTAGGGTAATAAGGTTTGTGATTACTATATAGTTTTTATGCATTATGCACTTTATCAATATAAAAACCCTCTTTGTTCCTAATGCTTTATATCTAAGTGGAGTCCAGAAAGATGAATGAAAAGATGGCCAGACCAAGGATTAGGGGATAGAGAAGGGAAGAGTTTGGAGCAGTGTTCCAGGCAGAAACATCTGCCTATGTTTTGAGAGAGCATGGTGTTTGGAGAAAATTAAATAAGTCTAGAGTTGGGATACAGAGAAGAGGAGAGGAATGAGGCTTAAGATGTTGCTCTAGACATAGATAGGACCCTGGTCATAAAGTTTGATGACGTTAAGTTTGATTAAACAAGAGTGATCAAACCTGTGCTTAGCCAGGTTTTAAAGCTAGGAAACCTGCTAGCTTTAAACCTGCTAGCTATCCATTTATGGATAGGTTTGGAAAAAATGGGGTATCACTTTGAGAAACAATCTGAGTTTTACATGTCCTATTTGATTTGAATAACATTTTTTCCCTCCTATACCGATAGCAGAAGCAGATTTGAAGAAAACACACATACATCCACCATAAAGAAAAATTTAAATCACTCATTTTATATATATACACACACATATACTCATATATATATTTCCCCTTGCAAATTATATACATTAATCTTTATTTTGTAGTTAACATATTAGTTAATTTTTATTGTTATCATGCAGTTAACAGTTACCCATATGATTCAATTAGTTTTCAAATACTACTTAATATTTTTAATATTCCATCTTCCATTCAAACAAAAATTTTTATTCCAATTCTTGCTGCTAAAAATAGTGCTGCGCAATTCACAACTGCAAAGATGTGGAAACAACCCAAGTGCCCATCAATACATGAGTAGATTAATAAAATGTAGTGTATGTATATCAAGGAGTTCTACTCAGCCACAAAAAACAATGGTGATTTAGCACCTCTTGTATTCTACTAAGTGAAGTATCACAAGAATGGAAAAAGAAGCACCACACGTACTCACCATCAAATTGGTATTAACTGATCAACACTTATGTGCACATATAATAGTAACATTCATCAGGTGCTGGTCAGGTGGGAGGGGGGAGAAGGGGATGGGCATATTCACACCTAATGGGTGCGGTGCACACCATCTGGGGGATGGACACACTTGAAGCTCTGACTCAGGTGGGGCCAAGGCAATATATGTAACCTAAACATTTGTACCCCTGTAATATGCTGAAATAAAAAAATAAAAAATAAATAAAAATAGTGCTGCAATGAATACATTTTATAGGTTTTTCCCTGTTTCTGAGCATTGGTACAGATGAGAAATTACTAGACTAAAAATATTATCAATATTTTCCAAGACCCTTGATTCACATTACCAAGAAGATTTAGAGAAACATTTCCACCATCAGTCTATGCCTGTATTGCCATGAGTTTACCACACATTTACTAAGCACAAGGATATATTTTCATTAAAATTAAAGTCTTAAGTACTTTTTAGGTTAAATGTTATAATTTTATTTTGCATTTCTTTGACAGTGCTGTTAAGCATTTCTCCTTTTGTTTAGTAAATATTCATCTTTTTCTTTCTCGAATCATCTATTCATATTATCTGCTTGTATTTTTTCCATGGACATGTTAGTCTTCTTTATCATCTTGTAAGAGCTCCTTGTGTATTAAAATAGTAACAATTTAATTGTCTACATTTATTATAAATATCTCTATCTTGTTTGTTACTTGCTATCTATTTTAATTGAGTTGTTTTGATGCAATGTAACAACTTTTATGCAGTCAAGGCTATTTATGTTTTCCTTTGGTAATACTTTCACAGTTTTTGTGTTAAGTAAATACTAGTGTCTCTAAGATTAAGTCTGAAATATTGACAGTCAGTGTCTCTATCTTTTCATACATTTTACTAGCTAACAGAGAAATGATTGCTGAGCTAATCATTTGTGACTGTTGTGACAGAAGGGAGAAAGAGGAAGTGTAAGGATGAGAAGACAAGAAAATGTCTCTCTTAGAGCTGTTATTAATCACTGTCAATATTTCATTAGAGTGCATTGCCTAATGTCTGTTTATATAATTTAACTTATTTGAAATAGTCTTTTCCTTCACATATTTTCACTAACTTAATGATCCTCTTAATTTATTATTTCATGTATAATTGCAATTATTATGTAGCTATCTGTGTTGATATCTTTGTTACATTTTTTTATGGAATCCAATAGAAAATGGAAAAGGGTTCAAGAGTATCTTTGATGTTCAAGAAATATTTGAGACAAAAATAATCTTAAACAAAATAGTAATATGGTTTGGTACTTGATGTGATTGAATTTAGCATTTATGGCTTGATGTCTCAAACAACTCTTCTAAGAATTCATGTCAAATTATGTCAATTACTCCTATGTCCATTCAGCAAATATTTGTGGTCAACTTCTTTACTTAAACACCAAGAATCAAAGAAGATAAATTTCATAGACTAGTGGGGGATTATTTGCATTTCCTGGTTTTATAAATAGTAATGCAATTAATATACTTTTCTAAAATTTTCCTATCTTTTGTGATGTAAAAATAGACTCTTACAATACACATATAAAAATTATATGGAAGATCTGGGCAAAATTCAGGATTTTTTGTTGTGTTTGTTTTGGTGTTGCTGGGTTGGTGAGCAAGGGTCAAAGATCTGTTTGGGGTATATAAAGTTTGAGATACCTTCTAGAGATCATGTAAATAGTTAGCTATAAGGGTTTCTAGTCCTTCTGCTATGCTTCCTTAGCATTATGTGTGTTCTTCCATATAATTATGTCTCATAGCCCTCATACTGTGCTGCATCACACATGCCTTCTGTCTGTTCCTCAATTACAAGTTCACGTCTTCATCGGGGTCTTTGTATTGCTATTTCCTTTCCCTGGGTCATTCTCTCCCTGACTTTTTGCATGGCTGGTCACTCCTCTTTATTCATGTTACAGTTCAAATACTACCTCTTCATAGAGGTTTTCTCTGATCCAAAAGACTGATTCCTCTTCCAAATATTGTTTTGCTTTGTTTAGTTAATTCATAGCACTTATCACAATCTGAAGTTATATTCATTATTTATTGTTTACTTGATCATTGATTATATACCTTCTCTGGAACAGAAGCTCCTTGAGGACAGGGACTTCTTTTGTGTTGCTCACTGGTATATTCCCTGTACCTACCATGAAGCCTGGTATACCGAACACACTCAGAAAATAAGAGTGAAATGGATGGATGGACAAGGGCATCTCATTGGAGATGGGCTAGGAAAGGTTACACTAGCTGATGCCCAGATCCTCTCCTGAAGGAAGAACGGAAGTTAACCAGGTAGAGAAAGAGGGACATCCACTCTAGACTATATCAGACAGTGTGAGAGAACAAGTTTCCTTTGGAGAGTTGCAGGAATTTTGTATGACTGCGTGTTGGGGATGGTGGTCATAAACGGGAGTCCAGTGCCAGCACATGAAGGGACTTTTATGCCTAGTAAGAAGTGTGGCTGTTGTCATGAAGGTAATAAACCCTGAAGGGTTTTATAAAAGTGAATAACATGACCATGCAGTACTCTCCATGCAGGGGAAGAAATCTGGCACTGGGAGACAGAGCCCCAGCAAGGTAAGGAGGGTATCTTCACACTGGCAGTGTAAGGAGGGTGTCCACATGTGGAGGGCAGCCAGGGTGGAGAGTCAAAGCACTGTAAGGGTGAGGAGGGGATGCACCAGGGTCTTCCTGGAGTAGGAAGTCAGAGCACATGCAAGGTGAGGAGGAGGGAGGACAGTGTGGTGTGTCTAACCCTGAGCAGGGTGAAGATGGCGTCCATTGGGGGGTGCTGGTGTGGGGTGTTGGAGCCTAATTGGGATGAAGCCAGCGTCCACATTTGGGGATGACCTTAGATGAGAGTAAGGACCTGATGAAATAACTCAGGACACTATGGATAATGGAAGCCAGGTTTCTGACTGTCAGACAATAGAATTATAAATATGGAAATGAATTCTGCCATATTTAGAGTGAAATCACATGGCTCTGTGAACTCACGGTTCTCAACATATGTGGACATAGAAATATAGATGTCAGTGTGTGTGCATTTGTGTATACACACCCACTCCCAAATACATACTGTGCATATACACAAATATTGCCCAGCCCTGACCACTGAGGGAGCCTGGGAACAGTGACATCCCAATACGAATGAGTATACTTAGTGCCAAAATATTGGCATCTAACTACCATTTTACACTAAAAGAAAATAAAACTTCTTGGGGAAATGGCTGATTCCATATTTAGGATTGGAAAAGTATATAAGAGATAAACCTAGAATATCTTGATATTCTAAGCAAGGAAGTGCTCAAAGAATGATAGAGATAATTTAAAAGGACACAGGAGGGCTCCCTTTGGCAAAACCCTGAATAATTTAAGTATGAAAAGAAATAATGATAGTAGTGGAGTATAACTCATTGAATAAAATAAAAAACCGTGGGTGTCTGCAGATATAAATAAATAAATGAATAAATGTAATGTTTATGAAAAATGGGATATTAATGTAGTTTCAAAGTACATCCCCACAAATACTTAGAAATTTCAGGAGGGAAAGAGTAATTTTACAGTAGAGAAGTCTGAAAGACATCACCTTACTCAAGTAATCAAGATGAACATTATGAAAACTCATTATGAGAAATCCAAAGCATGTACTACCTGGCAGGAGGCAATAAGAAAAAGGCACAGTAACTTCTGCTCCCTTCTGACAAAGATGCACACCCTGAATCTAATTGTGAGGAAACATGAGACAAACCCAAATTGGGGAACATTCTACACTATAGATGACCTGCGATATTCAAATGTGTGATGATTTTAAAAGTTAAGATTGAGGAATTGGTCCAGATTGAAGGAAATTAAAGAGAAATGACAATTAAATGCAACTAGATACTTTTACCATAAAAGATATTAGTAGGACAACTAGTAAAATTTGAATGGAGTCTTAAGATTAAATGGTAGTAATATATCAAAATTAATGATCTGATTTTGATGGTTGTTTTCTAGTTATAGATAAATGTCCTTATTTGTAAGAAATAACATGTCCAAGTACTGGGAGCTGATGAGGCATCAGGTTGGCAACTTACAAATAGTTATAGGAAAATAAGACCTTTGTGCTGTATCCCCAACTTTGCTGTGACTTTGTGATTGTTTCAAAATATAAAATAATAACAATTAAAAAAACATGAAGATCACTCTGTGAGAAACGTAGAAGATAAATGAGAGGCAGATGAGAATAACAGCAAGGGAACCATTGTGGCAGCTATTTTGGTAATTTGCTCAAAAGAATTAAGACAATTATGGTGGGAGTAGGAGAAGAAGAAAGCTTTGGGAGATACTTAGGAAACAGAATTGACATTCTTTGGTGGCTAATAAGATATGGGGAGAGAGGGAAAGCGAGGAGTCTAGGGAAACTCAGATCTCTGGCTCGTGTAACTGAGTAGATAGCAGTGCAATTAGTTGATATAAGGAAGGAAGAACATACTTTTGGAAGCAGATGATGATTTTGGTGTCGGGCAAGTAAATGTAGTGAGTCTCATCTTCCAAACACTCTAGGTTACTTGGCCAAATGAAATACATATTATTAGCTTATTGTGGGGCTAAACTTCTGTTCTCTGGCTTCGTGTCTCCACAAGAAGCGAATTCTATGAAAGTTACATTTTTGGCTTATTCTCTCACCCTTTATTCATTTGTCCCCTAAGGAATTAGAGTTACTCAGCTATAAAATGACTTTGCAGAAGGAACTAAGCATGCTCATCACTGCCTCTTCTGGATTTCCCCTCTTCAGAGCCGGCAGGTCAGCATAATGAATACGTTTCTGCTCTTCTATGGTAAAATCACTATGCAGGTTGTCTAACTATGCCAGTGGCTGGTGGGGACGTGTGTCCGATTCAAGGATGAAGTGAAAGCGAGAACATTCAGCCTCATAGCTAGAATCATATTGTCCAAACAGTTCTATCAATAATAAGAAGAAGTATGGCATTTGATTTCAATTTGTCCCTTCAAATAATAGTTACTGAGCACCAATTATGTACCAGTCATTGTTCTAGGTGTTGGGATTGAGCATTTCATTAAAAAATAAATAAGGAGAGAAGGAAGGAGGGAGGAAGAGAGGGAAGGAGACAAAGAACCCATCTCTCAATTGGTTCTGAATTGAATCTGCGAGAGAAAGAAAGCAGTGTGGTCGATTTGTCTCCTAAACCCAAACAATTGTGAAATTTTTTTATTCCTCATCATGCCTAATACAGTGCTTAAAACAAATTTATTGAAGTGAGTTCAATTAATGTAAAACAGGATGATGCTAAAATAATACTGTCTTATACGGAAAATTATAGGTCCTTCTAATAACTTTTTTCCAGTTTTAGACATTTAGCACCGTTGATTTAAAACTTGTTTTTTAACATGGCATAATATACAGATACTTATGTTACCTTTCCTCATACATAAGATGGGAATCCAAGTGTTCCTCTCAATCTCACATTGTTGCTCAGAGTACTAAAGTAGACAATGCATAACTACCACTCTGTGACATACTAAATAAATGACACATTTATTTCTGTGTCAGGGTGCTCCCTTTCTCAACAGTGTGTATTTGTGCAAGATGAGTGGAAAAATCAAACCAGAATGGAATTGCTAGGCTCAGCTATAAAAACAGTCTATGAAATGCCCTAGACCATGTTTCCCAAATTACGTTTTACGGATCACTAGTTGCAAAATATATTAATGGGTATACAGGAGTGGTAGTGGGGGAAAGCTCTGACAAACCATTCAGCAAAGAAATTGTTTAACCCTGTATGTCCCCAATATATTGGGAGCATTTTTTCCAAGAACATCATTGATAGAATGAGTACTCCATAGATATTAAGACATTCCAATTAAGAGAAGAAGGACAGAATATCTGCTTGGGACTTCCTGATTATTAGAATGTCCTATGATGAATTTAGCATAGCATTTAAGTCAAAAGGTTATAAATACCTTATTCATCCTATCCTGCTCCCTGGACTGTATATCTGCCTGCTATAGTTTGAATATGGTTTGCTCATCCCCACCAAAACTCACGTGGAAATCTGATCCCCAAGGTTGCAGGGGTAGGGAGATGGGGCCTAACGGGAGGGGGTTGGGTCATGGGGGAGGATCCCTCATGAATGGCTTGGTGCTGTTCTCAGGGTAGTGAATGACTTCTCACTCTGGGGAGACTAGATTAGTTCTCACAGGAGTGGATTAGTTCCCTGGGTTGTTATAAAGCCAGGATGCCCCTCAAGTTTTGCCTCTTTTTACTTGTCGGCTTCCCCTTTGACCTTCTGCCATGTCATGATGCAGCACTGGAAGCCGAGCAGATGCCAATGCCATGCTCCCTGTCCTTCCCAGCCTGCAGACCATGAGCTAAATGAACCTCTTTTCTTTATAAGATACCCAGGTATTCTAAGCTGTGGCCCCAAGGCCCACAGACCGGTACTGCTAGAGACCAGGCCACAGAGCCACACACCACCATCCCTGTCCCCGTGGAAAAATTATCTTCCATGAAACTTAGGAAATTAGGAAATAGTGGGGGAGGGGGTGTTGGGGGACGGGAGAACACAGCAGGAGGTGAGCGGCGGTGGGGGGAGCCAGTGAAGCTTCATCTGTGCAGCTGCCCCTCACTGCTCGCATCACCGCCTGAGCTCTGCCTCCCCAACCCGACCCCCGTCCGTGCAAAACTTGTCTTCCAGTCCCTGGTGCCAAAAAGGTTGGGGACTGCTGCTATATAGCAACACAAAACAAACCAAGACACTGCCACCTCACCTATTTAACTACTACTCAAATATAAAGGTCAGTTTGAGGATCCCCTCCCTTCCTAGAATAGTCTTCATTGCCCTTTTCCCAACTATACTCAGTTAATTAATTCAAATAATACTTATTGAGCACCAATTATGTACCGGGCACGGTTCTGGATGTTGGGCTTGAGCATTAATTTTTAAAAAAGGAAGGAAGAAAGGAGGGAGGGTGGGGCATAGGAAAGGGAAGGAGGAAGGAAGAGAAATTCCTATTGTCATGGACCATCCACTTAAGTTGGTAAGAAAGACACCAAATCAACACACAATGTTAATTCAAGAGTGAAAAATGCTATAAAGGCAAATAGCATAAGGGACATAGAGAGTGAAGAGGTAGCTACTTGATATTCAATGGTCAAAGAAGGCATCTCCCATAAGGAAGCATTTGAATGACGACCTGGAGGAAGGATGGTAATGAACTGTAGTAAGTCTCTGGGAGAAAGGCATTCTAGACAAGTCAATAAGTATAAAGAACCTAAGGCAGGAGTCGTAATACAAGGAAGATAACATGGTTGGAGTAAAATGAACTAGGTGGAGAATGATAGGAGATAGGCTAAGATGTTAAAGAGTCAGATTATAAAGGGTGTTGTACACCTTTCCTCTGGAAGCTTGAACAGGTGAACCTCACAATCTGATTTATATGAGTAGCTACTGAGTTACAAAATGACAACAATTTTCTGTTCAATGCCAGGAAACAAGGCGGAAGCCTTTTTCAAAAGTCCAGGCGAGAGATGTTAATGGCTTATATGTGATTGACAGAAGAGAGATGGTAAGAGAGGCCTGATTCATGATAGATTTTTAAAGAAAAGCTAGAAGACCAATTTTTAAAACTTTTTGGTCTCAAGATCCCTTCATGCCCTTAAAAATTATTAAGAACACTAAAGAGTTTTAGTCATGAGATTCATATCTGTTAATATTTAATATATTAAAAATTAAAATGGGGTACTTTTTAAACATAAGAATACACAAGTGTATACATTTCATTAGCCATCAGAGCTATGATGTCATCACACACCATATAGTGTCTGAAAAACTCTATTTAGCACTAATTTTCAAATGAAAGTGGGGAAAGGCAAAATATCTTTGCATTATAATGAAAATAGTTTTGACCTCACAGATCTTCTGAAAAGGTTTTGGAGGCTGCCAAGGGTCCTGAACCACATTTTGAGAACTGCTGGCCAGATGGGTGGGAGGTGAGGTATGAGAGAAATGCAGGAGGCAAGGATGGGGTCGAGTTCTTTAGCCTAAGCTGCCACTCACTGAAGTAAAAAGCTTAGTGCTATACATGCTAAGCTTAAGACAGCCCACTGAGATTTAGAGCATCTGCTGGGGATGAGCCTGAAGTCCAGGGAAGTGGTCAGGGCTGGAGAAAGAAATTTAGGAGTAATCAGCATATAGATGTCTTTTTCGAAGCTCTGGAACTGGATGAGAATACGTGGAAAGTAAACGTAGAGTTAGAAGAGAAGACGTCTGAGGATGACTCCTGGGTCATTCAGTCAATGAACTCCATCCTTGTGTGAAATTCTAAAAGTTGTCTGTTTAGAGCGTAGCATCTCTCGATTGATTAAAGGTTCTTTTAGGGCAGAATCCATATCTTAGTCATTGTCATACTCAAAACACAAAAACAAAAATCCCCATCACATGGTAGGCACTCAACTATGTTTCTTGAATCAATGAATAAATAAACAGGGTAATGATGTGCTCCGTAGTACTTTCATAGCTAAATTCCAGAATTTTAGAACAGGCAAGATTAGGATGTTGAGATGATTAGCTTCAGATTCATATATTGGGTATACTATTCACTGTGTAGTCAAATAGGTTCCCTTGAATTTAGGGGCAGAGGTAATTGGAGACTTTCAGCCTTCCCCATGCAAGTCAATAACAAGTGACCTAATAGGAGGGATAGATTATATTTCAAATTCTAGTCTGCCACTTAAGATATTTAAAGGAATAATGCCAACTCTACTTTATGAACATTTTATTTTTCAAGGGAATTTTTCCCAGAGAATGTTTCCATCAATGCATTCTTATTCAGACTGTCTAGAGATGCTCTAGGGAAAAAGACATTCCAAACAATGGCATCTACTGAGATTTTTATGCATGTGGAAGAGAAAAACCTGAATAACACAAGAGAAAAACACAATATTAATAAAGTCTGTTGCTATCAATGGCAATATAAGCACAAAATATACAAAATTGCATCTCATGCTTAGAAAAGGAGATGAAAATAATTCCTTTACATGTAGAAAGTGTCAGTTACAAATAATGCCCTATTATTCCTAGTGCATAAATTCAGCCAGGATTTCATCAAATGAAAAGAAATGAGGATGAATACCATTTCACTGACATATGATTGGCATGACCACTATATGAATTGATGAGGATTTTAATTATTAATGGAAGGTACAGTTCATAGTGGATGCTTTCTGGATTCTGGCTTTTCCCTCCCCTACATGAGGTCAGCCTGACCCAGTACCATGCCATTTATCTTCATTGATTTCTCCCATATTCCCAGTCTCAGGGGCTTGTACTTCATGTGGCTCTCCTGTGCAGATGCCTGTAAGGAATGAGATGCCGGAGGTGGGGATCACTCTATATTTAATCAATTTCATCTTAAGAAGGTTCAAATGACATAGGGAACTTAAAAGGGCTCTCATATACATTTTCTAAAAGTTGCCATCATCAGAGCCACTTGTGGATGAGACAGAGAGAGTGAGATCATTGTCACTCAAAGATCTTACTTCACATGTGGACAAACATCACCATCATATAACAAGGTGTGGCCAGGCGCAGTGGCTCATGCCTGTAATCCTAGCACTCTGGGAGGCTGAGGCAGGCGGATCATTTGAGCTCAGGGGTTCGAGATGAGCCTGAGCAAGAGCGAGACCCCTGTCTCTACTAAAAAAATAGAAAGAAATTAGCTGGACAACTAAATATATATAGAAAAAATTTGCCGGGCATGGTGGCTCATGCCTGTAGTCCCAGCTACTCGGGAGGCTGAGGCAGAAGGATTGCTTGAGTCTAGGAGTTTGAGATTGCTGTGAGCTAGGCTGATGCCACGGCACTCTAGCCAGGACAAAAGAGCGAGACTCTGTCTCAAAAAAAACAAAAACAAACAAACAAACAAAAAACCAAAAAAAAAAAAAAACCGAGGTGAGTCACTATAGGGCTTTACAGTTTACACAGCACCTTGGCACATTTTACCTGGTTTGAACTGACTACATCCCTGAGAACTAGGCAAGGCAAGTACCATTCTCACTTTGCTGACAAACAGAGGATCAGAAAGGTAACAGAGAGGGCATGTGACAGAAGAATGGTTGGAATTAAATTCTTAGAAAAAGCCACTCACAAATAAAAGTTTGCTTATGATTCCGTGACTTTCACAAACTATCCATAGCTTTTCCAGGAATGTCTCATTAAAAATATTTTCCCTTAGACAGACTGATTCAATTGGTCAGGGCTGGAGCCCAGGTATTTTTTAAAAAAGCTTCCCAGGAAATTCGTATTTGTCAAGGACCATTGGTCGATTGTTGGGTCCCACTGACTTCTTTCTCAATTTTTTTCCTTTCCATGTTGTTCTTTGTTTCACCTAATATTATTTTCTATTATTATTATCTTTCTGTTTTTAGCCTTCTCATCAGTTTTTGTTTCAAGTCTCAGAATTACTGGATATAGTCTTTGCTTCCTTCCTTTGGGCTACAAATTTTGGCCATATATGTTTCTGCTCTTCTTCCTTTTTCCAATCTATTATTCTCCTCTCAAGCTTCATCCCTCTAGAACATCAATATACCACCTTGATTATTTTTTCCCTAATGAGCTAATTAGCATTAATAGGAAGGCTATTGGAGTTAGGAGATCAGAGTTCTTCCAGTCAGTGACTGTAACACTGAGAAAAGTATTCAACCTCTCTAAGCCTCAGGCCCAATCAGTAAAATTAAAAAAAACAAAAATCCTATCTGATAGAATTTTTATAAAAAATACATGAAACACATACTCAGTAGAAATAAATGGCTCAATATTCGATAATACAAATATTTTTTAATGACTATCTGTTTGAAGATCTTTTTATTCTTTGTCTATTTTTGCTTCAACCCAATACAATATTCTGTACTCTTTCTGAGTTATATGCCTCTGCTTTTTACATACCCACTCTCATTTCTAATTTTAAAATTTAGCATATGTACTCTATAACCCCACAGTGCCCAGAAAATGTTATTCTAGATTTGGCAAGAATTTTATGTAACCCCAGTTCTAAAGTCTTAATAATGGCAGAGAGAGATGGTATAGTTTATTATTAAGCCACTTTATTATTAGCTAATTAAGCACACATAGGCTCAGAAGAATATACAAAATACTTATTCCTTTCAGGTTGAGTTAGAACCTGATCTAAACAAAATCCAACATGGGCAGGTATTCAGGAACGGCTCATCTTTCTTCAAATCATCTCCTTTAGTCTCTTGAGAGCACTGATCCTTTAACCCAGTGGTCCCCAATCTTTTTGGCACCAGGAACCTGTTTCATGGAAGACAATTTTTCCCACAGATGGGGGGACACGTGGAGCTTAGGCAGTGATGCACAGCCTGGTTCCTAACAGGCCACGGACCAGTACCAGGCCACGGCCCAAGGGTTGGGGACCACAAGTCTAACCTTTCTCTTTTTTTTCTTTACCTTTATAGCTTCTTTGTTTCTTTCTGCTATGGCCCCTTCTTAGCTGCAAAAGAATGCAACCTAAAGTCATTTCATTTTGTTGAAATTTACTTAGGATGGGATTTTAAGTGTGTGATGACGTCTGGATGGTACCGGAAGTATCTAAAGACAATTGGAATGTCCTAGTCTGTTCTGGCTACTATAACAAAATACCATAAACTGGATAGCTTATAAACAATAGAATTTCTCACGGCTCTGGAGGCTGGAGTGTCCAAGGCCAGGGTGCCAGCACTGTCAGGTTCTGGTGAGGACTCTCTTTCAGGTTGCAGGCAGCCAACTTCTTGCTGTGCCTTCACATGTTGGAAGGGTAAACAAGCTCCCGTGGGCCTCTTTTATAAATGAATGAATCTCATTTATGAGAACTCTGCTCTCATGACCTAATCATCTCCTAAAGGCCCCACTTCTTAATACTATCTAATTGGGAATTAGATTTCAACATATAACTTCTGGGAAACCACAAGCATCTGGATCATAGCATAGAATTTCAAATTTCCTAGGTTGATTTTCTCTTAGGATCCACCTATATTCATTATACTAAAAGTCTGTTTATTATTAAGCACCTGTTTGGATAACTTAATGGTGGTGTTGTGCTAAAATAGCCTCTTTTTCTGTTTCCACCTTGGGTCACTTCTCAAAAGCCCTCTTCTGTTGTTTTAGACTTTATTTGTGTCATTAACAGGGAAAAGAGTAGAAAAACACATCCCACTAAAACAACCACCAAGAACATAGACCAAGAATCCAGTGTTTTGTCAACTGTTATGTCAGTTTAAGTTTGGAACTAATTAGATTTATATACACCTCCTATTATAATATTTAACTTTTCAGTCCCCATCACTCATGTCTCTCCAATCAACTTTTAGTTTCCACTTTTCCCATTCTCTGCAACCAAGTTTAATTTCCTGCATCCTGAAATAACACAAAAACTGTTTTCTCAACTCTGCTCATCCTTTAATATGCTTCTTTCATTTTACCAAACTATTCAAAAGATTAATTTACAATCAGTGTATTGTTCTTTTCCTACTCTTCAACTCTTTGTGTATTAAGTCTACTTTCTCTAATTGAAGGAAATTGCATTCTTGAAGGTCTTTGCCCTCATAATTGCCAAATAAAGTAGCATTTTGGTCTCCCTTGTCCTCTACCTCCCTGCAAGTTTTGAAAATGTTGACTAATCCCTTTTTCTTTAATTTCTCTTTTGTTCTTTATATCCACAGTAACATTTGTGTTCCTTCTTTCTATCTCTCAATGATTCTTGTCTCTCTCCTTTGCTAGGACCTTCTTTCTAAAGTACATAGGAAGAAGTTACTTAAATTCCCTGGTTCTCAATTTCTTCATCTATAAAAGGAAGATAATGTTCATTCTAAAAAGAGTATTCCAAAAAGAATCATGAACATTAGGTGTTCAACAAATATTAATTATACTGCTTTAAACATTTCTCAGCATTCTGTCTTTGGTACTGTCTCCCTTCACCATTTTTATAAATGAGAATAAAATCTTTATCTCAAGCCTTCATCTCTCTCCAGAACTCCATACCAATATTTTCTATTTGTATATCATGCCTCACACTCAATAAGTTTACAAAACCAAATTTATCATGCCATCTTCTCCCTCATTAAAATGAACTTCTTTTGAGTCTTTCCTATCTCTATTAATATTATTCCAAAATCCCAGTCAACCAGGTTCAAATCATTAGTCATCTTTGACTCCCTTAAACCAAACCCAGCTATCCACCACTAATGCTTTATCCAAAGTGTCTCTTGCATCCAGCATTATATAAAAAGTATAAAACACCATAACCAAGTATTATTCATATTACCATGAAAAACATAACAATGTAATTCACCACATTAACAGAGACAAGGGTACATACAATAAACTAATAGCCAATATTATAGTTAACGTTGAAACACTGGCTGCTTTCCCCAAAGATAGGAAACAGAGTAAGGATTTTTCATTTTACCACTTCATTAAATCGTTTCACTACAGCCACAGCAGTAAGAAAAAGGAAAAAAAGGCATAAAGATTAGAAAAAAATTAAAACTATCATTATTCTCAGATGACACAAAAGAATCTTATGAAAATTATTTTTTGACAGCAAAAACTCCTCTAACTTTTAAATAAAATTAAACAGGTAATATAAAACTCAATTGCATCTCTAGATACCAACAATAAACAATTGAAAAGTGAAATTAATATATATTCTAAAGTATTAATTCAACTCAATGAGGAAAGTCTTTTTCCATGTAGCAAAGAACAAATATTGACCCCTGCCTCACACCATTGCTATTGGTGATTATAAAATGGAACTTTGGAAAACTGTTGGGAAGTATTTTATAAAGTTACCTCTTCATCTGCCCTATGACCCAACAATTCTACTTTTATGTTTCTGTATGAAAATATATGTCTATAAAAAGACTTGAGTTGGGCATGGTGGCACATGCCTATAGTCCCAGCTACTCGGAAGGCGGAGGTTGGAAGACCCTTGAGCCTAGGAGTTTGAGACTAGCAACTTGTATACATGTATTTGCAACATATTTACTCATAATGATAAACAATAGGAAACAATGCAAGCATCAATGAATAGGAGAATGGATGAAGAAATCGTAGTATATTAATTCAATGGAATGCAGCTCATCAAAGAAGGAATAATATGGATGAATTTCAAAAACATTACCTTGAGCAAAAGAAACCAAACACTGACACACATAAAAATATACTCACTGTATGATTCCATTTATATAAGTTTCAAGAATAGGTAATACTCATATATGATGATAAAAATCAGAAAGTATTTGCCCCTGAGGCAGGAATGAGGGCAACTGATTAGAAACGAGCATAAGAAAACTTTCTGGGGTGATGACAATGCTCTATATCTTACTTTGAGTGAGTTACACCTACATATATAATTGTCAGAGTTCATCAAACTGTATACTTAAGATCTGTGTATTTGATTCTTCAATTGGGGAAAAAAGAGGCTTCATCGGGAAACATTAAAAAAGCAAAAAGCCAACACAAGTAACATAATTATTTGGTAAAAAGATGAAAATTGGTATGTCAATAGACCTACCGAATATTTTTTTCAAAGATAATTTTTTCAAGTATTTTTTGAAGTATAAAAATAATTCGATTTTCAATTATAAGTAAATAAATTCATCCTTGTGGGTTCATCTAAGCAGAGAAACTCAGCCTTGTGGGTTGATATACTGAAAAGAAACAAAGAGGAACCAGTAACATATAAAATATTTCAGTCACTATAAATTAAAAATAGATTGTTTCACAATCTGAATGATTTTAGAACATGAAAGAATCCAAAGAAGCAAAGGTGAAAAGATCAAACACAGGATGCAGAACTAACACATGTGACTTACTGAGTTAATAAATATGCTGAATAAAAACAAATTCAACAAAGCACTGGTAAGCCTGCAGCTTCCAAGTAATTAATACACTAAGTAGAAACACATGCAATGTGTAATCAGCCCTATCTCATATTGAAAGCAAGGACTCCTTGGTTACAATGGATACGCTATAGGCAGAATTGCCAGAAAATAAACTAGATAAAAGTACGCAAGAAGCAGAGGTAACATAACCTAACGTACTCTACGTAAGCAATATCTATTTTCAGTAAATAACATGAAAATTCTGTCTTTATCTCACCTATTCAATATCATTCTTCCCACAATAAAAGACTGAACACATTAATGCCCAGGCAAAGAAATGTAAATTCATGCATAATGGTTGCATTTTTATTTTCAAGGCTCAACACCAGTTTTAAAAGTGAAATTATCATTTCAACCATGTTATTAATTTCAAATTAGTAAATTAAAAAAAGTACTTGAATATGCATAAGTCAATCTAACTTCACATTTCTTGCATTTCCAGATAGAAAGCCAGAATTAGCAAACACTTTGGAGGATTAAACCTGTGATCAAAATATAGGCTCTTCTATATGCTAACCAATAATTATCTTTTCTTTGGAACAGCAGCTCTCAACAGTTTTCTATCCCTGACACACCTATGACTTGTCAGAACACACCAGGAGTCTCCTATTAATCCATCTGTCCTCCATGTACACCCGCTAGTCTCCAAACTGTTTCCTGAAACCACATGTCCTATCCGAATATGCCCTCATAAATACTTCCACATGAATTTTCCACTCTTTCCTCTCTACAGTGAATGAGGAGCCTGGGGAGTTCATAACTCACGTGGAGAAATAAGTAATGCACTGAATTCTCTAAGGCAGGAGGAAGAGTAGCCCAATCCAGTTTATATTCTTTCCCAATTTATATGTATATTCATACACACACACACACACACACACACACACATATATATATATCTGTTATTGTTCTATTAATGTTACATATATATTTACAGGCTGCATTGGTTCTAATTTAAATACTATCGTCCTTGTGAGTTACTTAACTTTCCCTCTTCTTTATTTCCCCCCCTAAATCATCATTATAACATCTGAGAAAGAAAGGTGGAGCCAGTTACAAAGGTAAACATTTAAATAATGACAGCACCAAGGAATAGATTCAAGATGAAATTTCTGGCTTTAATAGTATCTCTAGTTTTCTTCAAAGTTTACCAAAATAAGAAAAGCTAAACCGAACTAATATGAAATATATAGAGAAGGATTTATGAAATAATATCTCTGAGAGTTGATCACATGATAGATATATAGAAAGAAATTTGTTTTTCATTCATTGAATAACCTAGTGCACTTACATTAGAGAATTTACATTGGTATAAAAATAATTATATTTAGTAATGAATTTTATTAACATATATAGGACAATGTCTTCCCTAAATAGTTAAAGATGCTGAAAATGTAATAGATACACAAAAGCACCAGAAACACCTTTGTATAATGAGAGAACCAATCACAATGACTGTATCTAGAGCTGGGTTTAGTGAAGTTCATTTCTTGAAGCAAATAGACCAGATCAAATTTACCTGAAAAAGAAGAGGGAATTTCTGAAAACATTTTCCTTCTCCACATATTAGGGCACTGTGTAAAATGTTACCTGTGCCTAAACGACCCTGAACCTATAAATTCCATATTCATAAAGATGTGTCAAGTTGTACAACTTCATGAGAATTTTTCTAGCCTCTGAATAGGATTGGAGGAAACAACTATTACACTAAAGTAATGGAAAGGAATTCAAATCAGTTGCATAATTTAGTCCCTTTGCAGGGCCAATATCTTTATTCATGACACTGAAATATAGATTCCATTGAAATTGATGAAATCAAATGAAATGATTTATATGAAAATATTCTATAAACCATAGTAGATATGTGAAGTTAAAGTGCTATTTTATTGATGAGGATGAAGATTATAATAAAAATAATCTAAAATTAGTTATATTAAAGAAGGTAAGATATTAAACAGATCATTGCTCATTTAGACCAAATCAGTCCTAAAAGACACACTTGCCCTACAAATAGGCTCAAAGGATTTGTTCCGACTATATATCTAAGTAGATGATGAATGGCATTAATTGGATCCAAAGTCCCCCTCTTTTGGATTTTATAAGGCCCATTCAGAATAAGCCAGGTTGAGAACACCACCAATTCCATGTTCTGGGTCCATCTGTTGGCAAAAATATAATGCAAACAGCTTTATAAGTGCTATTTTCAATGAAATATCACAGAACAGCTTGTCCCAATGATATTTCTAAAGCTTGCCTGCAAACCGCCTACTGGGAAATCCAACCGAAAGAGAAGGGAGAAGAGAAAGAAATCTACACAGACGAGTGATAGGGATGGAAAAAAAGAACAAAGGGTAAAGAGAGACTGGCTTAGCCAGTGGAATGTGAACACTGGAGGGAAACAAGGAGTGATGAGAGGTGCGATACCAAACAGACAATGTTAGTTAGAAACCGTAAGGAATAGAGAACTTAAAGAAAATACATAGAAACCACTGGGTTTGGAGGATAGAGAAATGATCACAAATAATGCAGCACAGCTAGAGGAACAAAGACAAAAGGAGCAGGAAACACCAGAACACATGTCACAGCTCAGTAATTGGACTGTAATTATTAAAGTGTTGTTGAGAAGAAAATGATATGAAATAGCTATTTTTCTAAGCACCACTCATTTCTTCATGTAATATATAAAATTCATTTTTCCAAAAGTTAATACAGATTTCCATGGTTATCAACAACTTCAAAGGAAGCAAATATTCTCTTCTGGGTCTCTTCTTTTAATTTAAAAATCCAGTGACATACCATACAATAGTCCAGGCATTGCAACACAAGTGATAGTCACGCACTGATTCAAAAACAAAATACACTAGTGCAGATGATGTCGTTCCGGGCACTTACCTGGGGTCGAATAACTTTTACAATATTTTTGAGGGCAGTGTCGGGGGACGGAGGTGAGCAGTCAGGTGTTGGGCCTGTTGAGCTGTTTCTATGGTTACTAGTTCCTGGAGCAGTAATTGCTACCTCAGAGGCATTGTCTGTGAATAAAAATAGAACTGCCATGAACCTAATCGCTCAGTTTACCTTTCAAGACTTGAAATTGCTTTTCTGAACACAAACTTGAGATTTCAACTTAAAACTGGTATTGATTACAAGATCATAATAAGGAATATGCTCAGTGGTATATTTCAAAGATAATGTTTATCAAATATTTTGTTTTCTTTT
Source organism: Varecia variegata (assembly GCA_028533085.1). NCBI lineage: Eukaryota > Metazoa > Chordata > Mammalia > Primates > Lemuridae > Varecia > Varecia variegata. The sequence continues at coordinate 16,979,707 of CM052440.1, read as the reverse complement.
AAATGTCACCCCCTGGAGTATTTTTCTGAGATGAAGGAGCATTATTACTCAATTCATAATGATAGATCATACAGCATCGCTCCTAAGACTGCCACTACTATATGAATGACTAACACCTCACCTTAACTACGGAGAATATGTTTTTGTGACATGAATGGGCTAAAGCTTTCCCTATAATCTCTCAAATGAGTATTAATCCTTATTAAAGTAGGAGTTTCATATCTCCCTGATTCATAAAATCCAAATGCAAGCCTCCTCAAATCACTTTCCCCAGAAATCCCTCAACTATGAAAAAGCATCCCAGTGAATGAACCTTAATGGAAAACTGACATTTGCACAAAATGGTTTTATAATGTAGACAAACACAAAATTATCATTCCCAGATAAGCATATCGTCCTATATGATCAAAACCAAATGAATGAAATTTTAAATTCTAAATTAATCTTTCCTTATGTTCAGTATTTGGGGAGGGGGAGAGGATAAAGAAGACTTGAAAATCAAAAACATATATAACATTTTGTTCTTAAATTTATATTAAAACAAAATAACATCAAAGATACAGTTTTAGAATTTTTAAAATACTTGAGAAAGGATGAAAAATGTTCTATAAATAACTTCTGCTAGCACATAGAAAAGTTATATTATTTTAATGACAATTTGGCAATCTTCTACAGCTTTTGATGAAAACAGTTGCAAGCTCAAATCTGCAAAAAATTTACTTCTCTGTTATGTTTTAAATTAGTTCTCAATAATGTTCTTTCCTATTCAATTAGCTAAATTGATGCAAAAGAGACTGAGACTGTGAATTCTTTATAGACCAGCAAGTTTCTCTGTTCCTGATCACTATCTATAATTCCCAGTGAAATATAATAATTTATCAAGGAATCTTTTGCTCATAAAATGAAAGGGGATGAATTACCTTAAAACTCTACCCATCACATAAAAATATACTTCAGTCTCACTGAGGGATCCAGACACAGGCTCGTGAAACAAAAAAATTCAAGTGTGACACATTGAATTAAAATGGATCATTCATAAAATGTCTTAAAAGAGTCCTGAGCATACACTTGACTAAGGTTTAATAGATATGGTGGGATTTGAATTGGCATCTCAAAAGAGGTGTGGTGGTCTTCTGAGTAGGATATAAAAGTATGAGTAAGTGTTGAAATGGACAAAACATCAGTCGGCAAGACAATGACAAGATGCTCTGATCTCTCCAATCTGTCCCTTTCTTCTTCATTCAACCATACATCTAAAAACATTTATTTGGGGGAAAACTATGTGTCAGGTATTATATTATGGTCTAAAGAAAAATTAAGAAGATTCTCCTGGCAGTGACTGGGGGAAGGGAGGGATGAATAGGTGAAGCACAGAGGATTTTCAGGGCAATGAGTCTATTCTGTAGGATACTATAATGGTGGATATGTGTCATTATAGATTTGTCCAACCCATAGAATGTATTATACAACACCGAGAGTGAACCCTAATGTAAACTACAAATTTGGGATAATACTGTGTCAATGTAGGTTCATCAGTTGTGACAATTGTACCACTTTGGTGCGGGATGTTGATAGCTAGGTATGGGGTACAAGGATGGACTGGGAGTGGGGAGTATATGTGACCTCTCTAATTTCTGCTCAATTTTGCTGTTAACCTAAGACTGTTCTAAAAATAAATTCTATGAAAAAAATTTTAAAAGAACCCTTCCTCTAAGAAGTATACACTCAAGTGTGTCATCAGACAGGCAAACAAATTATAATGCAATATAACTTGAGAATTGATAGCAGACAAGTGAAGTTTGATGAAAAAGCCCAGGTGGGGAGCAACAATCAGACTGTGACTTGGAGGGAAGATGGATGTGAAAGGCTTCAGTTTTCAGGTAAGAAAGCTGGGACAAAACGTAAAACAAAAGGGCATGAAGGTAGGAAGAGCACAGCTGAAGCTGTTATTTTATGTTAGAAAGAAACTGGAGATACGTATGGGTGAGTAAAAGGAAGTTTAATTAGTATATAAATTTGTACTTAATTCTGTAGGCAGTGAGCAATATTGAAGCCTGTTAGGGAGTAATATAGTAATAATGATAATAATAGCTAACATTTATTGAGCATTTATTATGTGTAAGCAGCATGATAAATTCTTTTACTTACAGAATCTCATTTAACCCTCAAACCATCCTATGAAACGGGTTCTACCCTCACCATCCCCATTCTACAGAGAAGCTGATCCCAAAGTTATACTGCCCGTAACTGGCAGAGAAGGATTCAAATTTTGGATTGATGCCATAGGGCCCTTCTGCTGGTTGGCATGTCATAAGTATGTGAAAGTGATTAGAGCATGGGAGCAGAGGCTGAAGACTGGTCATGGTGGGAGTAGGAACAGTTTCTACTTCTAAATGGAGTTGTTCCTATCCCCACTGTGGCAATAGTCTTCAGGCTCTGCTCTCATACTCCAATAGGGTTGAAGTAGAATGAGGGTTACCAGAGATTGTGAAGGGTGGCAGGGAGGCGGGGGATAAAGTGGGGATGGTTAAAGGGTGCAGAAATAGAGTTAGATAGTTAGATTGAACAATATTTGATAGCACAACGATGTGACTATAATCAACAATAAGTTAGGGTATACTTTAACATAACTAAAAGAGTAGAACTGGAATGTTCCTAACATAAAGAAATGATAAATGCCTGAGGTGCTGGATACCCTAATTGCCCTGATTTCATTAATTCACATAGTATGCCTGTATCAAAACATCATATATATCTTATAAAGATACATAATTATTATGTACCTATATTTATTAAAAATAAAAATAAATTTAAAATAAAATAAAAATAAATAAATACAGTTGAACAAACTCCACAGAAATTTAAAAAGTAGAACATGGACACAATAAAAAAATAATAATAAAGAAAACATCAACCATAAAAACATCTTCAGAATATGTTTGTGTGTACTATATGGCATAATATCTAGAAGGAGGAAGATTAGTTAAGACTAGTAATAAAGTTACAGACCATGGTGTTAGCATTTGCATTGGTGATAAGTGACTGGATTCTGGACATGTGTTGATGGACTCCTAATAGCCAAAGCAATCTTTTTTTTTTTCCCCAACTGTAGTGTTTTATTTGTGGTATTTTGTTTAAATATTTTTATATAAATATAATTGACCATAATTTTTTAAATTTGACACTACAAATATATATAACTAATTATGTGAATTACAATTACATACATTTGAAATATAATTTTTTTTAATTTCAGCTTATTATGGGGGTACAAAAGTTCTGGTTATATATATTGCCCATGTCCCCCCCATCCCCCTGAGTCTGAGCTTCAAGCATGTCCATTCCTCAGACAGTGCATATCGCACTCATCATGTAGGTATACACCCATCCCCTCCCCCCTCCCCCCACCTCTCCAAAGCAATCTTAAGCAGAAGGAACAAAGCTGGAAGCATTACACTATTTGGTTTCAAAATATACTACAAAGCTACAGCAATCAAAACAGCATGGTGCCAGCATAAAAACAGACACATAGACCAATGGATCAGAACAGAAATACCAGAAATAAATCTACACATTTATAGTTAATTGATTTGTGACAAAAGTGCCAAGAACACACAATGGGGAAAAGACAGTCTCCTCAATAAATGGTGTTGGAACAACTGGATATCCGAATGCAGTAGAATGAAACTAGACTATCATCTCCTAGCATCTAAAAAAAAAAAATCAATTCAAAATCAGTTAAAGACTTAAAGATAAAACCTGAAAGAATAAAACAATTAGAAGAAAATACAGGGGAAAGACTCCATGACACTGGTCTGGACAATAATTCTTTGGATATGACCCCAAAAAGCACAGGCAAAAGAGCAAAATTAAACAAATGGGATTATATCAAACTAAAAAGCTTCTTCACAGCAAGGGAAACAATCAATAGCATGAAGAGACAACCTACAAAATGGGAGAAAATATTTGTAAATCATGCATTGGATAAAGGATTAATATCAAAAATACATGAGGAACTCAAACAACTCAACAGTAAGAAAACAAATAACCTGCTTAAAAAATGAGCAAAAGATCTGAATAGACATTTCTCAGTAGAAGATGTATAGATGGCCAACAGGTATATGAAAAAATGCTCAACATCACTAATTATTAAGGGAAAGCAAATTAAAAACACAAGGAAATATTGTTTTATAGCTGATATAATAGCTATTATCAAAAAGATGAAAGATAAGTGTTGGAGAGGATGTGGAGAAAAGGGAAACTTTACACATTGTTGGTGGGAATGTAAATTGGTACAGTCATTTTGGAAAATAGTATAGAGCTTCCTTAAACACTGAAAGTAGAACTAGTATATGATTTAGGAATTCCACTACTGGGTATATATTCAAAGGAAATGAAGTCAGTATGTAAAAGAGATATCTGCACTCCCATGTTCACTGCAGCATTATTCACAATAGCCAAGATATGGAATTGATCTAATTGTCCATCAACAGAAGAATGAATAAAAGTCAGATAGTGTAATGCTCCCAGCTTTGTTCTTTTTGCTCAAGATTGCTTTGACTATCCTGGTTCCATCAAGAAATTTTTAGTCTACTCCAATACACACACACACACACACACACACACACATATGTATATATAGATGCACACACACACACACACACGGACAATGGAATACATTTCAACCTTAACAAAGAAGGAAATCTTGTCATGTCATGGGCAACAACATAGATAAACCTGAAGAACTTATGTTAAGTGGAATAAGCCAGGCACAGAAAGACAAATTTACATTATCTCACTTATATATGGAATCTAAACAAGGTTGAACTAATAGAAGCAAAGAGTAGAATAGTGATTACCAGGGACTGGGGAGATATTGGTCAAAGGACACAAAATTTCACATAGATAGGAATAACAAGTTCAAGATATCTATTGTACAACATGATGACTATAGTTAATGATAATACATTGTATTCTTGAAAATTGCTAAAATAGTAGATTTTAAGTGCTCTTTTCAAAAAAAAAAAGTATGTGAGATAATACATATGTTAATTAGCTAAATTTAGCCATTCCACAATGTGTACATATTTCAAAACATCACGCTGTACACAATAAATATATATAATTTTTGTCAACTTAAGAAATAATTAAATTTAAAACATTTGTTAATGCATTGGATATAGGGACAGAAAGAAAAAAGTTAAAGATGACTCTCAGGTTTTGGTCTGAGAAACTGAAAGGATTGAGTTACCACCAATAGAAATGGGAAACATGATAGGAGGAGTATACATTCTCCACCATATCACTTCAAATATTACCTCTACCCCATTCTTTTCTCTTCTTTTCCACTTCAATGGAATAATGTTAGGCAGACTTTATTCTTTTTTATCATTTATTCTCTCTTTTGTACTTTTCTCTCTCTCTCTCTGTTGCATTCTGAATAGTTTCTTCTATTAATTTTCCAGTTTATTGGTTCTTTCTTCAGCTGTGTCTAAAAAAACTAGTCAAACTAGTTTTTTTAAATTTCAATTACACTTTTCAGTTCTAAAATTTCTATTTAGTTCTTATTCAAATATACTATGTCACTAGTTGGTATTTTTCAGACCCTGACAACATTTTCAAACTTGGCTTTTATTTGAAAATGGCAAGTCCAGTTGTTTCTGTTTTTTAATTCAATAATTCCAATATCTGAAATCTTCATGGGTTTGTTTCTATGGTTTTGGTTCTCACTCATGATGTCCCATTCCACTGTTTATCTCATCATCTATTCTGTGCTGCTTATTACTCAACTTGTTGTTAGAATAAGATATACAACATTACATATAAATAAATCTTTGTCTTTTAGTAAATGCTAATTTAAAAAAGCATCACAACTTATATTCTAATGCCAAATGTGGAAGTCTGTGGAAAACTTGTCTGTGTGATTTATTTAATATTCCTGGATGTCAGTTTTCTTAACTATAAAAATCAAGATGATTAATAATAATCTATGGTTTATTTGTCCAGATAAAATAAGAAAAATTTACTTGTGAATTATCAGGCACATAGCAAGGATTTAATAAATATGAGTTTCCTTTTGCACTATCAAACCAAATACCAACAGAATTAAAATAAAATATTGAAGATGAAAGAAATCCCAGAGCTAGTACAAGAAAACAAATAATAATGCTGTCTAGGTAATACATCTAGAGTAATGACTATGAGTACTTACGTGAGATTTGAGACTAGTATCTATTAGCTATTAACACAAATTGGTAGAGATAGAATTTAATTCCAGAAATAGAAGATGATCCCTTGAGGAATTACATTATTCAAAGTTCTCCCGAGAAACAGAGGCTGAGAAGTCCCAAGATCTGCAGTTGGCAAGCTGGAGACCCAGGAGTGTCAATGTGTAGTTCCTGTCCAAATCCAAAGGCCTGAGAACTAGGAGAGCTGATGGTGGAAGTTCTAGTCCAAAGGCTGGCAGGCTCAAGACCCAAGAAGAGCCAACATTTCAGCCCAAGTCTAAAGGCCAGAAAAGACCAATATTCCAGCTCAAGCCGTCAGGCAGGAGAAATTCCCCCTTACTCAGCCTTTCTGTTCTATTCAGGTCTTCAATTGATTGGATAAGGTCCACAACATCTGGGAGGACAATTTGCTTTACTCAGTCTACTGTTCAAATGTTCAAATGTTAATCTCATCCAGAAACACCCTCACAGACACACCCAGAATAATGCTTAGCCAAACATGTGGGCACTCCATTGACCAGTTAAGTCTGTAAAATTAACCACCGACAGGAATGATTCACTGCAAGGGCTGTCCCTTTTAACTGCTTTTGCATTAAAGCCAGAAAAAAGTCCTGGATACCCACCATACAGACTATAAGCCAAAAGCTTCTTAACTGTTTCTTATAAGTATTTTAATACATAGTACAAAATAGTGGACAAATATTAAATTATTTAGAAAAGATTACAAGAATCTCTATTTTCTGAATCCATGATCTGTACCACTACACTGATAATCTGATTTTATACTACCTTACATTATTCATTATCTCTTTCAGACTAGGTTATAGTTTTACAAAGACACATTTCCCTTATCCTCTTCATAAAAAATGCTTTGGGAAAATTTCTAAATATACCTGAAATTTCAGATTGAAGGAAGAGACTTATTGTCTAGTCAGATTCTCTTACTACACATTGTATTATTCATTATGACAGTCAGTTTCCTTTATACTAACAACATCATGGAAAGAGCATCTGTAGTTTACTTGAGCTTTTAGAAAAATATTCTATAAACATAAAATAATTCATGTGCAACATTACAGTCTAATATTTTAACATGATTCACCAGCATATATGACACAAAGTATAACTGGGACTATGCTAGATGGTATGCAGCTGAAGAACAGGACTGAGATTACTTCAGGCTGGAAATTCAGAAAACGTGTCAGGAAAGAGGTGGCATTTAAGAAGGTCTCTGACAGATGAGTAAAATTTAGGCATGAAGAAATGGCTGGCAATGGCATTCCAAGAATTGGAAGCAGAACAAGCACAAGGTAGAGATATGGGAAAGAGGGACATTTATGGAACAAGGAAAAGTCCAGTTTGAATAGAATATAATATTTATGGAGGAAATACTAAGAAATGGAGGGGCCATGTACAAAGAATTTGGACTTTGAAATCAGACAAAAAAGCCAATCTAAAATCCTGGTGTATTTAACCTCAGTTTCCTCATCTATGAAACACTGCTTTGCTCATACTGTTGTGAGAATAAGTGGGAGGGGTGTGTGTGTGTGTGTGTGCGTGCTTGACACACTGCCTGGCACATAGTAAGAGCTCAATAAAAGTAACTATATTGCTATTAGTATCAGATACATACATATAATAATAACAAATATAATTAGGTAGTTTAGGGCCTTACTATGGAAAGTCTTGAGTGCATCACTAAGTAATCATCAAGTACATGTACTTAATAATTCATAGTCTAGCAATTCATAAAGTACAATTTTTATTTGTTGGTTTTAAATCAGGCATTGGCAAAATTTTCCTGTAAAGGGTCAGATGGTAAATACTATAAGGTCTGCAGGCTACGTGGTCTTTGTTGTAATTACTCTACTCTGCTATGGTAGCACAAAAGCAGCCACAAACAATATTGTAAGCAAATGATTGTGCTGTATTCCAAGGAAATTTTATCCACAAAAATAAGCAGAGCAGATTTAGTTTATAGGTCATAGCTTATGTCTTAAATATTTCTCATGGAAATGTTTTCCCTTTAAAGTAGAAACCTAGAAGAATGTTATAATATACATTTATATTTCCATATTCATATTATATATGAGCATTCTTCTCACTATTTAATTAAAAACTAAGATCTTCATTATGCAAGTAGAAATGTATTTATCACTTTTACAAAAAAATAACAGTATATCTAACACAGGGAAGGTCTTATATACCACAAGTGTTCGATAGATGCTCATTGGATAGCTAAATAAATAAATAAGACCAATTGAATCTTTTGATTTTAAAGTAACATTGTTTTAGTGATGGTACACAACCACCATTTCTGAGAGAGGTAGTACAAAAATCATAAATAAAATAACCCCAAGCATCCTGTTTCTGTATTTTCAGTGAGAAAGTAATCACTATACACCACTTAAGCAAGTTAAATTTAACGGTTTTTTAAGAGAATTATTTAATATCCCAAATAGGTAATATATTTTACTTTCTCTTAATGAAGTTTTCTTAAAAATCAGCAATTCTCTTAAATATACTGAAAACTGAAACACTTGAACTTCCATTACTATCACCAACAACAGTGTTAAATATTCAAGAGTCTTGATCAACCAGCTACTTAAAAGATAAAATGTGGGGTAGGCAGCCTCTAAGATGGTCCCAATTGATCCCTACCTCATAGTATTCACATATTTGTGAAATTCGCTCCCCTAGAATGTGAGTTGAATTTGTTGAATAGCTTCTAAAAAATAAATACAGAAGAGATGAGATGTCACTTCCGGGAATAGGTTATAAAAAGTTAGCCGGGCATGGTGGTGCATGCCTGTAGTCCCAGCTACTCGGGAGGCTGAGGCAGGAGGATTGCTTGAGCCCAGGAGTTTGAGGTTGCTGTGAGCTAGGCTGACGCCACGGCACTCACTCTAGCCCAGGCAACAAAAAAAACCTGTAGCTTCTGTCTTGTGTGTGTCCTCTGGCGCTCTCCTGCTCTCCCTCTCTCAGATCCTTTGCACTGAGGAAAGCAAGTAAGCATTTTTGGAACAGTCTTATGGAAAGGCCAAGTGGCGTCATGGGGAAACTGAAACTTGTCAACCAACAACCACGTGAATCAACTTGGGAGCGAATCTTACAGACCCAGACAAGCCTCAAAATGACTGCAGTTCTGGCCAAGAGCTTGACTGTAACTTCATAAGAGACTCTGAGCCAGAGGCATCCAGTTAAGTGCCTCCTGGATTCCTGACCCCATAAGATAATAAATGTTTGCCACAAGCAGCAATAGATGACTAATATGGTAGATGTTGGCTCACATTTATAACACAGCCAACATGTTAGATGTTTGGGCTACAATAGTGAATAGACTTTCAGCCTTGTTTTGAAGGAGGTGATTACTTAATGGAAAATATAGAAGGGCAAATATAAATATAAAATTGTGTTATTTATGCTACATATCAAGCACTATGGGAGCAAGAAGAATGAACCACTAACTGAATAAGGGGACCAGAGTACGGAGTTAAATTATGGACAGAAAAAGAAAGTAAATTTAAAAATGTCATCATAGCCTTGAGAAATGAGCACCATCAAGAACTCAAGGAGGGAGAAACATTCCAAGCAAAGAAAACAGAATATTCATGCAGAAGCATGAAAGAGCATTATGCCTTTGGGGAACCATAGATAGCTCAGCCTGGCTGAAGCACAGGATGTGTGGAGAAGTGAATGGAAATGATGTTGGCAAGATAAAATATTAAAATGAAAGATGGAAAGGTGTATAAAAAGAAGAGAAAACAAAATTGGCTTTGTAAAGACTGAATTCTATTTAGAAAAAAAAAGTCAGCCACATTGCATTTCTAAAATCGCTTTCCTTGAGGCTATGATCAAATCCTACTCTCATCTATAAAAAGAAAGGATTACAATGCTACAGTCACCTTAAAATTTTCTCCTTGGAAGAGGCCACATCTGCCTGCTAAAAGGTGGAATGACTGACCAGCAACTTCAAGTTGATATTCAGTGTCTGATCAACTCCAATCTGCAAAGACCTTTGGTCTTACCTACACCAGAGAAGTTCTTCTAAAGATCCAACAACTCTAGAGCTAAAAGGACATCAAAAAATCCAAGGTCTTAACTCAACTATGAAAAGCAGCCCAATGAACAGACTGGTGGGAGAGTGTGCTCTCTCCCCTTATCCAATTATTCTTCTTGTGTCTTCTCCATCTTCAACCTATGGCAGGAAAAGGGTTTTTATTAACAGTAAAATAATTCATCAGAATTATGCTGCAGTTGGTGAGCAAATTAGTAGGAGAAAAGTTTGCTTGTCTTATAGAGTCTCTACTCTGAAGACTCTCAAGGATTTAGGGGAGATGTGGGAGTCATTGATAGTAGAATTTTACCTTCCTTCTCCCCGACAGGGCCAAGAATGAAAATTCCTTGGCCTTGACTAGCAAGACTGAATTAGAATCCTAGAGAAATGCACAGTAAAAAAAAATGAAAAAGGGAGGCCAGAGGAGTTGGGTCCTCTCCCAAGGCTGACTTTTATAAACTAAATGGTAAGCAAGTGAAGAAAATAAAAAAATTAAAATGTATGGCACTACATTGGCGATTCATGGATTCTCCTGATTTGCTAATGCATTTGTTCAATTGCATTGAATCTGTTCAATTTGCTAATGCATTTGTTCAATATTGTCTGTGGCTGCTTTTGTGCTACCATAGCAGAGAAATTGAATTTGCTTCAATTTTTACCCATATTTTTGTTCTCTAGGTTCTATTTGTTTTGAGTCCCATTTTGGGTTTTATGCTTTCCCTTTGAGCTTGACAACAAATTCTTTTCTCTGGTTTTACTCTCAGTGGTCTTTTGTATTCATCTTCTGTATCTCTCTGCTCATTCCAAAATGATGTAAACTCCTAACCTGACCAGCCACACTCCAGCACTAGCCTGCCAGGCTAGAACCCCGACTAAGTAGGCACTGACTCCTCACCAAGGGAAGTTAGGGAAAAAACTTGTTTAAATCCCAGACAAAAGTATTATAGTAGTTGGAGGTGAAATGACATTCATTCTTCCATATTACAGAGTTAAATTCTAGTAATAGTCTTCCACATCCAAGTAAAAATAAGTCTAATACCATCGGACTCTGCTATAGCCTTTAATAACTCATATCTATCATTTATGAACTTTTGCTTACTCTTAAATTTATCAAAGCATTAGCACATGTCTCCCAATCTTGCTTTCTAATCTAAGTCTACCATCTCTTGCAAACCTTTAGTTTCTTTGTTGATGTTTAATCAATCACTTAAGCCCAGAAATGTTTTGATTTCTACTCATGTGATCTTTGCCTTAACTCTATTCAGATTCCATGTCTAGGGCTAACCCATGTACTTCAATAGGAACAGTGACTACTTAATATAGACAACTAATCTCTAAAAACCCATTCTTCCCTCATTTACACTACATCTATTGTTCAATTCCCCTGAGACCTCTAATCCTTTCATCCGTCTAATTTCATCCAACCTATCAACTCCTCTCTGTATTCATGTGTTTACTTATTCAGCTTAAACACAATGGTTCATCACTGAATAACTCTCTTGCCAATAATTACAGTCACTCTTGTTCTTTTACCCCACACACTGAGCAAAACTCTATTCCTATTTGCAGTTGACACTTTAATGTGCCACCCAGATTCAACTTCTAACCTGAAAGATTTAATCCCCTTGCTGTTTGAAGTGTTGCTGGCAGATAGTCTTCAGCTGTCAGTTTTCTTTTGGAATTGGCACAGCTGCAGAGAACCGATGGACACAAGGTCATACCCCCTTCCAAGAGCAGCCTCCTTTCCATGTCAGGTCAACCACAGGTATACAAAGGTCCTGTCCTATCACCAACTTGGCATGACTTTAGAGGGTTCCCCCAGCTCCAGAGTTCCCCCGGGAAGGCTTTGGATGATTACATCACAGCCCAACCTCTCCTGATGCCCTTTCCTCTTCCCTTCAATAAGTGTTGCCTTCAAGAGCACTCAGCAAACCTCCCGTATGCCACCCGCCATCTGAAAGTCAGCTTCCTGGTGAATCCATCCTGGATTTAACCCAATCCGGCGGCTCTCAGTGGCCCCTTTTACATTTTTTTAAAATAATTAGGTACTAATCAGTAAAAGAAAAGCCATACAACTGGCAGCAATTAATGCTATCAAATGTTTGATATGCTCTTATAAATCACTCATGTGATGAAAAGAAATACTCTGATAGAAAACTGAACCAAAAACTACCACCACCACTCACAACAACAGTACACATAAAAAGGTACAAAAAAAGTACAAATAAATGTATAAACCTTTTAGCTCAACTGCTCAAGCCTTTGTATAGGAGGTATGGATAGCAGACAATCTTCTGGTTTTAATTAATGTGAAAACAAAATATTGCCAAAGCTAAACATTCAAACAGCATAATGTGGTATACAATGATAAACAAGCCTGATTTAAGGTTCCACACCTGGCTCCCAGTTTGTTGTGGGTTCTTCCAGGAATTCACAGGGAAAAAAAGAGGAAAGTTATGTGAATTCATCTGTGTGTATGTGTATCATACATCATTTTCTTATACAAATGGAAGCATATGTATTATATTTATGATAATAGTTTGCGTTAGTCTTATCGGAGCTCTGTTTTATGTCCCTACCCTATTTCTCTTTTTTTTCTATATTGCCTTGTGATTTTTGGTAGGATGCTGGATGTTTCTACATTAATCGATCAGTTAGCTGAGCTGCAGGTAACATAAAACTCCTCTTTAACCAGCTTAAGCAATGAGGACACTGATTATTCCACATAACAGAAAGTCTAGAATCAAGGTGGCTCCCAGTGCCAAACATCAGGGCTCTGGCTCCTTTTCTATGTGGCTCTTTCAGTTCTGCCCTCCTCTGTGTGACACTGGACCCCTGGCTGGGAAAAGACGGTTGCAGAAGCTCCCAACACCGTATCAGACAAGATAACAAAAAAATGAAGTAGATTAAGCCAGGGCACTTGGGAGTGGCTGTCCTGCCTCTGACAGAGCACCTATTACACCCATGCTTCCACGGAGCTTGTGGCTCACTCCTTTCCCTTTAAAAAGCTGAAGCAAGTGCTTTTGTGTGCCCCAAGGACAAAAGCTACCACCTCCCCTGAGGGAGGGAGGGGCTGGCAGTCGTCTGCCCAAGCTGTCTCTTCTGGGAGTAGCCTGCACTCCCTGGAGGTAAGTCCCTGGCACACCCACACCCACCCTGCTGGAGCATTTCAGCCAGAACCCCCAGCCAGTCTCCTAGCCCTGCACACAGCAGGTTGAGCTGCTTCCAGGCCCACAGTGCTTCCATCCTGCCTGAGCACTCTTCTGGAGCAGGAGATCATGCCAGCCCTCAATATCACAGCCAGCGCCTAAACTCAAAGAGGCTGGAGGGCAAGGATTTCAGCCTGGTCTTGGGGGGGTCCCCCCAGGACTCAAGCACATCATCCAGGGGCCTGGGAAGTGGGGATTACCTAACCTAGTCTACCACTGCGGCACCTGAACACGCCCCTAGGGGTCTGAGGTCCAACTGACTCACATTGCCAGCAACACCATAGTAAGTACACACCTGCGTGAGACTAAGGCGGTGTACCTCTCCCCTCTACTTGAGCAGACATTTCCCGACAGAGGGTAACAGGTGAACTGCAAAGCTCTCTGTTTTGAGCTGAGGGAAGAAGTTCCAGATGAGAAGGAACCAGCGTAAGAACTGTGGCAATACGAAAAAACAGGCTCTTTTGACAATCCAAAGTATCACACTAGCTCCCCAGCAATAGAATCCAATCAAAAGGAACTTTCTGACCTGTGAGATATGGAATTCAAAATATAAATTGCAAGCAAACTCAAAGGGATCCATGAAAAAGTTGAAAACCAACACAAAGAAGCCAAATAAATAAATAAATAAATAAATTTAGGACATGAATAAAAAATTCACTAAAGAGATAGATTTTTAAAAAACAGAACTTTTGGAAACGAAAGAGTCATTTAGGGAATTTCAAATGATGGTGGAAATTCTTAACAACAGATTACACCCTGCAGAAGAAATAAGGGAAATATTAGTCTTTTGTTTTAAAAGTAAAAAAAAAAAAAAAAAAAAATCTGGATTTTTGAACTAACACAGAAGGAACACCACATGTTGTGATAGAAACTAATTTTTTACATCTAGTTGAAATTCTTATTTCACTAATGTAAAATATTTTAAAATCAGGTAAAAATCTATTTCATGAATTCAATTATTTAGGTTATAAATTTATAACTCTATTTTTTGCAAATTTGAAAGTTCTTTGAGACAAAGTGTACCCAAAGTATTAATTAGGCAGTGTCTCATATCTCACGACTTGCCTATAGCTAATGAAAAATGCAATTAAAAAAAATGGAATCAATTAACATTTAACAGTATTAGGAAGATCCTTGTATTCTATGAGAAATTGATTGGTGGCTTAATTGAAGAACTTTCACTTTTGGTAAAATATCTTTACTAGTTTTTTCTTCATAATTTTCTAGCAAAATTTTCACTACTAAAAAAATTTCTTTTACTAGATCTCACCTAAAAATAGTTTGCCTTTTGTGCAAAAATCCAATCCATTTTATAGCTGGCCAAAATTACAGGCTCAAATCTTGCTAAAAATTGTTTTAAAATGTTTTGTTGGATACGTTATTCTGATTTCAGGCAAATAATTTTCATTGATTCTTTTTTGATGGTTGAGAGCCAATTTCTCACCAAATTTACTATGTATTTGTTGACTATATCTCTTATTATTGTCCATTTGATTATATGTAAAGTTTTGTTAGACAATGAACAACCATTGTCTAACAAATATATAGATATAAATATCTCTATAAATATCTATACATAAAAGGATATATATTATTATATATCTCTTTATCTCTTTTAATGTGTTTAGCCTCCAATTATGTTTTGACTAATGCTATCACTTCAATACCTTTCTTTAGGTTGGTACTGTTTAATCTTTTTTATTTTAACTCTTTTTTTCCTTTCTATGTCACTTTGGTTTAGGTTTGACTCCTATAAAAAGCATATAGCAGGATTTTTAAAAATTGCAAGCAACATGATCATCTTTGTCTTTCATTAGTTATTTTCTCATCTGTGTTTTTACTTTGCCATGCTTATTCTTTGCTTCACTTCTTTTTTCCAGAACTAGAGACATTTTAACTAATAAATATTCCTTTATTCTTTTATTTCCCATTACTGGTTTGGAAGATATAAATTATGTGCCAGTTTTTAGTGGTTTCTCTCAAAATTTTTACCAAAAATGTTTTTTATAAAAGTCAAAAGTCATTAAGTATCTTAGATTCTCTAGTTCTCTAGTGTACCTTACTGAACACAACCTCTATCTTCCTTGTTTTTATTGTCTGGAAATTTAATGTGCCCTATCACTTATTCTCAGCAGTGGGCCTGACTTCTGGCCCTCAGCTCAACGAAGCTCTTTTAGACCCCATTACCTTTTAGGATGCAATGTCCCTACTGCTCTGCCCACTTCTCAGCCAAGTCACCAGCTGGACTGCCATTTAGGTCCCACTTTCTATTTTGTGTTTCTGATCCAGTTGAGCATGAGATACATTGTTTTTCAGCACAACTAGAATTTATAACTTCCTATTTTCTATTTTACCCTTCATTATTGTTTTGGTGCATTGGTGGGAGGAAATAGGGGAAGAGTTGCTTTAACAAAAATTTGACAGATCTTGCCAAGTTGACAGAGCATGTTATACTTCTATAATAAGAAAAATGTTTAAATTAATTTAAAAATGAATACAGTACAAATGTATATACACCAAATGTTCACATTTATATAAAAACTATGCACAGCAAAAAAAAAAGCAAAAGAAATATACTAGAATGTTAACATTAGTTGCTCTGATATGTATGGATAAGCATGATATGGAAAAAGCACTTTTTATCCTTTTTACTTTTTATCCTTTTATATTCTATACACTGAACATAATTACTCAAATAATTTATTCAATTTTATGAGAATGTGAGAAACCTTTAAAAAGCTACTAGAAGAAAAATAAGCATTATATTAGCAGCTACGCAAAAAATTAAAAAATACCAATCCAACGGGATTTCCTACGGGAAACCACTAGTTAAAATGTATGTAAAATGAGCTCATAGCGTCAGAAAGACTCTGTCTCAGAATTTAGACAAATCGCTCTTTTACACACTTGGTTGGAGTAACTAAAGTATACTTCAGTTAAAATGATGATTCCGGCTCCTCATAGATGCCTGTGACTTCATGTCAGCTTACTTTCAAAAGGAACAGAGAGGTCAGCTGGTTCGCTACTCTTGACATGTTTATGGCACAGATTTTAGCATTCCATTATTCTCTTTAAATTCCTTCCGTGCACAGATGAGAGACACAGAAGATAGTAGGTGATTATTTGGTAATAAATTGGATGGTTCTATAGAAATTAAAAGCATAGAAAAACCTCTGGGATTAAATGGTACCTGCAGTTTTTCTCCAGGTTCTGTGTATCAATAGAAGAGGATCTCCCATAGAGAATGAGTGTGGCCAAGTTTGATAGTAAAACACACAGCTCTGGATGTAATAATGGTCTATTTGAGCCTTCTCAACTCCCAGTATCTAGAATGCTTTAGGCTTTTATTTTGCAATGTATTGTAGATAAAAGTTCTCCTGTTATGTTATGTTTAATATTTCTTCTTTATCTTTGTGTCTTACACACCTATGGGACCTGTAAAATAGTAAATCCCCAATAAATGCCTGTGGAATGAATGAATGAATGAATAGATGGATGAATGAACGAATGATATTATGAAAAGGAACAGTCTGAACATAAAAATGAGCACTGGGGAAGAGCTCTGAATAATACAGTGAGAGTTACACAGTGATTTCTCAATGTCAGATTTGGTTTTGAATTCCCATCTCTTTCAACAAACTGATCATCTATTCTGCTGTAGTTTCCTGAACTGCAAGATGATATATGATGATAAATGTGATGAAATAATAGATCTAGAGATATTTTATGCATTAATTATTGACAGATTAAATGATGAAATTACTTTTAATTCTCTATTTTTCTAAACTATTCAAGCCTAGTCTGTTAATACCACAATACCTAAAAATAAGCTATTTTTATCTTTTCCATTTTTTTATAAATTGCTTCTGAAAAAACAATGGAAAACAATCTATTATCAGTGTCTTATTTGGGTATTCTAATGTAAATATAAAAAATGCAATGTACTGGATAAAATCTAGAATAAAATATAATTAATATAAAATTGTTGCTTTTTAAATGTATAGTGTAACTGTAGTTATGTGTCAGTTAATTTGTTAATGTTACTTAGGGTGCAGGAGTACCTAAAAGAGAACTGATAGTCTTAGTATAATATTACATGAATAGTATAGTATCTATGGAAAAGAATATAAAATCAATTAGTGAGCCTGCAGTAGATGCATTCAGGTGCATCTAGGCAATGTAGGGAGGGGGACAAATGTGTTAAATACAGAACCAGAAGCATTATATAAGATTTCTGTAAGATTATGTTTTCAGTATAAAACTATTTCCAATTTAATGCTGTGTGTAGCAGCTGCTAAATAGAACAAAATTACTAAGAGTGATTCCATGAAGCAACAGCTTAATCATTAGAATGGACTGAAATTACACCACTGTGAATTCCCATAGCTATAATGATACTGCCTCTTTTAGGAGCACTGAAAATATCTCTTGTCAAGGTTTCAACCACATACAAAAGAAGATAATCTAAATTAAAACATTGTGAAGTATAAGCAAAAATAGTAGTTAAAAACCTGCATCTTTAATAGATGAAGGGTCATTGCAGAAGTTTCAGGGGAGTGATGCAATCAGATTTGTGATTTTAAAGATTACTTTGGCTGCAATGTGAACAATAAATTCAAGGAAGGCAAATATGTCAATAGGAGGTTATTAAAGTAATCCAGAAGAATGATTGGTGATGACAAAGATTCAGAGTCAGATAACTTTGAGGGATAGAGAGCAAATTACAGAATTACTCTCATCCTACTACTCATTTCAGTTAAAAACCACAAGCCTGATGACAGACTGAACATGGGGGTGGCAAGAGTGACACTCAGGTTGCTGCAGTCAGATGAATAATTAAGTCATTTACTGAGATAAGGAACCTGGCATGAAGAACAGAGGGGGAAGACATCAGAGTTTAGCTCTGGATATGTTAGGGTCAAGGGACCTTTGGGACATATAGGTGGAGACATTGAATAGACAGTGGATAGATGGATGGATGGATGGATGGATGATGGATGGAGGATGAAGGGAGGATGGATGGATGGTCTTGGAGTTAAGAGAAATGGCCTGGACTAGAGAGAAATATTCAGGAGTCTTCAGCATGTTGATTATAGCAGAAGCCATATATAATCAAGATAACTTGGGAAGAGAAAAAAGTAAAAAGAATAGGTAAGAATTTTTCTGAACCTTGAGGAACTCCCAATTTTTACAGCCATGCAGAAAAATGTCAGCTGTCAACATAGAGAGGGGACAGCATAACAAGATGAAAATCTGCCTTGGAAAGCAAAGGGAAGAAATGGTGTCCAGATGGAGGTGTCACCAACCTGTGCTGCTAAGATGTTAAGAAAAAATGAGGACTAAAAAATGTCCTTTGGGATTTTGTGACATCAAAGTCATCAGTATCTTTAGAAAGCACATTTCAACAGAGTAGCAGGGAATGGAAACCTGAATAAGGTGGGCTGAGAAGTGACAAGGAAGAAAGAAAATGAACATACTGAGAGTTTGGGGATAAAGAGAGAACAGTACCTGAGTCATCAAGTGGGGTCAAGAAACTTTTTACTTGTTGTTTAGTTACTGCTTTTATTGTTAATTGTTGTTTGTTATTGTCTTTCAAATGAGAAGGACTTCAGCAGATTTAAAGGTTTATGTGCATGATCCAGGAGAATAGGACAATGAAAAATACAGGAGAGAGAAAGAAGGAATGCAGGGGTGAAATGCCTGAGAAGGCAGAGTTCTGGAAGGCAGAGGATGGAGCCAATCTTGGACAGGAGGAGGAAAATCCCTCTATTTTAACAGGAGGCAGGAGCAAGAGGATGGATACAAGACAGTTGTGTTTATACACTTAGTGGAGAATGTTAACAAAGTCCCATCTGATAGCTTCCCTTTTCTTTATGAATTAAAATATATGAGGCCATCTGCTGAGAGGGAAAGACAAGGTAGGAAAAGTATCTGAGGTTTGCAGAGGGTCACGGAGAGCGAGAATGGAATGTGAGGGAGTGTGGGAAGTCCACTTGAATTTGATGAGCATGAATTTGCGAATTAATGAATGTTTACCTCGTTATTATATATACTCTGAAATTACAGGAGAAATACCCCAACAGATGTGATGCACATCATAAAAAACCTAGATGCCCACACCATCAATTTAACAAGAGTTCATTGTATTTTTAGAAATCCTACTAGTCTGCTATTCATGTTATTCACACACAGTGCAAGTAAAATTGATTTGATTGGAGAAAGAGTATAATATTCTTTGCTTAGAATTTTCTTTTTCCAAATATAACAAACTTCCACCAATTTGAGCTAATTGAGATGATTAAATTTTCAAATTAGTAAACTATCTACATGGATGGAGGACATGGTTAATTTACCAGGATTTCAGTTCAGGTACTGCTGTTCCAGTTTTCTCTCTTTTCCCCTCCATAAACTAGCACTGGGTTACAAATTCACCATGTAGATAGCTGCTTTGATAAATGGCTAAGACAGCACCAAGCACAGAACAAATGCCAAATAATTAATTACTTGTGTGATAAAAATGGTTCTTATCAGTAAGGCCAGTAATTTGTATGTAAAA
>CM052440.1:16943790-16959158 GCA_028533085.1 Varecia variegata | reverse complement strand
ATTTCAGTTCAGGTACTGCTGTTCCAGTTTTCTCTCTTTTCCCCTCCATAAACTAGCACTGGGTTACAAATTCACCATGTAGATAGCTGCTTTGATAAATGGCTAAGACAGCACCAAGCACAGAACAAATGCCAAATAATTAATTACTTGTGTGATAAAAATGGTTCTTATCAGTAAGGCCAGTAATTTGTATGTAAAAGAATACTTCCAAGGGGCTCAGAAATAGTTTGCTCTCTTAAATGAGTTAAACATACCCACAGAAATCATGTTGACATTACCCACTTGCTTAGCACAGATAAACATTTGTTCTAGTCCAGTCTGAATTCTTTTAATTTCAAAATTTTGGCATTAGAATTAAGGAAGCTTCATCATTTCAAAAAATATTTGGGTATAAACAAGTGACAGAATCACCCTCACACTCCTGCCTATTTCAGATGTTGGGGGAGGTGGAGTGGAGTGTGGAGGATTATTCTACAGATGACATTTCCATTTCAGGTTAACCACAGTCCAGTGAGCACATGAGCAAATTGAACAGAGGTGAGCAAGACCCACACTATCCAGGCATGCAGCTATCGAGTGTGCTTTTTTCTCCCAGAGATCATCTATTCTCTTTCAACAGGACTGGAGACAGACTTCACTGGTATTGTTGTAAATTTCTCATTAATCAAAATGGATTTATTGGACTTCCATAGTGCACAAAGCCTGTACTAAGTGATTCAAAATAACAGGTTGCCTAGTTACCATAAAATGGAAAAATTCCCCTGGCAAGGTTAAAATTAAGGGAAAGGGAGATTTAAAAAAAATTATCTTTGATGGCATCTGACTATTTCATGAAGGCTTTTACTGCCATTATAGCCATTTTCTTTTAAAGATAATATTCATTCATGTAATTATTCATTTATTTATACAACTGAGTCACCAGTCCTTTGCTTGATGCTATAAGAGAAACAAATAGGATTCAATATTGGCTGCAAAGACATGAGTCTTAGAAAATTTGCCAAGCAAGTACTGGACTACTCTTGATCTTTATTTAATGAGCCCAGTACTAGAGCAATAATACCATTCTTCACTCCATATGAAATCTGTAGTCATCGAGGCATCAGTAAAATGTTCCTTGGAAAAAGTATCCCTCATTTATTTCCTGGTTGAAATGACATCTTGCTAAATATAGATCCACTAATAAGTTGCTTTCATACTTAAATTGTGGATATGATGACTTTTTTCTTGTGGTCAAGATGAGACCTATTTTACACTAGCTCATCTAGTTAATACACACAAGAAGAGACCACAGAAAGGGAACTTCACTATGACTTCCTAAGAAAATGTATATTGTATATACGTGCATGGCATTGCCAGTCACAACCCAGACCCTCAGCTGCTTAGCCTCTGAGATAAGCAGACATGGCTAGTTCTGGTCTGTATGCACAGACCCAGGCATTCTTGTCGGCTTCTCCCTACTATGCATTGAATTTGTGTGCTGAGCTATAGTCCCTATATTGGTTTCCCAGGGCTGCTGTAACAAAGCACAATCATCCTCCAGTATCCCTGGGCGATTGGGTCCAGGACCTCCCAAGGATACCAAAATCCATGGATGCTCAAGTCCCTTCTATAAAATGGTGTAGTATTTGCTTATAACCTATATATCCTCCCCTATACTTCAAATCATCTCTAGATTATTTATAATACCTAATGAAATGGAAATGCTATATAAATAGTTGTTATACCATATTGTTTAGAGAATAATGACAAGAAAAAAGTCTGTACATTTTCAGTACAGACACAACCATCCATTTTTGATCTTTACCTATTTTTAATTTGCAGTTGGTTGTATCCACAGATATTGGAACCTGCAGATACAGTGGGCCAGCTGCACTACCAACTGAGTGCCTTAAACAACAGCAATTTATTGTCTCACAATGCTGGAGGCTGAAGGTCCAAAATCAAGTTGTTGGCAGGATTAGTTCCTTCTGAGGGCTGTGAGGGAGAATCTGTTCCAGGCATCTCTCCTTGGCTTGTAGCTGGCTGTCTTTTCTCTGTCTCTTCACACTGTCTTTCCTCTATGTGTGTCTGTCTCTGGGTCCAAATTTCCCTTTTATAAGGACACCAGTCATATTGGATTAGGGCCCTCTTGGTGACTTGACTTTATCTTGGTTACTTCCATAAAGACTCTATCCCCAAATTCTCTAAATATGGTCATATTCTAAGGTACTAGGGTTGGGATTCCAACCTTTCTTTTTGAAGGAAGCGCCAGAGAGTGCACAATTCAACTCATAAAAGTCCATCTCTAGACCTGGTCATCCCTCAATATCTCTGCCTTAATATTTCTCTCTCTCTCTCTCTCTCTCTCTCTCTCTCCAGGAAAGCTTCCAAGTATAGTTCCTCTATAGAGTAGTAATCCCCATTTTGTCTGTAAACCTAAGCCATGTTATTCAACACAGTTAACCTAAAGCTATGGAATGCATTCCCTGAGATATGATTTTTTCATTTCCTTGTCTACTTATTCTCCAACTGTCAGTATCCCCAAGAGGAAAAGGGATGAGCTTTGCTCCTACACACCCCTCAGCTTTGTTTCTCCTTCCTCTTCTTTCCTGGCATTGCCTTTGTCCTAGCCACCAATGTTTCTGGCTGAGATTGCATACAGATCTGCTAATTAATCTTCCTGCTTCCAACCTCATCTCTGTCCAATTTATACTCCACATTGCTTCCAGAGACATCATTCTAAAGCAAAAACGTGATCATGCCACATCTCTGCTTCAGGTCTGTCAGTGGTTCACTTCTGCTGTCAGATGAAATCCAAACTTCTATATATCACTTCTCATTCTTTATGCCTTCTACCCCAGTAGCATTCTATGCTCCAACCATGCTAAGTGGGCATAGCCTATGAATACGCTTTGTTTGTCCACCCCTCTGGATCTCTGCACACCCTGTCCCTTGCCTGGAGTGCCATACAGCTCCCATTCACCCATTGAACTCTTCCTTCCTTGAGGCTGAGATCAGGCAGCATCTTCTCCAGCAATCCCTCATTCACATTCCTCCCCTTCTACCATCTTGGGGTACCTTATGGTTACCTCACTCACTGCACTTCTTATCCTTAGTTCTAATACATTCTAAGCTCCTAAATGTCAAGACTTGGACCTTTCACTCGGTTTCTTCTGCAACATTCTAGCACAATGCCTAGAACAACAGAGGTACTCAATAAATAAATGTTTATTGAATGGATCAGGAACTATAGGATAGTTACCCACCCAGTTCAGTTTGAGGGCCTCTAAAAGATTCATGTGCATCAAGAAATGTCTCCACATCTGTAAATCCTACCTTTAGGCAATAAAGAACCTAGCAATAAAGTGAATACATGGTAACTCCAACAGGGGTCAGTAACTTCCTAAAGTTCATCAGCTTAGTTGGTGCTAAGGCTGAAATGCAGAGCTAGGTAGGAGTCATAAGGGACTAGTCATAGCAATGTGAGAGACTTGGAAGTAATAAGATTGATGCAAAACCTAAGCGATGGGTTGATGAAATCAACAGAGGAAAAACGCAAACTCTTTCCTCACCTAGCCAGAAAAGAGACAGTTATGTTGATGCTCTCTTCTACCTACTATGGTGTGTATGGAGGGCAATACCATGGGGTTCACTTGCTAAGGTTCCAGATAAAATTGAACAGATACTGCTCTGATCAGTATACATCCCTATTTCCATAATTTAGAAAACATCATACAAAACTTCCATTTTAATTCTGGACTCCCTCATCCCTAGAATTCACAATCACAGCCCAAAGTGCAAAGACTGCCAATTATTATTAATTAAGCCTGGGTCAACTGAGTAAACTGGCTTCTTCTATACTAAATCCAAGTGATTAAACACAATTGGGGAATATCGTATATCCATGTAAGTTAACTCTTATGCACTTAAAAAACAAAAACAACAACAACAAAACAATTCTTGCATTGTAGGAGTCTATATTTTCCAAAAGTGGTTGCAAGAGTATCTTCTTGCTGGGTGCAGTGGCTCAAGCCTGTAATCCCAGCACATTGGGAGGCCAAAGTGGGAGGATTGCATGAGGCTGGGAGTTCCAGACCAGCCCAGACAACACAGCAAGACCTCATTTCTACAGAAAAATTCAAAAATTAGCTGAGTGTGATGGCAGATGCCTGTAGTCCTACATACTTGGGAGGCTGAGGTGAGAGGATCACTTCAGCCCAGGAGTTTGAGGTTACAGTGAGCTATGATCACATCACAGCACCCCAACAAGACCCTGTCTCTAAATAAATATTTAATATTTTTTAAAAAGAATATCTTGTGATAATGTGATTTCAGTTAACACTCTCCGATCAAGGAGAGGAAGGAATTAAATTCCCTCCACTTAGATATAGGCAGGCTCTTGACTAAAACAGCGGTGATGTTGCCTTCCAAGGCTAAGTCATAAAGGTAATGCAGCTGCTGCCTCATTCTCTTAGGATGTTGCCCTTAGAACCCCATTACATACCATGAGAAAGTCCAAGCAGGCTAGGTCAGCCATATAAGTAAGAACCTTGACAGTACATCCTCCAGCGCCTAGTCAAGTTGCCCCAGTTGACACCACTTGGAACAGAGACAAGTTCTCCCTGGAGAGTCCTCCCTGAGTTACACATTTTTTAAAAAAATGACTTGCTGTTTTAACTCACTAAGTTTTGAGGTGGTTTGTTAGCAACAACAATAACCAAAATAGATTTTCATAGTCAGAAATGCAGTGCTGCCAGAATGAAAACTTAAAACAAGTGGCATGAGCACTGAGACTGGGCAACAGGCAGAAGCTGGAAAAGCCTCCAAGCCAGTGACTGTGAAAGCCAAAATTAAGGGCCAAGGAGAAGATTTGCGGAAGCCTAAAGAGCTATGAGAAAGCAGTTGGTGAAAACGTGAAAGAAAGAAAATGTAATTGGAAACTGAAAACAAAGACTCTTTTCTCTCTGCAGTCTGTTTCTTAGATGTGATTATGTACCCATCACAAAATCTAAGACTCACTCCCTCCCTCTCTGTGCATGAACAAAGAGGAGGTCATGTGAGCACACAGTGAGATGACAGCCTTCTATAAGCCAGGAACAGAACTCTCACCATAACCTGACTATGCTGGTGTCCTGCAGATTTCCAGCCCCCAGAATGATAGGATAATAAAATGATACAGCTTCCACCTGGTTCTTTTGGGATGTTGACTTTCAGAATATAGCCAGTATGTCTGGAGGAAACCCAGGCAGTCTATGAAGAGGAAAAGAGGCCCCTAGCCTATAGCCTTAGCCAAGTTCTCAGTTTATAGCCAATATCAACCTGCCAGTCATGTGAGTAGACTATCTTAAAAGTGGTCCTTTATTCCTCAGTTGAGCAATCCCAGCTCAAATGATATAGCACAATCAGTCCCTGACAAATGAAACCTGCCAAACTTGTAGATATGTGAGCAAAATAAATGACTGGTGTCAGTATGTTTGTGGGTGGCTTGTTATTAGCAATAGATAACTAATACGGGCTTCATCTCCTTTATAAAGTCTTCCTCAAGCTCTTAGGTAAGGTTAAATGTTCCTCCTTTCTGCTCCCTAAACACTCTTTGTGAAACATTATTTTAGCATTTATTATAATCTATTGAATTTAAGTGTTCACTGTTCTGCCTCCTTGTGAGCTCAAGAGCAAAGCCATGACTTTTTTGAGAAAGTACCTCCTTAATATTACTTTTATTCCATTCCTGCTCACTCTCCTTTTTCTGGAACTTTGATTAGACATGTGAGAACTTCTCAGAGTATCCTCCAAGTCTTGTTACCTCCTCTTTCCTGTTTTCTACCTCTTTACCTCTCTGTAAAACATTCTGAAAAATTTCTTCTGGCCTAATTTCCAGTTCACTAAATCTCTCTTTAGCTGAATCTTATCTGCTATTTCACTCAACCATTGAGTTTTAAATTTGGGGTTTGTTTGTTTGTGTGTGTGTGTGTGTGTATAAATTATTGTTTTTTTAATTTATAGAAATTTGTTTCTTTCTCTTAAATACGCCCGCAAGCTTATCTTTTCTTTATAATAGCACAGTCATATTAAAGTCTGCACCTGATAATTCCAGTATTTGAAGTCTTCCCAGGTATGGATCTGTTCTTCTTCATTCCCATTGGTTCCTGTTTGGGGCTCCTTTCCTTGTAGACTTAATTACTGTAAACTACTAATTTTAATAGGGAAAGTATTTATAAGAATTATTTGGGGCCTAGGAAGAGAGTACATTCTTCTCTAGAGATATTATATTTGCTGCTTCTTGATGCCTAAGGCTATTACTTTAAATTCACAGACTGACATTTTTTTGGACCATCTAGGTGATGTGAATTTTGCGTGAAAATGTGTAAGAAGGCCAGTTTGTTGTAATAACTCCTCAGGAATTTCCCCCCTTGTTCTGCTCGCAACAAATCATCTTTCCTTGCAGTTCCTTTGGGGTGGGAGATATGGAACAGGATTATTTCTGATTCCTGTGGGGGCATAGCCCTTGGAATCCCAGATCTAAGGGAGAAAAATTTTATATTATATTCCCCACACTGGATAGGCACAGAAATTTGTTTTCTGTGTCCTAATCCACAGAGGCCTTGAGCACCAAAGTTCAACAGCAGGTTTAGCAAATTCCCTCAGGAGAAAAGTAGCTTTAGTGCTGCACTGGCTTCTTGCCCTCCCCAGTGTTTTAGCCTGATTATTTCTTACTAACCTACTGATAAAGAGAAGTTCCTAATTTAGATGTGATTCAATGTATATAATTTTCCTGTCAGAATTTTGATGCTTTTAGGAAGTTTTTCTTTTCTATATTTTTATCCAGCATTTTTATTTGTTTTCAGCAGGAGAGTTGATCTGAGCCTAATCAGCCTTGTTACCTGGGTTCGTGTCTTTTTCATCTTTGTATCCTCAGCATTCGGAACTGTGCCCGGCAAATGTGGGAACTCAATTAATTTTTTAACTGCTTGATGAATAAATAGCTGTTTCTTCTACTTTTTCCTTCCTTCTTCCATCATATTCCCCTACTCCCTGTGCCCTAATTAAAGCTCCTTGATATTTTTGCATATATATTTCCTGCACTTTCCTAGTTTAACTGAGCATTTCCCCTGAGTGTACAATTTCTCTTATTACCCTTCTTATGAAAGAGTTCTTATTCTTATCGATTGTCCAAAGATTCTGGACAGCATTTTCATTCTTCATGACTGCTTCTTTGTCACTCATTATTCTTCTGCCTTTATCCAAAATATGCTGCTCATCTGAAGTTTGTGTTATCCTATTATGACATTCGTTTTCTGATTTTATTGCTGTCATAGTGGACTTCCACATTTCTTTAGGGTTTCGTCCCTTGGTTCACAATTTCTACTTCACCTGATCCCCTAATATAAGGCAGCATGTAGCATAGTGTTTAAGAACACAAGCTGGACAACTCAAGTTCAAGTCCCAAATCCATCTCTTATTAACATGTAACCTTGGGAGGCTACCTAATGTTTCAGTGCCTCAGTTTCCTCATCTGTAAAATGGCAATAATGACATTAGAACCTCACCACACTGTAAGAATTATACTAAATAATGCATATAAAATACTTAGAATGGTATCTGACATACAGTAAATGCTCAATAAATTCTAACTATTTTCATTACTATGCTCTTATCTTACCCTAAAAATCTTCCTTCTTCATTTTATGATGTATACAACACTCTAGCCTCAGTAATGCTCAAAAATCTATTTGTTCACCTCTGCAAAATCCCCTAGCCTATTATCTACAATGGCTTTTCTGAATTTTACTTTAATCCTTCTCAAGATCTAGCACTTCCCTTCCACCAATGACCTTTTATTTTACCCCCCAAATTGAATCCATTTGGAAATACATATTTCATAATTTCTGTACTTTCACAACCATGCTCTCCTCTCTCTATTCTCTGGGGAAGCAGAGAATGCCTGCATTTTCTTCGACTAGCGCAGTCTTAACTTCTACCCATTCTGTTGTATCTTTTCATTCTTTATCTTCAATAGCTTGTGCCACAAGAAAATTCCACCAACTTCTAAACTTGACCGAGTCTTATTTATCCCAAAATAAACTAGCCATTACCCTCTTGAACCTGCTTTCTTCTTATGTTACCACCACCCCTCCTCTTCTACTCTTCTTGACAGGATAATCTGTACTCTCCACTTCTGTTTCCTTATTCCCCATTTCCCACTGCCTTACTGTTAACTTCCAGAAATATGCTGTCACCACATCACTTCGAAAATTTATTATCAAAAGTAAGCAGCAATTGGATTGCTAAACCAAAAAAAAAAGCCTCTCTTCAGAACTTTTCTTATGACTCCTTTGCAGCATTGAATATACTGACCCCTCCCTTGAAACTCTCCTCCTTCATTAGCTTTCATGTAATTACCCTGCATTCTTTATCAAAGGAGGTGCTGAAGCCACGGAAAGCAAATAGGATGGTAGTCAAAAATCCATCTTCAAGCACAGGCCCCACCACTTACTGATCTTAAATAAGCCACAGCTCCAATTTCCTTATCAGTAAAATGGGGATATTTGTCATGCTTTGTTCACTAGTTTGTAATATGAATAAATAAAATAATGGATCTGATAATGCCATAAAAGACATAAAATATCTAAAGTAGCTAAGTACATTTTGATAACTTGAAAATGGACAGGATGCAGAAAAGTATATAAAAAGACTCTTGCTACCAAATCAGCTATGACATCCTGAAAGACCCAAAGCTTTATATCTGACCAAGAAGGTTTTTTACTATTAAAAGGTTTAAAAGTACCTTCACCAAGGCAGTAACATACCCATGAGGGCTCTTACCAGGAAGTTAAGAAACTTAGCATAAAAAACCCACTAATTTACCGGGACTCACTTCAAAATGCAAAAATGATTATTGGGCGTACACTGAGGCACTTTCCTTTTGACAACATAGTGGACAATGAAAATATTAATGATGCATCTTCACATACATGCATGCAAATAGAATTGCTCCAACGGTAAGAAATATTACCAGTTCTTGGGGAAGGTGCCCTTGTGATTTCTAAGGAGCAAGGTTTCTTTGTAACAGCTGTGTCCATGAGATCACATAGAAAGTTCTCATTTTCTGAAGGAAATGTATCCAGAGAAGCAGATGGCACAATTTCCATAGTGTAATTTCTCTTCTTTGGATAGGACTCCTGAAAAGAAGAAAAAAATTAAAACAGCTTTGTGATAAAGACACAGCCTCATTTCATTTATAAAAACTAGAAAAGATAATTAGGCTCATCAGTTCTTCCAAAAGTGATTGAGAGCTGATGATTCATCTGTTTGAATAAGTCATACAATTGTATAACCCCAATATCACCAGTGATATTTTTAGAAGAGTCCTTATAATTGAGTTCCTCTGAACTTATTACTGAACTACTAAAAGTCTTGCCCCTTTTTTTGGTAATATATGTCTATAATCTAGCTGTGGCATAAACTGTCATTTAACTAATCAACAGTCGTTCACCAAGACACTCCTGCTTTGCCTGCCTCGTGTAGATGGCCATAGGACTCAACTTTGGCCAGTTAGACACAAGGGGAGGTTGGCTGAAAGGCTTCTGGAAAAAATATTTTTCCCCAGAGAAGACGCTTGTAAGGAAGCTCTTCCAGAGCCAAAGCCATCCCTAGGCTCCTCTCTCTGGATGCAGTTTTGATATCCGGAGCTGGGGCAAGCATTTTGTGACCATAAGGCAAGAAGCCTAAGATCAAAAAGGTAAGAAGCCAAGAATGAAAACAGAAGGAGAAAAAGACTCTGGGACCTAGATGATATCATTGAGTTGCTCAAATAGAGCCAGGATCAGCTTCTCCCGGCTTCTTAAGTAAATAATAATGTTCTTATAGTTTAAGCCATTACTAATTGGATTTTCTGTCATTCAGAGTTACAAATATTACTATCCAGCACACTAGTATTCTTCTTTGTGAATACTGCTAACTGTTAACATTTTCTTTGTGAATACTGTTAATATACTAAGGTTACTCTTTTCAGGTTAGGACAAAATTTAGGTCCAATTCTATCTATATTACTGATTCTTCAATATATTGTAAAACTGGAATTCATTTCATTTTAAAAGATCTTAATTTCTCATACATAAGGCATTAATTGGTCAACAAATGTTTATTGGGGATTTCTCGCTCTCTCTCCATATATATATGTGTGTGTGTGTGTATGTATGTGTGTGTGTGTGTGTGTGTGTGTGTGTGTATATATATATATATATAAAACTATGATAAGTGCTGGAGATTTTTAAAAACTTATAAGATATAATCCTTGCTCTCAGAAAGTTCATAGTCTGATGAAGAAGACAGAATATCTGCATGATGAATTTCACAATCAATCATGTTTTATTTCTGATACAGATGTTCCTCAACTTACAATGGGGCTATGTCCCAATAAACTCATTGTAAGTTGAAAATATCATAAGCCAAAAATGTATTTAATACACCTAACCTACCAAACATCGTAGCTGACCTTGGTCTACCTTAAATGCACTGAGAACGCTTGCATTAGCGTTCTGGCAACACAGTACACTGTAGAGAGAGTGTCAGTTATTCACCCTTGTGATGTTGTGGCTGCCTGGGAGCTGCGGCTCACTGCCACTGCCCAGAACCACGAGGGACCATCTAGCACAGGGCATATCTCTAACCCAGGAAAAGATGAAAATTCAAAATTCGAAGAACCATTTCTACTGAATGTGTATCACTTTCACACCATCAGAGAGTCAAAATGCTTCACTATTGAGAAAAAGACAAATAAGAAAGTCAAAACTGTTGACACAAACTATCATGAGTCTGGGACTGTCTGTCCCTGTTACTTTTATGAAGTATACTTCTTCTTTTATGAAGTATACTTTCTCACTACTGAGAAAAAGACAAATAAGAAAATAAACTCATCTTTTCAAAAAAATCTTCCAAAATATATTCAAGTGTTGATAAAGATTTCGTATGAGCTCCTACACTTTCTATAATGATATTTATAGTACATTAGAGTTAAAGGTCAGTGTAATTGCTTTCAGGGAATACCAGACCCTCACACATCAGAGAGTCAATTATTGTCAATGTACTGTATTGAAAGCAGAAAATTGGGAGTAATTTATTTTTAACAACAAAGAGTGACAAAGTGGAAGACATCCAGAGGAAAGCAATCAGGATGATATATAATTTTAAAACCATCTCAGAAAAGATATGATGAAAGGAACTGCCGTGTTCTACCCAGAGAAGTCTTACAGCCACCTAATAGTTGTCTCAACATATTTGAAAGGTTATCCCTCAAGAGCTATCCCACAAAGGGGCTAGGAGTAGAAGTTGCTGTGGTAGACGCAGTCGAAAGCTCTTAAAGGCAAAACAAAGATTAATGTTTATTAGTCAAGAAAGGCAAATTTGGATTGGTACAGAAAATAATTTCCTCTGAATTAATAATATTGCTTATCTTTTATAACAGAAATGCACTAATAAAATAGTCAACAAATAGTACCAGAAAGCAAGAGAAGGAACTCTTCATTACTGAAAATCTTGCAGCAGAATTACCTCTTGATAAAATCAGGGATGAGACCTATTGTACAGTGAGTATGCCAGATGACTGGGAGCTCCATGAAGGCTGGAGTTTGTCTTGTTCATCACTGTATCCCCAGAATCTAATACAGGTCCTGCACATAGTAGGTATTCAGTAAATA
Source organism: Varecia variegata (assembly GCA_028533085.1). Lineage (NCBI taxonomy): Eukaryota > Metazoa > Chordata > Mammalia > Primates > Lemuridae > Varecia > Varecia variegata. The sequence goes on along the minus strand of CM052440.1, from coordinate 16,947,483 downwards.
TTCATTGATCAACTGAACAGTCTCTAGGGTCCTCTAAACAAATCTAACTACCAGTGAGGGAAATAATTATGTCTTTTTGAGATGTAAATTATTTTGCCTTTCAGTTTGGTTATTATTGTTTACTGTTTTGCATATCCAAAGTGAAAAACTTGTGATGACAACAATAAGATTATAAAGAGCTTATGAAAAAAAGAGTCTCCAGCTAAAACCCTAGTGCATCCTGAAATTAAATTAATCAGAACAACCCATAGATTTGGTTAAGTTGGAATTTTACCATTTATATGAAGAATTATGGGGATTTTAAAAGCCTTGAAAACTACTTTGAAATTTAACCACATAGGCTGGGTTAATTTGCTTTCCCCTTAAAAAGGAAGAATATTTATTAGAGAATAATTAGAAAATATAAAGAGAGAGGAAAAAAGATCACATGAAAACCCAGCATTCTCAGATAACTAATGGTACCATTTTGGTGTACATCCTCCCTGACCACTTCACTCTGTAACTGTGTGTGGACCTGTGGGTGTGTGCAAAAGGAAAGAAAAGTATTTTAAATAACAATGTAGTGTTCCCTCTTATACTTCCTACTTATACTTTTGAAGTGCTATAATTTCTCCTTGGAACAGAAGTTTTTGTACTTCCTGGCTTCCTGAAGGAAGGTGAGACACCCCACAGGGAAGAGGATGGTAAAAGAAATATAATGAAACTGCTTTTGTAATTAAATATTCCTTATTGTCAAAAAAGAGAGGCATTCAACAAAATGCCTGACAAATACCCATCAGAAGAGGACACATATACAAGACAATAAAAAAAATGAATCCATGTGTGTTCACCACTCAGTTTCTAAGAGACAGAACATTACCACAATATTATTGAAACCTGCCCCCACCCTCACCTCCATCCCCACCTGTGCTCTGCTTTCCAATCCCACCCTTCTTCCTCCCCTACCAGGGCTAAATGCTTTCTGAACTTCATGTTTTTAATTCCCTGAACTGTTGTTAAATTTTAACTGTATATCTAAGGATCAATAAAGAAGAAATTTTTTAGTACCGTATGCTTTTGAACCTTATATATGTATATAGTATAAAATGCTCCTGTTCTTCTATGATTATGTTCAATCAATATTATGTTTCCAGGTATCATTTATTTTCAATATGGTACAGGAGTCCACTGTGTTGAAAAGATATACACAATTCATTAACACATTCTCCTAGCAATGGAATTTTAAATGTTTTCCAGGTGTTTGGTTATTGTAAACTAAAAATAAAACAACAAGCTCCCCATCCTCACCCAAACGGATGCCCTCATGGCCAAGAAGACCCCAGTAAAACCTTAAAACTGAGTTCCCAGTCATGAAGGGAAAGGGAGTTTAGACCTGCCTCCTTATTAAGACTCCATTACTGGAGTTTAGACTAATTGCAAACTCATGTCTGCAGGCCATCAATTTGCTTAACAGATCACTTTGAGTGGGTATATTGTGGTTTGCTCTCTGATTAATAGAATCCCTTATCTTTACTCAAAGATTCCTTTCTACTGACTCCAAGTCTTATTTCTTTAACCAATTACAAATCAAAGAATCTCTGAACCCACCTATAATCTTTATGTATAAAACCAAACTGTAACCTGACAGCCCTTGGGACCACTTATTTAAGGCTTCTTGGATTTGTGCATCTCTGGGCCATTGTCACTCATATTGGCTCAGAATAAACTTCTTTAACGTTACTTTACAGAGTTTGTTTTTTCTTTCCGTTAACATTATTAAGGACAATGTTGCTATAAATTTTCCCATGCAAAGTCTCTTAGAACAAGTAAGCATGGTTATGTTATCTATTCCAATAGTCATGGGGCAGAGTCAACAACAGATACCAGATGAGAAAAATGAATGAAATCAAGAGTTCTACACAAACAGAAATTTACAGCAAGAGGTGATTATGAGAACTAAAATTGTATGTCCCATAGATTCCATATACTCTTAAGGAGGGAACTGCATTTTCCCACTCAAAATGGCATGAGAGTTCAAAGAATTTTCTGCAAATCTTATAAAGACATTATATATAAGCAAGTAAAGACATTATATATCATATTTTTAATCTGATATTTACCTCTACTGATGTATTATGAACTCTTTTGAAGAACAAATAAATGTTTACATGATAAATTTAAGGTTAGGTCTCAATATACACATGGTCAGTCCTATCCTATTGAAATTTTAATGTTTTTCTTTTAAAATAAAATTCTTATTTATATACATTTGCTTACATCTTCCAACTATTTATTTTGAAATAGAATTCCTGTGACAACAAATATATACCATATGTTTGCATATAATTGAATCTGCTTCTGGCCTTTTTTCATTTTTATGGATAAATAATATTGATAGTCAGATATATTTATGGGGTGAATGTGATATTTTAATACAAGCATACAATGTGTAATGATCAAATCAGACATTTATGTTTTTTGGTTAACAAAATTCCAATTGCATTCCTCTAGTTATTTTGAAACATACAATAAATTATTATTAACTATAATTGCCCCATTTGCTACCAAACACTAGGTACTAATCCTTCTATCTAACTGTATTTTTATACCCATTAAACCACTTCTTTTCATCTCCCCTCCTCACTACCCTTCCCACCTCTGGTAACCACCATTCTACTCCCTATCTCCACAAGATCAATTATTTTTAGCTTCCACGTATGAGTGAGAACACGTAATATTTGCCTCTCTGTATGTGGCTTCTTTCACTTAAAATAATGTCCTACAGCTCCACCCACACTATTGCAAATGACAGGATTTCATTCTTTTTAATGGCTGAGTAATATTCCATTGTGCATATGTACCACATTTTCTTTATTTATCTCGGCTACTGTAAATAGTGCTGCAATAAACATGGCAGTGTAGATATCTCTTCAATATACTGAATTCCTTTCTTTTGGCTATATAGCCAGCAATAGGATTGCTAGATAATAGGGTAATTCTATTTTTAGTTTTTTGGAAGAACCTACGTACTGTTTTCCATAGTGGCTATACTAATTTATATTCCCACCATCAGCATATAAGCATTCCCCTTTCTCTGCATCCTCTCCAACATCTGTTATTTTTTGCCTTTTTTATAAAGCCATTTTTAACTGGGGTGAGATGATATCACAATATGGTTTTGATTTGCATTTCTCTGATGATTAGTGATGTTGAGCATTTTTTCATATACCTGTTGACCATTGTTGTGTGTAAGAACTTTCTAATTGGTTCCATATGTCAGTCTATTCTCGTACAGGCATATTTCATTTTACTGTACTTGCTTTATTGTGCTTCACAGATACTGCATTTTTTTAAACATTAAAGGATTGTAGGCCGGGTGCGGTGGCTCACGCCTGTAATCCTAGCACTCTGGGAGGCCGAGGCGAGTGAATCGCTCAAGGTCAGGAGTTCAAGACCAGCCTGAGCAAGAGTGAGACCCCATCTCTACTAAAAATAGAAAGAAATTATCTGGCCAACTAAAATAAATAAATATATATATATATATATATATATATATACACAAAAAATTAGCCGGGCATGGTGGCGCATGCCTGTAGTCCCAGCTACTCGGGAGGCTGAGGCAGTAGGATCGCTTAAGCCCAGGAGTTTGAGGTTGCTGTGAGCTAGGCTGATGCCACGGCACTCACTCTAGCCCGGGCAACAAAGCGAGACTCT
>CM052440.1:16903260-16943690 GCA_028533085.1 Varecia variegata | reverse complement strand
CCACTTCATGTCTCTGTGTCACATTTTGGTAATTCTCACAATATTTAAAAGTTTTTTATTATCATATCTGTTATGGTGATCAGTAATCTTTGCTGTTACTACTGTAATTGTTTTGAGGCACCACAAACCATGCCCATATAAATCAGTGAACTGAATCAACAAATGTTTCATGTGTTCTGACTTCCATTCTTCGATCGTTCCCTCATCTCTCTCCCTACACTTTGGCCTCCCTATTTCATGAGGCACAAAAATAGTGGTATTAGGCCAACTAATAACCTTACAATGTCTTCTAAGTGTTCAAGTGAAAGGAAAAATCACATGTCTCTCATTTCACATCAACAACTAGAAATGATTAAGCTTAGTGAGGAAGGGATATTGAAAGCCAAGATAGGCCAAAAGCTGAGCCTTTTGAGCAAAACAGTTAGCCAAGTTGTGAATGCAAAGGAAAAGATCCCGAAGGAAATTAAAAGCGCTATTTCAGTCCAGATATGAGTGGTAAGAAAGCCAAAGAGCCTCATTGCTGATAGGGAGAAAGTTTTAGTGGTCTGGATAGAAGATCAAACCAGCCACAACATTCCTTGAAACCAAAGCCTAATCCAGAGCAAAGCCCTAACTCTTTTTGATCTCTAGGAAGACTGAGAAAGGTAAGAAAGCTGCAGAAGTTTGATAACGGCAGAGGCTGGTTCATGAGGCTCAAGGAAAGAAACCATCCTCATATCATAAAAGTACAAGGTGAAGCAACAAGTGCTGATGTCTTAGAAGCTGCAGCAAGTTATCCAGAAGATCTAGCTACGGTGACTTATTAAGCTGGCAGCACTAAACAACAGATTTTCAAAGTAGATGAAACAGATTTCTACTGGAAAAAGATGCCACCTAGAAATGTCATAGCTAGAAATGAATGCCTGGCTTAAAAGTTTCAAAGGAAAAGCTGAGTCTCCTGTTAGGGACTTAGGTAGCTGGTGACTTAACATTGAAGCCAATGCTCATTTACCATTCCCAAAATCCTAGAGCCTTTATGAATGATGCTAAATCTTCTCTGCCTGTGCTCTATAAATGTAACAACCACCTAGATGACAGCACATCTGTTTATAGCATGGTTTACAGGATATTTTAACCCACTATTGAGCCCTACCACTCAGGAAAAAAAAAGATTCCTTTCAAAATATTACTTCTCATTGACCACACACCTGGTCACCCAAGAGCACTGATGGAAATGTGCAGGGAATTAATGTTGTTTTCATATCTGCTAACACAACATCTATTCTTCAGCTCACGGATCAAGGAGTAATTTTTACTTTCATGTTTTATTATTTAAGTAATATATTTCATAAAGCCATAGCTGTCATAGATTGTGATTCCTCTGATGAATCTGGGGAAAGTAAATTGAAAACCTTCTGGAAATGATTCACCATTTTAGGTGCCATTAAGAACATTCATGATTCATAAGAGGAGATCAAAATATCAGCATTAACACAAGTTTAGAAAAAGTGCTTTCAACCCATGACTCGAGAGGTTCAAGACTTCAGTGTAGGAAGTCACTGCAGCTGTGCTGGAAATAACAAGAGACCTAGAATCAGAAAGTGGAGCCTGAAGATGAGACTGAATGACATGATGGATGGGAACAGATAAAGAGTTGCTTCTCAGGAATGGAGAAAGAAAACGGTTTCTTGAGATGAAATCTATTCCTGGTGGAGATTTTGTGATCATTGTTGAAATGACAACAAAATATTTAGAATATTATATAAACTTAGTCGATTAAACAGTTGCAGGGTTTGAGAAGATTGAATCCAAATTTTAAAGAAGTTCCACTGTGGGTAAAATGCTGTCAAACAGCATCACATGCCACCGAGAAATCTTTCGTGAAAGGAAGAGTCAATTAGTGCAGAAAACTTCATTGTTGTCTTATTTTAAAAAAGTTTCATAGCCACCCCAACCTTTAGCAACCAGCACCCTGATCTGTCAGCAGACATCAACATGGAGGCAAAACCCTACACCAGCAAAATGATTAGCACGTACTGAAGGTTCAGATGATCATTAGCATTTTTTAGCAATAAAGTCTTTTTTAATTAAGGTATGTACATTTGCTTTTTTAAGACATGATGCTATTGTGCACTTAATAGACTATGGTATAGTATAAATATAACTTTTATATACAATGAGAAACCACAAAGTTCATATGACTCATTTTATTGCAATGTTTGCTTTATCGTGGTGGTACGCAACCAAACTAGCAAATCTCCAAGGTGTTCCTGTACCAGAATCACACTGTCTTGATTATTGGAGCCTTAAAATTGATTTTACTATCTGGTAGGACAAGTCTCTCCTCATATTCATCTTTGCCAAAGCATTCATGATTATCCCTTTGTTTATTTTTCAAAAAAATCTTTAAATATTTTGTCACTTTCTCCTCCAATCACTTCCTCTCCTTTATTCCGTCAGTATTCAGTATTTCCACATAACCAGTCACTGTAATAACGTAGGGCTATGCTTCACTTCCCATTCTTCCTCAGTGTCATTCCCAATCAATCCTCAAATCCTATACCTTACCATTGAATTGTCTCTCAAGCACATTTATTTCTCTCCACCCCAGCTACCACCCTAGTCCAGATCACCAGTATAATATCTCAACTTGAGCTGCTGCAACAACTGCCAAACTACTCTTCTTATCTCTAGTCTTGCTCTTCTCAAACACTAGTATGGGGTTACTAAGAATACTGTCAAAATAAACTCATGTCCTTTCATCATAACCTTAATTGATTAGAAAATCATAAAATGCTATTGTCATAGTACATGTTGATCCTTTGTAAGCATTTAACATGGTCTCTCATAATATTTCAGAATTTCCTTGCTGAATGATTTCATTACATGCATTAATGATCCAAATAGTAAACTCATTCTAATAACAAGATCTGAAAGAATAAATTAAGTTTATTGTTTAATAAGTTTAAAACATATTTCCATTATTCAACAAGATAAATGGGGCTAATTTCTAGAGACAAGCTTATCTAGCACCTAGCAAAGTTCCATGTTCATAGTAGGACTCTAGGACTATATGATGAAAAAAATTAATACATAAAATAATTAATATTTTAATTAGTATTTTATGATCTCATCCTCTGCTAGGATTAAAGCACCATAGAGGCAAGAACCATGACCATCTTTTTCATATAGTATGCACTTAAACATTTGCTGAGTAAAGTCTGAAACAATGTCATTCAAAAATCTATCATAGATTCAAATCACTATAGGAAGAATAGCAACTTGTATTTGTAAAGTGTTTTATTGCCTGAAAAGTGAATAGTATTTCACTAACCTGGATGATTCTCATTTAGCCTTCACAACAATCCTGTCAATGTTGCTATTATCCCCATCCAGAAACTAGGCCTGAAATTATTGACTTTTCCAATATTGAGCATTTGGTTAATGGAAGTGTCAGGGCTCCAACCTAGGTCTTGAGATAGCCAATCTAGTGTTCATCCAATCGTATCAGAGATCAAAATGACTATGACTGTATATTTATTGTCAGAACTAAGGGAAAGAGGAAATTCTGCCCATTGCTAGGTAGTATCTAGCCCTGCCAATTCCTTTGCAAACCCTCTTCCTTGCAGTGGGAAACCTTGATCTTGGTACACAGGTTAACTGCCAACATACTCTTGATGGTTAATCCTGGCTGCAGACAACAGAGACTAAAAGACCTGTGGCCCAACAATTCGTGACTCACCTTCAGGGATATATAGTCCCTAGTCTAGCAATGCTGGGCTCTAATTAACTAGCAGTTTTTGCTTTTTTTCTTCTCATTTGGCCTCTGCCCTTTTTCTAATGCCTGGTTCTGGATCCTAGACTTGGCTCCGTGCTTGAATTTTTATGATAGTAGCATGCCTACGTCTGTGTTCTCTGCCTTGGTCTTCGACAGCTCTCTTCCCAGAAATAGATATCCAGTCTCCGAATCCTAAACAGATCCCTAGGGGCCTGTATTGCCTAACTTCACAGCTCCTGAGGGCATGTCTAGCTTTGATGCTTCGGCTTACTTGGACTGCTTCATCTTACCTACTACAGTCAACTGTGCAATGCATGGACCAAATAGTACTGCTTCAAAATGACTAATGATGCACAGTGACAGCACTGAATAAATAGAACATTATGCACCCCCAAGGAAAATAACATTATCAATAAGAAGTGCATAGAACATGCTTTCATATGTTGTTTACACTGTGTTTCTATAAAAGTTTAAAATCATCAGTGGTGAGCTGAATATAAGTCAAAGTTTATTAATGACTAAATAAAGGTTCTATGCTTAAGTACAGAAATGAGTTATAAAAATTGAGCATGGGAGTACGTGGATTAGCAATACCATGAAAAAAAAGACTAGAAGTTACAGCTGACAGTATGAGTCAGAGTGTAATATACCAGCTAAAAACATTAATGTGACATTGGCTGATTTAATACAAGTATGATATTTAGACTAGAAAAAGTGACAGGCCTCCCCTTCTCTGGGCTAATTAGTAGTAGGAATGATCTGGCTTAATAATTTCATAAAAGACAGCTTAACTGAATTATATTGAATGTCCTTTAGTAAGATTGGGCAAGATTTTGTTCATCAAAGGGACTGAGGGAGATGTGGTCTTCTGATTTATGAAAGACCTTAGCAACAATCAGGAACCCAGATTTGGGCACAGTTGCTTCCCAAAGGTATCAATGATGTAGTTCCTAAAATCAGAAATAAGGTTTCCCAGAGGCTTTTCTAGACTACTTTCATAGAGCATCCCAGTGAACGTGCCTCTTAGCATAGCTCTAGTCTTAGCTACATGAGGAAACTAAATTGTCTTAAGAAACACACAGGAAAACCACACCTGGTACACTTGACTTGGTGCTGGGGCCAACATTTTAGGAGAACCAAAGACCAAATGGACTGTTTTCTCTGGACGTGGGTGAGGAAAATGGTGACTATTAAACCTATGTCATGTGAGAAAATATTGAAGAAGAAAAGGTGTTAAGAAACATGTGTCACAAATATTTGAAAGGTAGAAGAATGATTAGAATTGTTCTCTACCTCTAGAAATACAGCAGATGGATAGATGGTCACAGGGAGAGAGATTTCAGCTCAAGATAAGATTTCTAACAATTAGAGCTTCCCAGTATGAAATCAGCTGCCCAGCAAGTAGCAGGTTCTCTGGCCCCTGGAGCCTTCAAGCCTAACATGATCAACATGAGGCATCTTCTGAGTATAGAAGAGGGCAGTTTGAATTAGATGAGTTTTAAGATGGTAAGTAAATGAGAGAATGGAATAGAAGTATTGTGTCAGTATTATGATACAAGCTACCTTCACTGCTTCCTGAATTCTTTTTCTGATAATGGGGAAAATAACACTAACACAAGGGAGTGTGGGTTTATGGCTCTTTCGAAGTTAGAGATGACTCACAATTCCAAATGACTCAAGGTAGGTAAAAACTTTTGGAAGTGGTCTGACTACTCTGACATGTTCCCACAACGTCAAGAAGAAGTATTCCCTAAAGATTTCTAATGATATTCAAATAAGAAAAACCACAATGTAAATATGGAATAATAAGAAAAATAACTTCTTTTTAAAAAGAAGAGAGTTTGAGTGGGAGGAAAGAATGACTGACAGCAGGGAAGCCCTAGGGAAAGGAGCACTGGTAACAGTGTAGGCAGAATGATGCCCCTCAGAGATGTCCACATCTGAATCCCGGAACCCACGAGTAGATTATGTTACATGGCAAAAGGGACTTTGCAGATGTGCGTCAAGGGTCTTGCGATGAGGACATGATCCTGGATTATCCAGGCAGCCCAATGGAATCAGAAAGGTCCTTATAAGCAGAAGAAGGAAAAAGGAGAGTCATTGTCAGAGTGATGCAACAGGAGAGATTAAACTGGCTGTTGCTGGTTTTGGAGCTAGAGGTCAGCCATAAATAAACCAAGGACTGTGGGTAGCTCATAGAAGCTGGAACATAGATTCTCCACTACAGTGTCCAGAAAGGAAAGCAGCCCTTTTTATATTTTAGCCTGGTGGGACCCATTTTGGACCACCAGCACTATAAAATAATAAATTTGTGTTGTTGTTAAGCCACTAAATGTGTGGTAATTTGTTAAAGTAGCAGTAAGAAACAAATACAGGGTGTCCCAAAAGTCTCCATACAAAAGAAAAAATTTGTAAAATCTTATAATGAATATTTTGTAAATAAAGGTGCATTTAGCTACAACTTCCCTATGTATGGTGACTTTCAGGACACCCTGTACAATAACACACACCAGCAGAAGGCACATAGGGAGGCATAAGCTGAGAGAGAGACATAAAATTGAACTCCAGTGGAAAAATATACTGTGTTATTTTGTACCATGACTCAATATTTTAAAGATGGTGATTCTTTCTCAGTCTTAGAGCTAATGTAGTCTATTGCAATAGAGTTTCCCTCCCACTCCATCTCAGATCTTGACAAGTAATCCTAAAGTGTATTTGGAAAAATAAATGTGTGACAATAGCCAGGTATCAATTTGAGAAAAGTAATGGAGGGGGTGGAGACCAGTATTTATCAGATATTTATGTAAATTATAAATGGTTCCAGTACAATAATTGAAAGGCAATAGAAGAGATACTTAAAAAAAAGCTCTCATGCTTGCAGAAATTTATTACATTAGAAAGGCGGTATTTCAAATCAGTAGGAAAACAATGGATTATATAATAATCGCCAGTGAGATAAATGACTAGTCCTTTAGGAAGAAATAATGAACCTGAATTCAGGTTCAGTAACTACATTCCTTATACCAAATTAATTCAAGATCAAGATTTCAATAATAAACAAATATATACATTTGTTCTAATAATCTTGAAATAAGAATGACCTTTGACTAGAAGCTATAACCAGACACATAACCAAAGCTATAGAAAAAAAGATTGATAGATCAGTTTTCAGCATTTCTTGTAGGGTAGGTCTAGTAGTGACAAATTCCCTTGGTGTTTGCTTGTCTGGGAAAGACTTTATTTCTCCTTTATTTATGAAACAGCTTAGCAGGATACAAAATTCTTGTCTGGCAGTTATTCTGTTGAAGGAGACTAAAGATAGGACACCATTCCTTTCTAGCTTGTAAGGTTTCTCTTGAGAGTTCTTCTGTTAGTCTGATGGGTTTTCTTTTGTAAGTTACTTGATGCTTTTGCTTCATGGCTTATAGGGGTTCCTCCTTCATGTTGACTCTGGCCAGTCTGATGACTATATGCCTTGGTGATGCTCTTCTTGCGGTGACTCTCTCAGGTGTTCATTGAGCTTCTTATATTTCGATGTCTAAATCTTTAACAAGACCAGGGAAATTTTCCTCATTTATTCCCTCAAATATTAATAGGTTTTCCAGGCCTTTTGCTTTTTTTTCTTCACCCTCAGGGATGCTTAAATTCTTATATTTGGCTATTTTACATAATTTCCTATTTCTCATAGACTTTGTTCCTCTTGATTCTTTGTTCTTTATTTTTTTTGACTGACTGGGTTAATTCAATAGAGCTGTATTCAAGCTCTGAAATTCTTTCTTTTGCTTGATCTATGTATTATAAAAACTTTCCACTGTGTTTTGTATTTCCCTAAATGAATTTTTCATTTTCTGAAGTTCTATTTTTTTTAACATATCAATCTCTTTAGCAAATTTCTCATTTATTTCTTGAATTGTTTTTCTGGTTTCTTTGAGTTGGTTTTCCACATTCTCTTGGATCTCATTTAGCTTCTTTACAATCCCTATTTGGAATTCTTTATCTTTCATTTCAGTATTTCCATTTTGGTTTGTATCCATTGCTAGAGAGTTGCTGTGCTCCTTTGGGGGTGGGGGAAGTGTCCTTTCACTGACTTTTTATACTTGGAGAGTTCTTGTGCTGATTCCTTCTCATCTGAAGCAGCTGTCACTTCTTCTTTTTTGATTTTCTTTTGTTTAGATTGGACTTTCCCCCCTCCCCTCACTCTTAAGGGTGTGCCTGTAGCCTATGTTGGGTAAGAATCTTTGGCTTTGCTTGTGGGTACTTTGATGGGGAGTCTAGGTTCTGGATAGATGCCTTTGTTATAGATGTCCTTAGTTTGGTGGGTTTCTCAATCACTACTTATTTGTAGCCTGTAGCAGTGGTGTAATAAGTGTGTGGGCAGATTCCCTGTCTCTTGCCAACAAGGGGAGATGGAAGTCTTTGAAATCCTTTCTCTTTCCCCAGCCCTGTGGTCTTCTTAACAGTATGAATTATATTGGGACATCCAGTTTGTTTATGTGTGTGTGTTTATTTTTGAGATAAGGTCTTGCTCTATCACCTGGGCTAGAGTATAGTTGTATCATCATAGTTCACTGCACTCCTGGGCTCAAGCAAGGTTAAACTGTATACCCACAAAATTCCTCTGTCAAAGTCCTAACCGCCAATAATTCAGAATGTACCTTAATTGGAAATAGGGTCACCGCAGACATAATTAGGTAAATTAAGATGAGGTTATTAAGGTGGGTGCCAATCCAATGACAAGTGTCCTTATAAAAAGGAAAATTGGAGACAGACTTGTTCACAGGGAGAATGTCATAGGAGAATTGGAGTTATACTGCCTCAAGCCAAGAAATGCCAAAGATTGCCAGAAAATCTTTGGGGATTTCCATACCTCTTAGGGGAGAGGTATGGAAAAGATTCTCTCTTATAGCCCCTCAGAAAGACCCAACCCTGCCAACACCTTAATTTCAAACTTCTAGCCTCCAGAACTATAAGACAATTAATTTCTGTGGTTTAAGTCATGCAATCTGGAGAACTTTATTACTGAGGACCTAGCAAACCAATACAGAATATAAAAAAAAAAAAAGAACTGTTTGAAAAACTTTTGACTAATCCCTTTTAGTGTTCTAAAATCTTTGCTACTTGGAAAAAAATTAACAACTAGGGACTAGCAAGTAAAAGGGGATTATCTTTGTCCTTGAAAAAATTTCCAAAAGTGTAATAGCTATCAAAAGTTTAAATGCACATACCCTTTGACCCAGAAATTCTACTTCTAGAAATCTTTTCTACAACTAAACTCATAAATACAAATAAAAATATATTTTTAAGGATGTGCACTGAAGCATTATTTAAAATATCAAAGGACCAGAAATTACTTTTAGATCCATCTTTAGAAACCTGTTTAATAAATCAATATTATTCACATAAATAGGCAATATATTATAGTGTAATGCAGAGGTCCACAGACTTTATACTGCATAAAATACACTTGGATCACTTGTTAATAATGCAGTTTTGTGATTCTCCCCCTAATTCTTACTATATGAGAATTGGTGAACTTGGAGATCTATGTTTTACAAGTATCACAGGTCATTTGGATGCAAATGGCTGGTGAAATATACTGGGAAAACATTGGAATAGTAGTTAAAGAGTATGAGCCCTGGAGTCAGAATCCCAACTCTGCCTTTTCCTCATCTGCAAAATCAGAATTGTAATACAGTCTACTTCAAAGTTTTGTTGGTAGTTGGGAATGAAATAATAAAATAAATAAATAACTTTGAATTAAATGAAATACATTTCATAAAGCACTTAGTGTAGTGTCTAAGTGCCTAAGTGATCAACAAATGTAGCCAATATTACTATTCAGTCATTTTAAAAATGAGATAAATGTGCAAGAACTGATATGGTGAGCTAAAACAAAAAAAAAAAAAACACACAAAGGAAAAAATAATCTGTAATGAATATTCACATCTGTACAAAAAGAAGTATGCACACACATTATATATTCATGGACTGCTTCTGGAAGGAATGATTAGAAACTCTTGGTGTTTAACATTGGGGAATGAGACCATGTTATCTTTTGTTTTGCTTGATTTTTAAAACACTATATGTACATGTTATTTACAGGGAAAAAAATAGTCTGTGAGTTTAAATATCACCCGAGTAAGGTGATGATACCATTTCAAATATAAATGAACTTTGATTTTTATTTCTGGTACTACTGTGTAGAAATTTGCATACCCCAGGTGAAATTGGAAATGGTGAAATCCCAAGAATAATCTTTTTAATGAATCATACAAACACAATTGAAAACACGCCAAATGCCAAGCAAAACTAAATAGGGATCAGCTCAGTACAAATTCTCAATAAAAGACTAGATGCTCTACATAAGAAGTCAAAAGAAATAGAATGTAGTTCCCCAGTAAGAAGATGACAAAGAGGAAAACTGCATCATGTGAAACAACCTTGAGGCGAAAAGACTAAGGTGTGCATTGTCTAGGAAGCATTAATTATAGTCAAAAAGAAAGAGAAAAGAAAAGAAAAGAAAGAAACCTACATTATTTATATAAAGGAATTTCTTTGCAATGGGATGAGTCTAATGCCTCATATTCTTTTATGGAAAGAGACAATAAAACTCAGATTATTAAAAAAATTAATAAAAGCTGAACAATAGACTAGAAAATTGAATATTCAAATATAAATATTACTAAATAAACAGGCTTCACAGCTAGGTACAGGGAGCCAGGAAATAAACCATGTCAATCTGTTAGAAAGATAAGTGATATTTAACTTACATATTGGAAAGACAAAGGGTATCACAAGTTCAAAAGAACAAAACGCTGGGTTGATGTTGAAGTTGTACAGATGAATGTTGAGTGTTGGTAGGGATGTTCAAGGAAAAGGAGGTCTGACTATAATGAGGGGCTCTGGGTGAGGACTGTGAATAAGCTTGGGCCCTTTATTCCTGATGTTAAGGAATGTGTGATTTAAAGAGCCAGCAGCAAGGCGGACAGATGGTAAGAAATACATCATATACTGCTCCCAGGATATTCAGCCAGTTCACCTAGGCATGAACCCTTGGAGGCATTTTTCATTCTCTGTTCCATCATGCTTACTGTTCCTGGAAAGAAGCAGTTATCAACTTCTGCAAACTTTTCACTTCACAGTTATTCCTAAGCCCATCACTATACTTTTCTATGTCCACAATCACCAAACTAGTTCAAACTTCATCAGCTCATACCTATGTCACTTGAACAATCTTCAAACTCCCATCTCTGACACAACTCCATCTGGTACACCAGGGGCTCCCACCATTTTGAACACTAAATATGTTTTTCAAAGTAAAACTTTCTACAGATTCCTAAATGATAATGTTAGGATTACTTTAGGACTTTAGACAGTGTAATAAATGACTTCCTATTCTCTCCCCAAATTACAAATAAGAGTCCAGGGCTCTATGAACCTGTTCCATAAAGGGCCAGAGAGTAAACATTTAGGATTTGCAGGCCATATGGTCTCTGTTGCAACTACTCAATGCTGCGGCTATAGCACGAAAGCAGCCACGTACAATATGCCAGTGGAAAAGCTTGGCCAGATTTGGCCTGCAGTGGGTCAGATTTGGCCTAGGGACTGCAGATTGCCAATCTGTGGATAAAACAAAGGGGTTAGACAAATGTGATTGAAATGTCAGCAAGGCTAGTGATGAAGCAGATACGGGTTTAGGCACCAGGCAATGTAGGCTTCCCACTAACAAATCCCAGAATTACATAGACGGGCATCAGGTCTCCCAAGCAGGTTCTTTACTGCTAGGATTACCTAACATACTCTCTCCAGATGAGAAGATCACAAAGAGAGTAGGTGACACATGCTAAGTTCCTGCTCCCAAGTTTGCACATCAGTTAACTCCCATGAGGAATGAGTAGGAAGAGAGAGAGGCCCAGCTGCACTATCAGTGGGTCTCCCCATGAAAATACAAAGCCAAGGGAAAGAATCTCACTTTCCTTGCACAACTGCAATAGGTAAGTAATATTGTTGTCTGGGGAAAAAAAATACATCAGCAAAAGGCAACAATGAATTTCCATTTTATTAATCAAAGAAAAACATATACATTTAAAAATAATGAATATGGATAAAGATATGTAAAATCTATTATTTATTTAATCTACAAACAGGGCTTGGTGCCCATATGGATTTGTAAGCCCTTTCCAGTAACTCCATAGGGCCCACAGCTTCAAACCATTCCCAAAAAGTAAGGACTATTATAGCCCCCACATGCTAGTACTGTCAGAGGATAATCAGGATCATCCAAAAAATATTTACTGAATGAAAATATGAATTTTATTCTAATCTGTTCTTTAAAGCTTTCAATGCCTCCCCAGGGATACCTTTCAACACCAGCCTGCTCCAATGAGCCTCATGTACTCATAGTCCCCGTTCTGAATGGCACCCTCCTGCCTCTGTCTTCTTGCTGATGCTGTCCTCATTCACTCTGAGGAGCAGGTGGCTCTTCTAGGCCTATAGAAATTCTCCCTTTCTTTCACAATCAGTAGTAAATTCTACTTAGTCCATGAGGCATTTTGTGGCTACTCTTGACTACATAATTTTCTTTCTCCTCTGAACCTAAAAACAACAGTCATATTCTGTATGGATAAATCATATCTCACGACACACTGGCTTATCAGACCTATAGTCATATTTGATACTTTTACTGTTAACTACTATTAAATTCTGTCTTCCTAGTGGGCTATTGTTCCATTTAGTGCTTCTTTTGTGTGTGTGTGTGTCTCGTTTATGCTTCACAGAACTCAATATTATTCTTACACAAAGTAGTCTTTCAAAAAAATTCGAATTATTTATGTTAAATGATTTAATTAATTAATTAACAAAGGATTTGGAAATAAACAGCATAAATGACCAAGATTAATAAAAATTAAGTCTTAAGAATGTGGAGAAAAACCCAAATGGCCCCTAAAAGCTTCCTATTCCTTTGTTATCTTAACAGAGACATTAATTATGAGAAAACTCTTTTGTAATCCTTTATTTCTGTACACACAGAGACAAATAAGATGACAACATAACAGATTTTTTAAATTTAGCTTCCAAATAAAGGTAAATAAAATAGATGTGTGACTTAATGCCTTGAAAAATCTGGAAGAACATATATATTGATGAATAATTATTTATAATTATTTAAAATACTAAGGAAGACTAAACTGCAATGGCAATATGAAAATATGTACTGCTCTCTCCAGTCTCAGCCTTGTTAGAAGTATGTACAGAAGTGAAAAACTGAGAACTGTTCATGGGTTAAGGAAAAGTCCAGAAATCTGACTTTGATCCCACATAGCAATTAACATTTCTCAATTATATGTGTTAAAATGACCATCTCATTGATAATCATGTTATTTTTCATTTGTTGTTTTCTCTCCTCAAGGACTAAGGAAAAATAAAGAAGGAAGTCACTTGGAAAATAATGATGAATTCACATGCTGGCAGAAAAGCATTGTGTTCTAAGTAACAAGCAGCGCTTGAACCCAGGACTCTTTTATTTGGTCTATTAATACACATTCATGGTTGTGAACCTGTCATTTCTATACATAATAATTAAACCCCACTAATACAAACCCCTAGAATTACTACATTTGCTTTCTCAGAGAATTACATGTTAGAAAAGTTAATGTGATAAACATTTTGGAATATCTTTAGACTTTTAGAAAACCTTTTCTTTCCTTTTTCTTTTTTGAAAATTAATATGATTTAGGAGGCCCCTTGAAGATATTTAGCTTTTTATGGCATAAAACTCTGCTTTAATAACCAGCCACTAATCATTAATCCTTATGATCATGTGTCTTCAAAGAGCTTAAAAAACTGTTAGCTAAATGAAAGAATCTTTAGGATATCAAAATAAGAATTTGTCACATCTGCTTTTCCACTATCCTCACTTTCGTTACTCTACCAGCATTCCTGCAAAGCAGAGCAGCAACATTTGCGTTTTTCAAAATTCCTCTCATTTCCTGACTCCGAAGACCCAGCCCATGACTGGTCGACCCTGGCCTTTCCATGTCCATAACTGCCCCATTAAGCCAGGCTTCGGCATCACACATGCAGATTACTGCCATTGCCTCTGAGCTCCTCTCTCTTTTGCACAGCTTCACTTTATCCTACATGCTACCATTGGAAGAATGCCAATTATCCTCGTGTTATCCCTGGCCCAAGAACTCAAGTACCTTCTAAACACTTTTTATTCAAAACAAAACTCTCTAGTTCAGCCTTGAACATACCAATCTCACCTACTTTATTTCACCTTCCAGTCAACTCTATGCCAACACTCTACTTTGACTGAGTTCATCTGCTTGTTAGATCAGTTTAACACTGAATCTGAGCATGCTTTACCTCAACAACTCTGCCTTTTCAAATTCACTGCCTTTTTATTTTTTATTTTTATTTCAGAATAATATGGGGGTAAAAACGTTTAGGTTACATAATTGCTTTTGTACCATTTGAGTCAAAGTTATAAGTGTGCCTGTAGTGCACCCGTTAGGTGTGAAAGACCAGTGAAGCACACTTCTAAAATGGCGAAGTAAGGATCTCCAAAAGTCCACTCCTTCATAAAAGCAAAAGAACACTAAAAAAATTGTCAACATTAACTTTTCAGAACTCTAGCAACTAACCAAAGGTTTACAACAATCCATTAAGCATTTATTAAAGAAAATCAGCAAAATCTTTGTATAAACAGTTAATGTTGTGATGTTTTAATTTACCCCAGTCCCATTTCCCTCTTTCCAGCTCCACAACAGCTTCATAATCATAGACACTGCTAAACCCAGCAGCCTAGCATCCACTGGAGGGGGTTTGGATGGGTTTGGAACTCTGCAGAAAAAAAAAAGACTCACACCCACAGAGAATTCTCAGTATTTGATGTGTCCAGCAGATCCCTGGAAAAGCCCCATTTATAGGGCTTGTCTTTTTTTGACCTGATGCAGAATCTCACTCAGTAGGAAAGGCTTTATCTTCAAGGTGTGAGTTGAAACCAATCAGCATCAATTGTTTAATATCGTAGAAGTTTAACATCACAGCTACCAGAGCCGGTAATACCAACTGAGGCAAATAAAAGGCTATCAAAATAACTTAAAAAGAAAATCTGAGTAATGAGATGTCCATAGGAGTCTTTGAAAAGCTTCAACGTATTTCTGGTGAAACAAGACCTTGAAGCTCTGCACAAGGAAGAATCAAAGGCTAAGGCAGATATTTAAACTGCCATAACTTTGAAGGCATGCAGCAACACAGAGTCCCTCTGCAAAGGGGAGACTTACTGGTTTAAGACATTTAAGAAAATTTCTCCTGAATCCATAAGATAACTGCTAAGCTAACCAAGCAGATACTTGAGCGGCCACTCACAAAAAACAATACAGACTTTACAGACTTCATCAAGGAGAATCAATAAACAAACAAATAGCTACAACAAAAAAAACTTGAGGGAGGGAATAATCTGATTTTCAGAGTTTCCATATTATATTTTATAAAATGTCCAATTTTTAACAAAAATTAAAATACATGCAAAAATGATGGGAAAGTATGACTCATATTCAGGGAAAATAGCAGGTAATAGGAATTGTCCCTGAGGGAGCACAGATGTTGGACTTACTAGACAAAGACATTGAGTCAGCTGTTATAAATATATTCAAACAACTAAAGGAATTATATCTAAAAAATTAAAGAAAAGTATGAGAATGAATATTAAAGGGCAATAGAGAGTATCAATGTCAATAAAGGGATATAAATTATAAAAATGGAATAAAATAGAAAATCTGGATTGGAAATTATAACTGATATGAAACATTCACTAGAGGGGTTTGATAGCAGATTTGATCTTGTAAAGAATGAATCAGCAAACTTGAAATTATCCAGTCTGAGAAACAGAAAGAAAAAAAGTATTTTAAAAAATACTATGCAAACAGTAACCAAAGATCACTGTAGTGGATACACTAATATTGGGAAAAAATGACTTTAAGACAAAAATTGTCAATAGAGATAAAAAAATGACACTTTATAAAGATAAAACAATTGAACCATCAGGAAGACAAAACAAGCATAAATATATATGCACCTAACAACAAAGTCCAAAAAAATGTGAAATAAAACGTGACAGAATTGAAGAAAGAAATAGACAATTAAACAATAATAGTTGGAGACCTCAATATTACACTTTCAATAATGGATAGAATAATTAGGTAGAACATCAAGGAGAAAATAGAAGAGTTAAACAACACCATACACCAAGTAGACTTAACAGACATCTATAGAATACTCTACCAAACAACAGAGTGTACATTCTTCTCAAGTGCACATGAAACACTCTTCACAATAGACCATATGTTATGCCATAAACAAGTTTCAATACATTTGAAATGATTTAAATTATACAAAGTATGTTCTCTGACCACAATAGAATAAAATTAGCAATAAAAGAAGGAAATTGAGTAATTCACAAATACGTGAAAATAAATGACATGCCTCAAATTACCAATGTGTCAAAAGAGAACTCTCAGGGAAAACACAGATGAATGAAAACAAAACTACAACACACTAAAACTTATGGGATGTAGATAAAGCAGTGCTTACAGGAAATTCATAGCTGTAATTCCATAATAAAAAAGAAATATCTTAAATTGATAACATAACATTCAACAGTCAGAAACTAGAAAGAAAAATAAATTAAAAGTGAGCAGAATGAAGGAAATAATGAGACTAGAGCAAAAATAAATGAAAAAATAGAATGGAAAAATACTAGAGAAAATAAAAGAAACCATAAGTTGGTTCTTTGAAAACATCAACAAAATTGACGAAACTTTGAGTACACTGACCAAGAAAAGATAGAGAAGACTCAAATTACTGAAATCAGAAATTAAAGAGGCGACATCCCTACTAACTTTAAAGAAATAAAAAGGTTTATAAGAGAATACTATGAAAAATTCTATGCCAAGAAAACAAATATTCTAAATGAAATGGACAAATTTCCACCAAAACTGAGTCAAGAAGAAATAGGAAGTCTGAATAGACCTATAACAAGTAAAGATATTAAATTAGTAATTTTAAAACTTTCCACATATATAAGGCCAGGCACAGAGGGCTCCAATGGTACCAAACATTTAAAGAAGATTTAATAATAATCCTTCACAAGTTGTTTTAAAAAACAGAAAGGGAGAAAACAATTTTCAATTAATTCTAGGAGTCTTGTATTATCCTAATATCAAAACCATACAAAGACATCACAAGAAAAGTAGGGAGCATCATCCATTATGAATATAGACACAAAAATCCTCAACTAAATACTAGAACACCAAATCCAACAACATATAAAAGAATTATACATTATGACCAAGTGTCCTAGAACGTAAGGCTGGTGCAACATATGAAAATCAATTAATATACACCATATTAAAATAAAAGGACAAAATCCACATCATCATCTCCACTGACACAAAAAATACATTTGATAAAATCCAAAACACTTCCATGATAAAAACATTCAACAAACTAGGAAGAGATGGGAGGGCATAAAGGGCAGGGCATCTGTGAAAAATTCACAGCTAAGATCATACTTAATGTTGAAAGACTGAACATCTTCATCCTAAGATCAGAAATACGTAAGAGATGTCACTCTCACCATTTCCATAAACATTATACTGAAGGTTCTAATCAAGGCAATTAGATAGGAAAAACAAACACCGTGCAGACTGAAAAGGAAGAAGTAAAATTATCTCTATTTGAAGATGACATGGTCTTGTATACAGAAAATCCTAAAAATTCACAAAAAAAATTAGAAATAATAGACATGTTCAGCAAGTTTGCAAATACAAGCACAATACTAAAAAAAAAATCAATTATATTTTTATATAATAGTAATGGAAAATGTGTTTTTCAGGCATAGACAAATACAAAATTTTTCAAATATTCTAGTTTCAATAACATCAAAAAGAGTAACTTACCTAGAAAAAAATTTAACAAAAGAAATTTAAGATTTTTACACTGAAACTTTAAAAAAAATTGTTATAATAAATTAAAGAAGACCTAAATAAATGGAAAGATGTCCCATTATTCTTTATTCTTCGGTATCTGTATCTCTTTATGTATTTTTGCATATTAATTAGGATATTTTCCAAGGTACATTTCCTTTTGTAGCACAAAGTAGTTTTGTTCTCACCCCTATAGGCATGCAGTGAATGTTGTTTATTATTTTATTGCATATTAAAATTAAGTTTTTATTTCTCTGCACATTAGAAAACTGGGCCACATTAGATCATCTTGCTATATCTGACAGAAACAAATGGAAACATTCTTTTCTTATGAGAATGTTTATAAAGAAAATATAATGAAAGGGCTAGAAATAAATCGATAAACATTAATGTATTGCCTACTATGTTTTGCAGGCACAAACAGGCCTATTAGGAGGAAACTATTATCTATATTTCAGACACAAAAAGAACTGGAAGTTTAGAACAAACAATATGCTTCTGTAAAGGGCATATCTGGTAAGTTGGTGGAGCACGGATTTGACCCCGGGCAGGGTACTCACTCTAGACACAGTCATGGCAGTTATAACTACATCACTCTGTTTCTATGAAAAAAAAAAAAAAGCATATTAGGAGACATGAGCAAGCTTTAAATTGGTTATACAAATAATGAGTAATGTTAGAATTTAAAGAAGAGCACTTCAGGTAGGTTACATAAGGAAGTTACATATTACATATTTCATTATGTACAAATGATTTGCACATAAGAACATTAAATATATTATTTATTCCCTTGATTCCATAGCTTTTATGAGATTATGACCTGTGTTTCTTGGCCTTTGTAAAACAAAATGAAATTTTATTCTAACTCCATATAATTTTCTTTTTTTTTTTCTTTAGCAGTCTTTTTCCAGAAGAATAACTCCATACAATTTTCTGACCAATTTAGAATCATCTTTTTACTAAGGCTGTTTTCTTTTTCAGGAAATATCACAGAATTATCAGGTTCAATGTTATCATTTTGAATGGTCATGAGAATCAAATTACTTAGAATGTTCAATTTCTTTACTTAGTCTAAATTCTCTATTCAAAGAGCATTTTATTACATTTTTCTAATTATTCAAATATACATCTCACACATGAATGAACACTCAAGCAAAAAACAACCATCGAGTACTAAGTATTTAAAGTGCTAATTTATACATGTAAGTACAAAATGTGGCATTTTATACTTATTTATTCAAAGTATTTGGTAGGAGGCTCATGGCTTGTTAAATGTCATATGCCATGTGGTATTGGGCTAATCTTTTAACAAAGTCAAAACCATAGAAGTTGCTATTTTTCAGAAATGATGCCACTGAAAGAGATCCTTGGATATTCCAGAGAATTTTCAATGACTATCTAAACATCCCTACTAAGTGTTACCACAATGTTTTGATTCCTATGCTTTAAAAAAGAAAGAAAGAAATTTATTTAACTATTTTATCATTTAAAATATACCATAGAACCCTTTATTGGCTCTTGATCAAATGCATGAATATAAGGAGGTAGAAACTCAGTATTTAAGTCATTCCTTATTGTGGGAAGCTCCACTTTAATAAAGTGACCATCTTGGAATAAAGCCATTGGAGTTCACAGTAAAACATTACATTGAAAGACATCCTCTTCTGATGACAGTAATGGGTGCTGAAAGAGTCATACTTCTGACAAATCCCTGATCACTGTATATATTTGGCCTTTCATATCTGCAGAGCATGGACATGCCTCACCAAAATGATATCAAGAAGTTAAAAGGCGATAAATTACTAGTCAAAGAAAAGTCCTACTTTAGAATCCAAGAAAGCACTTCATCAGAATAAGTTAACTTTAAAATACTAAACCTAGCATAACTGTGTTAGAGGAATCTAGTGCATTATGTAAGCCTGATATATATTCCCCATCAATTCATGAAATAAAGATTAGAGTGAAGGTTATACCCTAAGAATTATAACTCTGTATTCATACCAAAAAATATTTGTTTTTAAAACAGATAAAAATAGAATCATGTAATTTATTAAAAATAATATTTTAAAACTACCACAGCACACAGTTTTAGGAAAGAATCATCAGCATCGTGTTACCCTGAAATGCACATTTTCTTTTCTAAAGGTAGATTTTAGAAAAATAAAAAGCAGCAGCTACTTCTGTTTATGAGTCTATAAACATTTCTTCAACAACTTACAAGTCTTCTATTTAATATTTATGGACACTGAGACATCTGTTTTCAAAGCTACTCATGGATAATTGAGCTATACAAATGATTATTGATCTCAGCTTTGGCTTTAGGAAAATAAATGATACTTTTAAAATTCAGTTGAGAACCTGTATGAAATAATTTCTCTGGCAGAGATAGGACACTGTAGATGGAATCCTTCAGAAGTCTATATTATTTGCCTGAAGTCTGAATATTAAAAATTAAAAGGATAAAACTATCAAAAACTAAAAGAACATGGAGGCAGGATATCAACCTGTACCACAATAATCACAATGTCAAATACCGTAATTGGTAACAGAGAACAAAATTTATTACCAAATTCCCCCACCTCAACAGCATGGTCTTCAGCAATTCACTGAAAGATAAGAATATAAACAGAAAATCATGCCAACATACCCTTTAAGGAAAAGCATGACACTAATAGCATAAGTTCATCACTAAACTGTGCATCCAAGAGTAGTTATAATGTACGGGTCTCAGTCCCAAGAAAACTGCAAAATATGGAGTGGATTAATCAAAAGCATTATGTAAAGTGATTGTTCCTTAGTATATTTATTTAGATATTTGTGTATGTGAGTTATCAAAAAATGGCTTCAGCAGAGGGGCATGGCATCTCTGGGCATGACTTCACCTTTTCCTAACAGTTTAAAGAAAGGTATATGCCAACCCAGTGCTAGAAAAAAGGAAGACCAATATTGGACACTCACGCTAATAAAAGATGACTAAAATTAAATTATCAGTCTAATAACACATGAGGAATGACTGTGGCAATAGCAAGACCAAGATAAATGACATAAAAAGACAAGTAAAATCTGAACTTCACTGGGAAATAAGATTTAGTAAAATTAGATTTAGTTAAATTTGAAGATGCTGCTGCTGTTTCATAGCCACATACACAAACATCAGAAACACTATGAAATTCTAAGTGTTGTCAGAAAAAAATAAAATTCTTCCCAAAAAAACTACTTCATGTTTCGATTGCACCAACCACTGCATGGTAACATCTGAATAAGTGTGGGTAATATGTGAGTGAGCATATAGCTTGTTGGCATGAACAAATACTGAAATCAGTAAATTATGCCAGTTAACGATTATTTCAACTCTCCCTCCTGATTTTGGTATCAGTGACAATCCAACATAGTAGGTTTTTTATTCTGATCTGCCTTAGGTTTTGAGGTCCATTTTCCAGGGTAGGTTTTGAAGTGTGACAGTCCTGGATCTAAATCTGTGCTTTATGATATGCGGCAAGTCACTGAAACTGTGAGCTTTCATTTCTTCATTTATAAAATGAGGATGGTAAAATATCTTTCTCAAAAGGTTGCTTTAAGAATGAAATAAAATGTCCTGTGTAAGAGATTTAATAACACTCCTAGAACCTTTCTTTGAGGATAGTACCATTACCACTGTGCTAAGTATTTCATGACAAAGGATCTGGGAACATAAGGAGTCTACAAACACATTATTTAGTCAGTCATGATGGGAGAATAAGTGACAAGAGCAATTGTTCCCAACCCTAGCTGTGCACGCAGAACATCAGTGAAGCTTTTTAAAAGCATATAGATCCTGGAATTGTTAAGGTGTGAAACTATTAGAATTCTAGAAGAAAATGTGGGAAAAACTCTTATAGACATTGGCCTAGGCAAAGAATTTATGAAGAAGACCCCAAAGGCAATCACAGCAACAACAAAAATAAATGGGACCTGATTAAATTAAAAAGCTTCTGCACAGCCAAAGAAACTGTCACAAGAGCAAACGGACAACCTAGAGAATGGGAAAAAAATTTCACATGCTACATATCCGATAAAGGACTGATAACTAGAATCTATTTAGAACTCAGGAAAATCAGCAAGAA
The DNA here is from genome assembly GCA_028533085.1 of Varecia variegata. Taxonomy (NCBI): domain Eukaryota; kingdom Metazoa; phylum Chordata; class Mammalia; order Primates; family Lemuridae; genus Varecia; species Varecia variegata. Next base: position 16,921,839 of record CM052440.1, on the reverse strand, counting down.
AAAATCAAACAACCCTATCAAAAAGTGGGCAAAGGACATGAATAGAAATTTTTCAAAAGAAGACAGAAGAATGGCCAACAAACATATGAAAAAGTGCTCAACATCTCTAATAATCAGGGAAACGCAAATCAAAACCACAATGAGACATCACTTAACTCCAGTGAGAATGGCCTTTATCAAAAAGTCCCAGAACAATAAATGTTGGCGTGGATGTGGAGAGACAGGAACACTCATACACTGCTTGGTGGGACTGCAAACTAGTGCAACCTCTGTGGAAAGCAATATGGAGATACTTTAAACAGATATAAGTAGACCTACCATTTGATCCAGCAATCCCATTACTGGGCATCTACCCAAAAGAACAAAAGACATTCTATAAAAAAGATATCTGCACCCGAATGTTTATAGCAGCACAATTCACAATTGCAAAGATGTGGAAACAACCCAAGTGCCCATCAATACACGAGTGGATTAATAAAATGTGGTATATGCATACCATGGAGTACTACTCAGCTATAAGAAACAATGGTGATATAGCACCTCTTGTATTTTCCTGGATAGAGCTGGAACCCATTCTACTAAGTGAAGTATCCCAAGAATGGAAAAATAAGCACCACATGTACTCACCATCAGATTGATTTCACTGATCATCACCTAAGAGCACATTTAGGAATAACATTAATCGGGTGTTGGACAGATGTGGGGGGAGGAGGGGATGGGTGTATACATACATAATGAATGTGATGCGCACTATCTAGGGGATAGACACGCTTGAAGCTCTGACTCAGGGCGAGGGGGTGGTGTGGGCAAGGGCAATATTCGTAACCTAAACTTTTGTGCCCCCATAATATGCTTAAATAAAAAAAAAAAAGAAAAAAACAGCATATAGGTCTGAGTCCTACCTGCCTCCAACCCATGCTGAAACTCTAATTCTGTGGATTTGGGGTGAGGTGGAACCTGAACATCTGTACACTTGGAAAGCTCCATATCTGATTTAGATACATCACCGTCCCATGCTGATAACTTTTCTACTGCACTTACGCAGTAGAAGTACTTTAGTCTTTCATAGTTTTCAAAAATACTACTTAAAAGGCCCTCAGTGTTTTCTTCTTCAGGCTGAAAATGCCTGCTCTTTTAACTCTTACTCTACAAAACACTTTCTAATTATTTGATTATTCGTGAAGCTCTTCTCTGAGCCTTGGCTAAATTATCTGACTGTCTCTGTGGTTATGTGGCTCCATTTATCATTGGGTAAACTTACTGGAAGTGAGAAGAAAGATTACTGTAATTGATAGAGCTATTGATATAAGTTTCAGATACTATTAATTACACAGGACATTTTAATTATGTGATCCTTTCTTCTTAAGAGGAGAGGCATTCTAGACACTCATGAGCTAGCTCTATTTCTATGTCTGAAAAAGCAATTGGACTTTTTGCTTTTCTCTTCCTCCTCTCAAATTACACTTATGTAAGACACTTAAGTTCTGGTGAAGTGTAGCAAATGTATTCAGCATTCAACCAACATTTATTGAGTCCTTTATTTCATAAGGGATGAAAGCAAACCCAGAACTTTTCCTATCGTTTTCCTTTGAATTTTTCCCTTAAGAATATAACAGCCTAAAAGGAGAAATGAAACATAGAAAATGTTCCCTTGAATGATTTATAATAACCAACTTCAAGTCTATCTCTTACCATGCTCCTTAGTCGGTCCCTTGTGAGGATGGATGGGTTTTGTTTGTTTGTCTGTTTGTTTATTTGTTTGTTTAGTTCACTGCACTATTTTGGGGTAAAGGAGTAACTAGGTTATTGAAGTGTTTGCTGCTCGATGACAGAACTAAACTTAAAGCAGGTATGCTTTTCTTGGTTAGAATTTGATTAGCTTCATCATACTTTTGCTGTAGGGAAAGAATGGTACAGGAAAAATAAAAGAACCAAAGAACCAGAGGAAGTACTTCCTTTTCAATCATAGTAGAGAATTTATCATAATAAGATCAACAAAGCATTGTTTCTGTGTACTGTTTGTGGCGTATATGTTAAAAAAAAATCATTGCATAGGGGCTTCTCCTTTGTGATGGTATAAAGTACAATAAGACTTTACCTGTATCCAACAATATAACTTGTCTTCCTTTCCATCCTCTCATGGTTTAATCTCATAGTGTCACATGGGTGCATTTTATCTAAAGAGGGAATCCTCTTCTCCTTTAGAGGGGATCCCCAGCTGAGCCCAGACAAATACTGAAAAATGTATGGACTTTGAAGACAGAACTTGGGAAGAGAAATCCCAACTCTATCAGGTAAAATAGTCAAAATTAAGTTGAATATAAGGATTAAAATTGATGATTAATGTAATGCAGCTGTAGATTGAGCAGCACATGGCACTACTCAATAAGTGACAATTTATAATTCATTCATTCATTACACCTGCCTGAAGAAGAGAAATCTAAGAGAAATACACAGCAGAAATAAAGTACAAATTTATCAAATAAAACAAAGTCAATCAGTATGCATTCTTAAACACCATTACATATGTTCAATATGTATAAGGAAATGCTAACTTAAGAAATGCATGCTTTTCACGAGTTTGTAAACTAGGTTAACATTCTAAAACATTTTCCATAAAAATTTTGCTGTACCAGATGAATTAATAAAACTCTATGAAAACCCTAACCTATCTGTAGCTCTAGAAACCCTAACCACATGCAAAACCATGCCACAAGTTTCCAGGGACACATTTCACACATTTGCTACTCTCAATGAAGGGATCAATAATTCTTACCAACTAGACCATGGAGCAAAGAAAATAGGATCTCTGCCAACTGCAGGCAATCCATAGTGGTACTCATGGCAGGATTTAGGAGCTCCCCTAAGCCAGGAGTAAGGGATAAGGGTAGACGATGCTCTGAAAAGTGAACATTGGGGATTTCTATGCGTGAGGAAAAAATAGAGCAGAATGAAAGAAATAAGATGGGGTCAGGTCAGTTCTAATGGGAGGGGAAAATAGTTAACCGTAATAGGGTTGTGAGATGGTGGTCCGGATCTGGTAAGGGACGAGGGATTTAGGAAGGGGTTCAGGAAGGGGTCCAGAAGTAGGCATAGATTAGGTCCAGGGTAGGTGTGATGTAGCAGGTTGGGATAAACTCCAGCGAGGAGAATTGATTATTTCAGAGAGGGGGCCAGGACATCTCTGACATGGGCAGGGGGAGGACAAATAATCAAGAGGATGAGCATCTGGATTAGGTGACCTTAGGTTGAGGTTCTTCCACCAGTGAGACACTAGGCATACTCTGGGGGAAATCTGTCATAAAATTCCCAATTAATGTGGCCTTGGGGAGGGAAAAAAGGGGAAATTCCTTCAAGCCTACTAGGTGTGTAAACCAAAGTTTTGAAGTTAGATCTGGGCTTGCATCTGAGTTTGCCCACTTACTTTCTAGCTTTTAGACTTTAAGCAAGTCACCTAACCACTAAACATCATTTTCTTTGTCACTCAACTTTGTGTAATAATGTCTCCATCAAAGGACTCTTGTGAGGATTAGGAGATAAACACATGTAAAATCCCTGTTACTGTATTCAGTCATTCTTTCTGTTGTTTATTTTCTTTTATTTTCATATAAAATACAAGTTCTTACCATAAGAAGTTTATCTTTCTGCCCAGGAGAGATGACCCAACCCCTATTTCATAAAAAAGAAACAGGAAGAATGTGGGAACTTGAACACCCAGGAGCCCTGTGTATGGTTATGAGGCACCAGCCCTAGAAAGCAGTTGGAGGATGAAATTCTAACCTTAACTCCAAAGCAAAGCAGTGGTACTGGCTGGGGGCTACATCCACCCAAAATGAGGTGCCGTTTTCTAATCCATTCAAAGGTTTTACTTGGGTAGTGGGTGACCCTGAAAATGCCTCGCTAGGAGGTAGAATACAAGTGAGCTACTCGATTGAGTGGCAATGAGCCTTTGACGTTCAGCATACCTAACATTTCAGTCTTAAATCTTTTCTGAATTGAAGCAAGTGTTACCAAGTAAATGAATTATTCCTAAGTCCTAAGTACACAGCAAATCTATTGGGAATACGTAGTTCAAATATTCTAAAACGTCAAGTACATTTTTTTCTTTTTCATGTTATATCACCCAGAATGACATCCCAAAGGTAGAAGAGGTTATGCTATATTTATTACAGAGAATATCTTCATGAAAAATAAACAAGGAATTGCAAATTGCAAAAATGTTTATAGGAAAGTTTGGTTTTGTTTTTGAGTTATAATTTTGTACCCTTTACTGATGCTGCCCCATGTGGCAAAGCATTGAAACAAAAATCATAGTTAATTAATGGGAATCCTTAAACAGCAACAAAATTTGCCTTAAATCATCAAATAAAAATATCACACCAATTGTGCTTCCCATTACAGAGCAATATTAAATTTTCTGTTGTTTCACTAAGATAATTGCCCTATCTTTCCCTAATTTTTGTTTTGCCTTCCAAAAGGTAAGCATGAAACACATAAAATGATGTCATCAGAATGTGTTCCGCTGACTTCAGCTAAATAACTTCCAGAAATTTTGCTATCGCTCTCTGGCTAAGGAAAGCATCATCTCCTTGGCTTGGAATATTAAACTCAAATTCCTCTACCTGGTCCTGGAAGTTTCTCCACCAAATGGCACTTTCCCTTTTCCTGTTAACTGTTTTACTTTCTAATCCCCCAACAGCTTAAGCATATTCAATGTTCAGAAAATATCTTTGGAAATCAAGAAGGAAGGAAGAGAGGGAGAGGCAGGACTATGAATGTTTTAAGGGACAATAGAAACTCCCCCACTCCCTAGTCTACAAAATACCTTTCCCATCTGATGAGTATGTGGAATTTTATCACTAATGATGTATTCTTTTGGATATTAACTTTCTTAAAAATGTAAATGTTCTCAGAGGATCAACATTAAGAAAGTAATTTACTCATCTATGCCATCCTAAGAAGAAGTTTTAAAGCCGGAACAAGAGAAGATAGTAGACATTTGAAAAGGAAAAATAATAGAGAAAAGGAGTACTCTGGGAAAGACAGTGCTCTCTGCCTTTGTTTTTGCTAAACTTACTTATGCATTTGCTCAACCATTCAACAATTATTAGCTCCCATACATCCTAGGGATATAGACATTCAAGTAACAAAAGGTGGGAAAATATTCATTCCACTAATATTATTGGGTTCCTACTACATGCCAGGTACATAAGTGTAGGGAACAAGACTGTCTACCCAGAATTGTAAACCCTAAATAGATAATTACAACTGTGGTGAGTGTGATAATGGAGAACAGCCATGGGGACATATAACAAAGAGGCATCCTAGTGAGGGAGTGGAGGTGAGGGCAGGACTTAGGCAAGATCATTAGTGAGCAGCAATTTACCTATATCTTTTTATCAAACTGGAAAACTGGAAATTCCCAAGATCAGTTAACATCAAGAAGAAGATGAAATTCAAGATAGGTCATGCAATTGTTAGCATCAACCCATGCGAATGAATTCCAAATCTCCAGCTCAGGTATACTGTACCTCAGGGCACTAAAGCAACTTACTTAAATGGATGGTTAGGCTTCTGCAATTCTTCAGAAATCATGGTGAGTATGATAGATGACAGAAGACTGGAGATGGGCAAATCTTTAATCCAATTTTCAAAATAGAAGTTGAGGCAAAAGATGAGGAAGTTTGAGATTAGTCCCTGCCAAAATTCTTTGAGCTAAGCAGATGGTTTTTGAGATCTTAGTAAATAAACTGGTCTTCATGAAAACCAACAGGATTTGCTAAATCAAGTTATATTAAGATATGTTTATTTCCTTCTTCCTCACTCCGTTCCTTCTTCTCTCCTGCATTACTTGCTTTCTTATCTTTTCGTCTTTCATAACTTCTGTTATTCAACTAGTGCCTGTCCTACACATCCAGGGATGCTTTACGTATTAATAGAATGCTTGACAAAGCAAGATATTAGCCAAACCAGTGTCTGACAAAGGGTTTTATGTACAAGATAAAGAAAATGAGCTTAGTAAGAGCAATTAGATAAAAATACTTATCTAAAGAACATGCATGCTTTAGGTAATGCAGGAACTAAACTAGTTCAGTTAATGAAAGGTAAAGGAGATCTCTAGTGGTTCCCATGGTGCTCTGTCCATTGAGCTTTCCAGGTAACACTTCTATCAGTGCCTTGATGAAGTCCTAAGAGTCATGGATGTGTTGCATTAAGCCACAGAAGGATAACTAGCACTTGCATCAGAATCACCAGGGGTGCTTACTCAAAATTCATACTCCTACCCATCCCCCAGATTTACTTAATTAAAATCTTAATGTTGTACAGGAATCTGTATTTGTAACAAACACTATGATTATTTTGTACACTTAGGTCTGAGAACCCTCCCCAAAATGTTTAAGACACATCCCCTAGGCCCCAATCACTAACCCCATGGGTACATGGGATCTAATTAAAAAACAAACAGAAACAATAAGAACAAAAAGCTTCTGCAGATAAATGTTAAAAGTTCTCAAAGATTCAGGGAACTTTCCTTATCCTGAAGTCCCCTGTTGCTTATCCTCGATATTCTCCTCTGCGTTTATTTGATCATTAATTTAAATGTTATGCCTTGATTTTTTTAAAAAATTCAGATGGCACCTCTGTCCTCAGGATGTGTTTTGGAAAAAAAAAAAAAAGTGGCATCCTACTACCAGCTCTACTCAGACTCCAGAACACCCTACACAACTCCTGACCTCTATGTCCCAGCCTCATGGGTGCATCTGACAACAAATACAGAAGCAGGAAATTGTGATACCACTTTCAGTGGTGTAAATAAAACACTTAGAGCACACAGTTTCTAATTCTCTAATTTCATTTCTCACCATTTCTACCTCCACCTCTATCATCAACTCCAGCCACATAAAATAATTTGCAATTCCTCAAATGCATTATTATGCTCAACAATATTGTATCATCCAATGAATCTTTCCTGAAGGGTACAAGTCCCTTCCCCACACTCACATCTAATTTATAACTGTGTCCCTTCGATGCCGTCTGTCTCCATCAAAAGCATTTTTCACAGCCAACTGTGATCTCCACTAAAAGGTAAGTCCCTTTATGGCAGGAATCATATATTAATTTATGGCATATCTCCATAACCTAGCACAGTGCCAGATTCTTAGTATATGCTTATTATGAACTGGAGAGAAGGAAGGACGGATGATGGATGGATGGATGCTGGAGAGCTCACAGGTGGGGGGAGTGTCTGGGATGAGGAGGAAGGGCTTCAGAAAAGAGATAACACTTGAGCTATGTCTTGCCGTGGTAGAGAAACTGAACTGGGAGGGTAGACGTTCCTCTCCATCGCAATGGCCAGTAACTTTTTTTAAATCACAAAAATCTCTGACCAGAATTACTGTAACAGTTCCCTAATAGATCTCACTATATCCAATATTTGCTGTCTCCTAGCCATTTTCCACACTTCAGCCTATGTGATTTTACTAAAATGAAAATGGGAGTATGTCCTGCCTCTTAATGTAGGTTGCAAGGTTTTTCATGATCTGGCTCCTGCTTACCTCTCCAGATTCAAGGGCCAGTACCCCCACCTCCACCGGGAACATTGTTGTAATCATATATGGACAGTTCCTGGCATGTGCCAAGCTTGTCATGTTACCTCTGGACTTATGTACTCTTCCTTTTTTTTCTGGCTAGATAACTCCTAGTGATCCTTCAGGGCTCAGTTTCTACATTAGTTTCTATCGGACTCAGTTTTTACATCATTTCCCTGGGAATGACTGGGTCAAGTTCCCTATTATACAGTCATGCATCACCCTGTATTAATAATAATTGCCTGTGAAGCACCTGTCTTCTAAAAAGATTACAAGCTCCAAGAGAGACGGGAGTTGGTCTTTTCCATTACTGCCTCTTCAATGTCTGTCATACTGTCTGGCATAAAGAAAGTACTCAATAAATATTTATTTCTTCAATGAACAAACAAAAGTGAATGAATGGATGAATGTCTTTATTTCTGACTAGATTTAAGGCAAAATGAGGGCAAGTTCCATGTCTGTCTTATTCATCAGTGTACTCCCTAGAGCAGTCTAACGCAGTATTTGGCACATCATAAAACTCTTACTAAATAGTTATAACACAATGAAGAAATTATGGATCAAATGAACATGACATCTGAAGAATAGCCACTTACTAGGTTCTGCCACAATGCATTACTAAAAGCTCTATGATAATGTCATAAAAGATATTGCATTTTCCTAAAGTTATATTATAGCTGGGATTAGGTTATATAACAATGATTATCAAAAAATCATATATAAGAACATATACTTGTCCCTTGGTATCATGGGGGATTGGTTCCAGGAACACCCCCCCCCCAGGAATATCAAAATCCATAAATGCACAAGTCCCTTATATACAATGATGTAGTATTTGCACATAATCTATGTACATCATCCCATATACTGTAAATCATCTCTAGATTATGTATAATACCTAACATAATGTAAATGCCATGAAAATAGTTGTTACACTGTATTTTTTGGGAATAATGACAAGAAAAAATAGTCTATACATGTTTAGTCTGTACATCCATCTTTTAAAAATATTTTCCATCTATTTTTAGTTGAATCCATGGATGCAGAACCCACAGACACAGAGGGCTGACTATACATCACAAAAGAAAAGCTCCACAGCTGTAAACATTTATCATCACTTAAAGTTATAAAAATTAGGCTTTTCATCCAATAAAACATAAATACATGTATGTTTCACAATGGTTGGAGCCTCAATGTAAAATAAAGCCTTCATATAACACATAAAATCAAACTCTATTATATTACAAATTTTTACTAGTTAAGCCAAATGTACTAGGTATGAAAATGTTCAACAAACATTAGTAAGCATTTATAGAATTTAGAAGCTCTTTTAAGGAAGATTAGGATAACCTTCATCACTAAACCAGTTTGGGATTTGTTTTCCTTAAATTAAAGTTGATATTATTCAATGCAGCATCCAAAGATTTGAAGATTTCATTAAGGTCCTTAGATGAGAGAGTTTGGAAGACTGGAGTCATCATTTTCTAATCCTGTTGCTATGGATATTTTTTTCCTATGTCCTTTGACTTTCTTTATATAGACCAGGAGTATTAGATCAAGGACCAGATGGTAAAAATCTTAGGCTTTTCTGGTCATACGGTCTCTGGGGCAACTACTCAACTCTACTGATACAGCAGGAAAGCTGTAATAGACAATATACAACTGAATGGCTGTGGATGTATTCCAATAAAACTTTATTTACAGAAACCAAGAGGCAGTAGATTTGGCTGCAGGTCAGTTCGCAGATAACTGGTAAGTAAACAATTGCTATTTTAACCGCATAGCATCGATTGCCACTTCATTTGGTAAAGGTCCCTTGATTTTTACTTGTGGAATCATCTCTCCTCCACTCCCAGGCCAGGTCCTATAGTGCCAAAGTTGGTCATGTGGCCCAGGACCACCAAATTAAAATACCTCTTTCCATTAGCTGCAGTGACTGGTTCAAGGCAGAACAAGTGAATCACAATGGTCTGTGGTGTCTCCATCCTGGAACTTTTTGGTCAATTGAGAACAAGAAACTCTTTTCCTGGTAGGACTATTAAGATAATGTAAGCCTTGATATGCTGGTAGAAACCATGTGGAGAGAATACCTATGACTGGTACCAACACAGAAGAAAGCAAAGCCAAGATACAGAGAGAAAGAGAGAGGGAGAGAGGCCAAATCTAGATGGCCTCATCTGAGCCCCTGAACCCACCTGTGCCTAAAGACACATCTAAGCCTATACCAGTTGCAACAGAAAGAGATCCAAATTCAACTGCATGAATAACATCAAGAGGAGCCTTAAAAGAAAAAGGTAACCCAAATAAGAGCCTATGAGATACATCAGTTATGTATTTCTCTATGAGTGCAGAAGAGTTAGAGTAAGGAAGGATAGGCAACCATGACTGGACATGAGTTGTGGATTTTTTTTTTAAACCATCAAATATTAAAAGAGTCTTTTCTCCCATGTTAGTGTCTGAAGGGGCTGTAGCTACAGAATCAGCAAATAGTTCCACAAATAGTAAGGTAAAAGTGGAAGATGGGAAGTAGAGTCAAATTATCCTGAATGAGAAGATAATATACAAAATCTCCCACAGTAGTGCTTGCCTGTAATCTACTAAAGACTTTAAATTAAGGGAAAGGTCCCCATTCCAAAACAGAGCTTACTGTTTTCTACTGCACTGACCCAAACTCATGAAGAAAAGCAGCTCAGAACTTTGAAGGGGTAAGCATCTCAGGTCACACAGATTTAAGATTGGAATGGTCATTTTTTTATCTCCTCTTGATTGAAACTTGTGTAAAGCCAGACTGAAAGGCTTAAATTTTTGAATCAGGGCTGATTTTGGACAATATGCTAAAACATTGTTAATTTCTGTATGTTAAGTCAGTGATTGTCTCAAATACTCATTTTGGACCTTCCCACTTCTCTCAATTGAAGACCCAAGGACCATTAGCACTTACCTAAATTCAACTATTTATGTATAAATAATTTCTTAAAACAATCACATAGAATTAATGTCATTGTTTCCACTTCCATGGTAGGGAAAATAAAGGAGAATTAGCATTTTTGAAAACCTGCTGTGCGATAGGCACTACATTAACTCGATGACTCATGGTTATCTCCTTATATAAGCCTCACACAATCCAACAAACTAGGTTTTATCATCTCAGATTTCAGGAAAAGAAACAAAGTTTCAGCAAGATTAGGTAACCTGTCCAAATAACACAATTAATAACAATTCTGAGATCTTTCTACAACCCTCTAGTGCCTGCCATCACTGGACTCAAAGAGAAAATTTCCATAGTTGGTGAAGATAAGTACTGCTGCTTAAATTTTTATATAAAAATTGTATGGAGGATACTTATATTTAATATGTAATCTCGAAAAAAAAAGCATAAGAGAAAATTTTCCTCCATAGAGGACTTTAATCTGGGAATTAAAAGTAAGATTCATAATGTAATTGTAGAAGAAAAGACAATGTACAATGGAGGGTTCAGTCAAGTTTTTCAGTAATTCAGAAGAGGAGGAATTTTATCGGGTACAAGAATATGTATTTAAAGCAAATTACTTACAAAAATAGTAAGAAGATTCAAGTATACAACTGAAGTATATTTGGGGTACTAATTTTGTTATTTTTGCAAACAAGAAGATGGTTCCATGTTTAATACAATGCTTTTTGGAGAGGGGTAGATCTCTAATTGACCATGAAATTATGGAAAGTATTGCTTGCTTATTTTCCTTGTTTCTGTGATGTTAATATCCTGTAATCTCCAAGCACAATATAGCGTTGTTTAATGTTCACTTGAGTGTCTGAATGTGTTTGCCACAACATACTTCCATGCATATGCTTTTCACATAGTCAAACACGTTTTCCTTCAAAGTAAAACAGAGTTTTCTAGGATTTTTTAAACAAATAAAATGTTCCAAATTCAGTTGCAGACCATTTAGAATCTTACCTGTAACTATTTCTTTCCTTCTTTCCCTAGATATGACCTTTAAAATAAAGTTGGTGTACAGGCATACTTTAGAGATTTTGAGTTTGGTTCCATACCACTACAATAAAGCGAATATCGCAAAAAACAAGTCACACAAATTTTGTGGTTCCCGGTACATAAAAAAGTTATATTTACATTACACTGTAGGATAATAAGTGTACAGTAGCCTTGCATATTAAAAAACTGTACATACCTTAATTTAAAAATATTTTATTGCTAAAACATGCTAATGATCATCTGAGCCTTCAGCAAGTTGTAATCTTTTCGCTGGTGGAGAGTCTTGCCTTCATGTTGATGGCTGCTAATTGATCAGGGTGGGGTTGCTGAAGGCTGGGGTAGCCATGGTAATTTCTTAAAATAGGACAACAATGGTGTTTGCCACAACAGTTGACTCTTCCTTTCATGAAAGATTTTTCCATAGCATGCCATGCTGTTTGACAGCATTTTACTCACAGTAGAACTTCTTTCAAAATTGGAGTCAATCCTCTCAAATGCTGCTGCTGCTTTATCAACTAAGTTTATGTCATATTCTAAATCCTTTGCTATCATGTAAATGATGTTCACAGCATCTTCACAAGAGGTAGATTTCATCTCAATAAACCACTTTCTTTGCTCACCCATACGAGGCAAGTCCTCATCCATTCAAGTTTGATCATGAGATTTCAGAAATTCAGTCACATCTTCAGGCTCCACTTCTAATTCTAGTTCTCTTGCTATTTCACCATATGTTCAGTGACTTCCTCCGCTGAAGTCTTGAACCCCTCAAAGTCATCCTTGAGGGTTGGAGTCAACTTCTTCTAAACTCCTGTTAATGTTGATATATTGACCTCCTTTCATGAATATGAAATGTTCTTAATGGCATCTAGAATGGTGAATCCTTTCTAGGAGGCTTTTAATTTACTTTGCCCAGATCCTTCAGAGGAATCACTCTTTATGGCAGCTGTAGCCTTGTGAAACGTATTTCTTAAATAAGATTTGAAAATCAAAATTACTCCTTGATCCATGGGCTGCAAAATTAAGGTTGTGTTAGCAGGCATAAAAACATCAGTAATCTCCTTGTACATTTCCATCAGAGCTCTTGGATGACCAAGTGCATTGGCAATCAGTAGTAATGTTTTGAAAGGAATCTTTGTAAGCAGTAGGGCTCAACAGTGGGCTTAAAATATTCAGTAAACCATGTTGTAAACACATGTGTTGTCATCAGGGCTTTGTTGTTCCATGCATAGAGCACAGGCAAAGTAGAGTTAGCACAATTCATTAAGGCCCTAGGATTATCAGAATGGTAAATGAGCATGGGCTTCAACTTAGAGTCACCAGCTACATTAGCCCCCAGCAAAAGACTCAGTCTGTTTTTTGCAACTTAGAAGCCAGACATTGACTTATCCTCTCTAGTTATGAAAGTCCTAGTTGGCATCTTTTTCCAATATAAGCCTGTTTCATCTACTTTAAAAATCTGTTTTTTAGTGTGGCCACCTCCATCAACTATCTGGGCTAGATCTTCTGGATAACTTGCTGCAGCTTCTATATCAGCACTTGTTGCTTCACCTTACACTTTTACACTTTTATATCACGGAGACAGTGTCTTTCCTGAAACCTCATGAGCCAATCCCTGCTATTTTCAAGCTTTTCTTCTGCAGATTCCTTGCTTCTCTCAGTCTTCTTAGAATTAAAGAGAATTAGGGTCTTGCTCTGGATTAGGCTTTGACTTAAGGGAATGCTGTAGTTGGTTTGGTCTTCTATCAAGACCACTAAAACTTTCCCCATATCAACAATAAGGCTGTTTTGCTTTTTTATCATTCGTGTGTTCACTGGAGTAGCACTTTTAATTTCCTTCAAGAGCTTTTCCTTTGCATTCACAACTTGGCTAACTGTTTTGCTCAATAGGCCTAGCGTTTGGCCTATCCTGGCTTTTGACATGCCTTCCTCACTAAGATTAATCATTGCTAGCTTTTGATTTAAAGTGAGAGATGTATGACTCTTTCTTTTACAGCAATACTTAGAGGCCATTGCAGAATTACAAACTGGCATAAGTTCAATATTGTTTTGTCTCAGGGAACAGGGAGTCCCAGGGAGAGGGAGAGAAATGGGGGAATGGCCAGTCGGCAGAGCAGTCAAAACACACATATTTATGGATTAAGTTCACTGTCCTATAATGGCACATTTTGTGGCACCCCAAAACAATTACAATAGTAATATCAAAGCTCACTAATCACAGATCACCATAACAGATGCAATAATAATGAAAAACCTTGAAATATTGTGAGAATTATCAAAACGTTACACGACACAAAGTGAGCCCATGCTATTGGGAAAAAAGGTACCAACAAATAGACTTCCTCAAAGCAGTGTTGCCAGAAATCTTCAATTTGCTAAAACAAGGTATGCCTGTATATCTTTCTCACACATTTTTAATACTTTTACTATGCATTTGCTCACAAACAATATTGTACTGTTGTATATGCTTTTAAAATTATATAATTGGTGTCATAAGATACTTACACTTCTGCTACTTGCTTTTGTCACTCAATATCATGTTTATAAAATTCATTCTTTTTCTAGATATAATAAATGAGATTTATTGATTTATTATGGTTTATATGCTTCATGGTTTTCTAGATACAGATATTTTATCACTTATTCACCCAGTTCCCTAAAGATGGAAATTTAGATTGCTAACAGGTTTTTTTTTTTTTACAATCACTGTGTTGCAATCAAAACTTCAATGCATGTTGAATGAAAATCTCTCTAGAGTTTGTAGCTACATGTGAAATTGCTGACCTCACAGAAATTTGCCAAAATTCACATATAAAAATATTTACCGCAGCACTGTTTACAAAGCTAAAAATTGAATACACTGAAATTATATCTATCAGTAGCAGAACAGATATATAATTTTTAATTTATTTATGTGATGCAATTAAAGAGAATGGTAAAGACATATATGTGTTGATACAAAATTGATTGCTTAGTGAAAAAATCAAGTTACAATACTATACATAAAATTATTCTACTTTATATAAAAATAAATGATTTAATTAATAATATATACATATATAAAAATTCTATATGCATATATTATTAATTTATCTTTAAGACATTCATGTGAGTTGTTATCTACAATATATAGATGGACTTGTATTTTCTTTATTTTGTATTTTTATAGTGCTAGATGTGCATTATTTTAATCTACACTTACAATCACAATGAATTTATTCTTATCCTGATAATGATACATTTTGATTTTCTGACCATTAGTATTTCCTACAAGGGTCACTTCTGCCACAAATTCCTAACCCATTTCTGTTTTTATCACAAACAATGAATGTTTGTTCTCACTTAGATAACTGTAATCTTCTTGCTATGTCTTGAAATTTCTCAAACTTAAAATTAATTACATTCACTATACTGCTTTTCCCAAGAATCCTTGTGACACATTATATTCTCTCTCAGATCTAGATATGTATCATATCATTATAATTACCATAAGTTATGGGATTTCAGGTAAATAAATATATTTAATAATTATAAAAGTTTAAAGAAAGTATATAGTGAGAGAGTGAAGTTATTCACCTGGAAAAATATATCTGGATGCCTAACCAAGTTTCCTTCGAATGACATTTACTTGGAAAAATTAACCATTATCCAGAAATCAGACTGTTCTTGAAAAATTATGAAAATCAATCTCCCTATTATTCCTAAATTGATCAGAAGTATGGGTACTGATTCATGCTAATAAAGCTCACAAAAAAATTATAAATATTTAATAAGCTGCTATTCTCCAGGCACACTGTATTAAATAATACAGATCAGCTCTAAGTCTAAAACTACATCACCTAAATCAGGTGAGGAAGAGGCTCTTGGGTATAACCCATTAAATAAACTCCTGGGCACAATTCCATCCATATATGGACCTGTGAAATGAAAGAGACAAGTTATCTTCCCCCAAATCTCCTAACACGCAATGGTAGGATAGGCATAGCACAACACCAGTTGACATTCCACTTCAAACAGGGGGAAATGGAAACTAAAAAGGAGCCACTGTTTCAAAGTAGTTCTGAAATAACAGTGAGGAAATGGGAGTTCCTGAATTAGGTTTCAAGGTCTTGGAATAGTCCTCCTTGGATCTCAGCTCCATTCTCTGATGGCTCCATCTTCTGAGCCATCTTTCCTTTTTCATGAAAGGGTAGCATAAGTTTGTGGCCTACTGGTTTTATCAGACCACTTCCTGCTGGTAGAATTTTGGCAGTTTAACTGTCTCCTCTCCTTTTGTATTATTATCTCTGGCCCTTTCAGACCAAGCTGGCAGCATTTCTTCTAAAGTACATTTCTTAGGAACTTTGTGGGTCTTGCATGGATTTCACAGGGATTCACACCATAAGAGAAAAGGCATACCCACATATGTTTTTAAGATTATCCCTTTTCTGTATCTCTCAGCCTCCTGCAGAGAGGGCTAAAGGACAATGCCCTTCAGCCTCCCAGAAGCCCTCAGATTTGCTTGAAAAGATCAGTGAGGCACACCCTTAATCTCTTGAAAGGAGCCTTTTTGAGGCTGATTACTCTGACATTTGATCTTTCTGAGATTTTTAGCAAAAGTCACACACTCAGCTATTTCTCAATGCTATACTTTTGGCAGTCATTACTGAATTTTAGCATCTTTTGCCATCTGGAGAGACTGTGAATTTTCAGTCATTTAAACCTAGTTCATTTTGTTTAACATTTCTTCCTTCAATTTATCTCCCTCCTCTTGCATTCTATTATAAGCAGTAAGAGGAAACCAGGTGGCAACTTCAATACTTTGCTTTGAAATCTCCTTAGCTCTATATACGAGCTCATTGCTATGAGTACTTCTTTCCACGTGATGGCAGAAGACACAATTTCACTAACATTTCTGCCTATATATAACAAGAATCCCTCTTCCTCTAATTTCCAATAATGTGTTTCTCACTTCTGAGCCCTTACAGCAGTGCTCTCAAAGTCCAGATTTCTACTAAGGGTCTGCATGGCAATTCAGGCTGCTGTGGTTTGAACATATTCCCCAAATTTCATGTGTTGATTAGAAGTGGGGCCTTTGGGAATTAATTAGGGTTGGATAAGGTCATCAGGATGGGGCCCCATGATGCAACTGATGACTTTAAAGAAGAAGAAAAGAGACCTGACCTGACACGTGCACTCTTGCTCTCTTGCCATGTGATGCTTTCTGCCATGGGATGACCCTTGCCAGATGATGGCACCATGCTCTTGGACTTCCCAGCCTCCAAAACCATGACCCAAATAGACATCTATTGTTCATACATTACCCTGTCAGTGGTACTTTGTTACAGCAACAGAAAATGGACTAAGATGCAGGCTTTCTCTATCATGTTCCTCAAAATTTTTCCAACCTCCTCTACTGTCTAATCCCAAAGCTGCTTCCATACTTTAGGTATGTGTTATAGCAACACACCTCTTGGCACCAAAACTTTTCTATTGCCATATAATATCTCAGAAGCTCAAAACAACACTCAGTTATTTTCTCCCAGTTTTCATGAGTTGGGAATCTGAGCACGGCTCAGGGCCTTCAAAGCTGCACTGAAGGTATTGGCTGGACTCCGGTTCTGTTATTCTCATCCAGAGCTTGAGAGTGAGTTTCTCTCCCAAACTCACTAAGGTCATTGGAAGAATTCAGTTCCTTGTAGCTGTAGGACTCAGGCCCTCAGTTTATATAGGCTTCCCCTCACCCTGGGCAGTTTATAAAATGACTCTTTGTTTAGTTCTAGGCCAGCAGGAGACTATCTCTCTTTAAAGAGCTCATCTGATTAGGTCAAACTGATCCAGTAAAATCTTTGATTAACCTAAATTTAATTGATTAGGGACCTTAATTAAATGTAAAAAGCCCTTTATATGTATATATCCCTATGAGTTAGGAAAAAACTACCACCTCAGTTACCAATCCACCATCATCACCCCCTGCAGAGCCACACACACAAACACATACCTAAGCATAGATTGTAAATTTTTCATAAAGAACGTTTATATGATTGTGTGATTTTCTCCAGTGGTGCCGAACACACCTGATTTAGCAGCAGAGAATATTGGCAGTGGAACTGATCCAAGGAAAGTGGGTAAGCAAAGGTCCCTAAAGGATTCACAACATGAAGCAGTAGGAGATATGCAGAGGAAGAAGAGAGGTCCTCATCCACCACTCAGAGTAGATAAAGGTAACAGGACCAAGACAATGATACAGTACAGGGCAGATTATCATCCTGTAGTGGAACAAAAACCTCAGGAAGAAGGCTCTCCTAGGAGATTCCTGAAAGAGCATAACTGCTTAGGAAAGAGCTTATCATCTGAGACTGCGCTGGATCTGGAGTGGACAGAGGCAGCTGACACACCGCAGTCAGCCTCTCTCACCCAGCACCACCTTCCATTGTGTGGTTTTTGGACAACAGGGACAACTTACTATTTTATATGGACCAAGATCTGGTGGTTGAATGAGATGACAGTCCTATTGTATTCGTTTCCTATTGTTGCTAACAAATTATCATAACTTATTGGTTTCAAAAACCCACAAATTTATTATTTCACTATTCTGCAAGTCAGAAGTATGAAAATTCAAAAGCCAGCAGCATAGCATCTCTAAGTCTCTCTCCTACTCTGACAGTCCTACCTCCATCTTAAAAGGACACTTGCTATTACAATGGGCCCATCTGGATTACCCAGATAATCTTTTCATCTTAAAATTCTTAGCTTAATCACATCTGCAAAGTCTCTTTTGTCATGTAGGGTCACAGGTTTCAGGGATTACAACGTGGACATCTTTGGGGACCTATTATTCTGCTTACCACAACCTCAGATGCCTTTCTATTAATATTCAAGCTCAACCAGTATATTTGGCTGATGACAAAAATGCTCAGTAATGTTGTAATGAGTTTGCTTATAAAGTTTATTTGTAATATATTTCTATAGATTCTTATATTCTCTGAGAAAATCAACAGAGGAATTGTAATTTAAAAATTTGATTAGTTAACAGAAATT
>CM052440.1:16875777-16902760 GCA_028533085.1 Varecia variegata | reverse complement strand
TTTCCTTAGATTTCTCAGGGAGGGAAACTGGAGGAGTTATGACTAGGACTCAGTTTCCCCTATTCCCATTCTGTAGCTTAAAAGGCCAGGAATAATGGTTACAATGATTCATGCTGATCACCTAGTACTTCTTCTCCAAAGCACTGGAAATCCACAAGAGGAATGATCGCAGAGACATTAATATGCCTTTGGTTAGTTTTTCTACCTCCTAGTTTCAACAAAGCTTTAAAAAACATGCAACAACCTGTTTAAGAAATCTACTCAACTTTTAGTTGTTTCCATTTGAATTGCAAATAGGTTTGGAAGGTCTTAAGAAAACATGACTTGAAATTTTAAAAACATGTATTGTTAACCTGACTGGTAGGTAAAAACAAAAAGTAGACAAACAATGGATGTGCTGTCTGACGGTTCTAATGACAGTAGTATAGGGGACACTGTGAACTGCATGGTGGAAAGAGCTGTGGAGTCAGACAGAAATTAGAATCTCAATTCTTCTGCTTATGCCTGATAACTACCCTTGAACAAGCTCCCTGACCTCTCAGATGCCTCATCTTAAAAACAATGATAGCTATCTTGCAGAGTTGGTATAAAGATTAGAGATAATATATTTAAAATACCTGGCACATAAGAGCATTTAATATCTTTCCTACTTAGGAAAAAACTAAAATATAGGAACAGACTTTCCTGCTAAAAATGTTTGCAGTGGATGCTCTGGTGCACTGCCCAGATTCTGCTTCAGGGAGGAAGGATTTATTCTTCAAGCTGCTGGAAGTGCTGCTAATGGAAAGCTCTTTGTTGTCAGCCCCTACAGGAATTGACTTGGCTGAAGAGAGCCACCTCACCTAATGTCCACCCCGTTCAGAGTGACTGTCTCCAGTGACTGATCAAAAAGCCCATCATCCCAGATCACAACTTGCCTCAGGATGGGTTGGGTCTCTGTTGGGAATGCTTACCAACTCAACTTCTCTCTCTGTCCAAACCTGCTTCTGGCCTTCCACTTCCCTTCCACAGGTGTTGATCTCAATGCACTCCCTGTAAGTCTCTATGGCCTAGTCAGATTTGGGAGTCAGGTTACCAGGGAACCCCATCCAGCAACAATATTGCAGAGTGAACTGTAGTTCAGGCTTTCATGTGGGCCTTATAATATTTTCCCACAAGTGCACAAGCACACATGACACACCCAACCGTCTCTGGGTTGCTTTGACAAGGATTGAAGAGTTAGGAGTCTTAAGCCTTGAAACTTGTTTCTGCTGCTGTTATACAAGGAGCCAGGCTAAGTGTGAACCTTCTGCCATAGCTCTAATTTACCCCTTCTGAACACCTTTCAATCACCACTTTGTATAAAGATTCGGCCTGTCCCATTAGAAATGTTGTTTATTTCACAACTGAGGAAATTTTAGTATGATCTATATAGTGAATGATATTAATAATTATTAATTTTGCTATTCTGGAGTTTTCTAATACTCAAAAAAAGAGAGCATATGTTTGAACTTTTTCATAATAAAATAGTGAATATTAATATACTTTATAAAAGTACACATAATGCATGTACTTTAAAGATCAAGTTTTAAGATAAGTTTAATAATATACTGAAATTCAGTTCTGCTTACATGCAGCAAATACATCTATCAAAATATAGAATATTCATATTTTCCAGAGCAGATAAAATAGGGCTTGTTAGGTATCTTGCCAAATAGTTCTCAAATTTATTTTTAAAAATTGCTGAGGGTTTCTTTAAAAGAAAACCCCATAAGGCATTTCAAACTAAATTTTTATTTTAAGAGATTTACTTTTCATATTAAAGTACAGCATACAGCTGTTCTGTGCATTATACAGACTTTTAGAATATGAAAACTTTCTATTTAATACCTAGTTATCCCAATTTTAAAAAGCTCAACTTTCTAAAATCTCTTTTTTGAAAATAATGCATGTTTGAGTGATTAAAAAATACGGATAAAATCTAGCCAAAATACACTTTTCTTCCTCTACAACCCTTAAAAAAGACCCTAAAGACTCAATAACTAGAGCCACCTGAGATATTTAAATTTAAATTTTGGTCAAAACAATTTTATTTATATGCATATAATATATATCTAAATATATATTATATATATAGTTAAGTTGGAATCAAAATAAGAAAAGAAAGTAGCATCTGACTCAGGTGTTCAGTGTGTGTAGAGTGGTATTACTTCTAAGTCTCAAATGATTATCTTAGGCCTGCTATGATGAGGAAAGAGATAGGGCCGAAACATACTACACAACCATGTTTCCTACCTTTGTATTCTTCTATGTTTGAAGATCTTTCTGAATTTTGAGGTCTCATCCATTTGAGGTGATTTGATCCCGCACAGTGGGGAATACCATTATTAAGAAAATGACTTTTCTCAAAGGGACTTAATTATTTTAATAATCATAGAGTGCTCTAAGGGATTTCTATAACCAGGTCATTATAATATCCAGGTATTCATCATTATAAATAAGGGTTTTGTGTCTAAAATAAAAAGAAGGGAATGAAGTGTTCTATGGACAAAGATATAAAAGGTGTGAATTAGGTGCCTGTATAACAGCCTATGAAGGCTGAATTTTTAAAGTATTTTACCTAGCTCTCAGGACTACTCCCAAATAAACAAATAAGCCAATAAAATTCAAATAAAAAAGGAGAAAGAGAATAAATAAAATGAGATTGGCAAGGTGTCAATGGCTAATTGTACACAGAAGTTCATTTTACTAATCTCCCTACATGTTGAGCACAGTCCTGTGAGAAATATGACAGGTTTGAGAAGAATTTGGTGTAAAATAAAATGGGATTAGATGGGATGACAATCAGGAAAACTAATTTTAGTATTAGATTGTTGCCAATAACCATCTCTGTGAGCTGGGTGCTCTACCTATCTGACTCTCAGTTTCTCCAAATGTGAGATGAATGCCCCTTAAAGTTATTATATTCCAAGGTTAAGAATCAAGCACTATACTTTCAATATTAGTAAAGAGCCATAAAAATTTTAAGCAAATGGTTAAGACAATCTTAAATTGAAATGTAACAAGGAGGGATGGGGCAGAGCAAGATGGCTGAATAGAAACCTCCAGTGATCTTCCCTCCACATGAACACCAAATTCAACACCTATCTACACAGCGAAGCACTTTCAGAAAAACCAAAACTCTGGTGAGTGACCACAGTACCTGATTTTAACATTATATCAAAGAAAGACACAACTGAAGAGGGCAGAAAAGACATTCTTGCATCACCTATGCCACCTCTCCTCCATCCCCCACCAGTGCCACACCAGCACAATGAGTGGAGAGAGAATCTGTGTGCCCTGGGGAAGGAGAATGAAATGATTGTGGAACTTTGCATTTTTGCGTTGGAACTCAGGACCTCCCTGGCACAGGGCAACACAGCACAGGGCAGAATTCTGCCAGCACCCACAGAGCGAGCATGTAGATTATCCTGGCCAGAGGGAAATTCTCCACCCTGAAACCCAAGTTCTGGCTAGCCCCACCACTGGCTGACAAAATGCAGCCTGGGGTCTAGATTAAATTCATAAGACAGTCAGTTTCAATGAAATTGAAACAAAAAAAAATATAAAATATCAGCAAAATGAAAAGTTGGTTTTTTGAAAAGATAAATAAATTTGACAACATTTAGCCAGATTAAGAAAAAAAAGAGAAGACCCAAATAAATAAAATCAGAGATGAAAAATGAGACATTATAACTGATACTTCAGAAATTCAAAGGATTATTACAGACTACTATGAGCAATATTGATTTGATTATTGGAAAATAGTAATAATAAATAAATTGGAAAACATAGGAGAAATGGATAAATTCCTAGACACATACAACCTACCAAGATTGAATCAGGAAAAAATTCAAAACCTGAATAAACCAATAACAAGTTATAAGATAGAAAGCCTCCCATCAAAGTCTCCCATCAAAGAAAAGCCCAAGACCCAATGGCTTCACTGCTGAATTCTAACAAGCATTCAAAGAAGAAATTAGACCAATCCTATTTAAACTATTCCAAAAAATTGAGGAGGAGGGAGTACTGCCAAACTCATTACACAAGGCCTGTATGACCCTGATTCCAAAACCAAAGATACAACAAAAAAAGAAAAAAAAAAGCATATACCAATATCTCTGATTAACATAGATGCAAAAGTCCTCAACAAAATATAAACAAACTGAATTCAACAACACACTAAAAAGATTATTCATCACAATCAAATGGGATTCATCCCAGGGATACAAGGATGGTTCAACATGGGCAAAACAATCAATGTGATACAACATATCAACAGAATAAAGGACAAAAACCATATGATCATTTCAATTGATGCTGAAAAAGCATTCAGTAAAATTCAACATCCCTCCATGATAAAAACTCTTTAAAAAGTGAGTATAGAAGGGACTTACCCTCACACGATTAAAGCCATGTATGACAGGCCCACAGCTAGTGTCATACTGAATGAGGAAAAGCTGAAAGTCTTTCCTTTAAGCACTGGAACAGAACAAAGATGCCCACTTTCACCACTGTTATTTAACACAGTAATTAATGCAAGTTCTAGCTAGTGCAATCAGACAAGAAAGAAATAAAGGGTATCCAAATAGGAAAGAAGTCAAATTATCCTTGTTTGCAGATGATATGATCTTATATCTGGAGAAACCAAAAGACTCCACACACACACACACAAAAAAAAAAACTGTTAGAACTGACAAACGAATTCAGTAAGTTGCAGAATACAAAACTAACATACAAAGATCAACAGCATTTCTATATTTTGACAATAAACAATCTGAAAAAGAAACCAAGAAAGTAATCTCACTTTTAATAGCTACAGATAAAATAAAATACCTATGAATAAACTTAATCAAAGAAGGGACAGATCTCTATAATGAAAACTATAAAACATTGATGAAAGTTGAGGAGGACACACAAAAAAATGGAAAGATATTCTATTTTCATGGATTGGAAGAATCAATATTCTTAAAATGTCCATACTACCCAGAGCAATCTACACATTCAATGCAATCCTCATAAAAAATACCAATGACATTCTTCACAGAAACAGAAATAAAAATACTAAAATTTATATGGAACCACAAAAAACTCAGAATATTCAAAGCCATTCTGAACAAAAAGATAAACCTGGAGAAATCACATTACCCAACTTCAAATAATACTGCAGAGCTGTATAACCAAAATGGCATGATACTGGCATAAAACAGACACCTAGACCAATGGAACGCTATAGAGAATCTAGAAATAAATATAAATAACATAAATCCACTCATCTATAATGAATTTATCATTGACAAAGGTGCCACGACATACAGTGGGGAAAGGACAGTCTCTTCAATAAATGGTGCTGGGAAAACTGGGTATCCATATGCAGAAGAGTGAAACGAGACCCTTATTTCTCACCATACACAATAATCAAATCAAAATATATTAAAGATTTAAAATCTAAGATCTGAAACTATGAAACTACTAAAAGAAAACATTGGGGAAATTTTTCAGGACATTGGTTTGGGCAAGGACTTCTTCAGTAATACCCTCAAAGCACAAACAACCAAAGCAAAGTTGGACAAATGGGATTACATCAAAAGCTTCTGCAAAGCAAAGGAAACAATCAACAAAGTGAACAGAAAACTCAAAGAATGGGAGAAAATATTTGTAAACTATCCATCTGACAAGGTATTAATAACTAGAATATATAAGGAGCTCTAACAACTCAATAGGAAAAACTCAAATACTCTGATTAAAAAATGGGCAAATAATCTGAATGGACATTTCTCAAAAGAAGATGTACGACTGGCCAACAGGTACACAAAAAAATGCTAAATATCATTAGTCATCAGAGAAATGCAAGTCAAAACTACAATAAAATATCATCTCACCCCTCTTAAAAATGGCTTTTATCAAAAAGATAAGCAATAACGAATGCTGGTGAGGATGTAGAGAAAGTGGAACCCTTGTACGCTGTTGTTGGAAATGTAAATTAGTGCAACCACTATAGAGAATAGTATGGAGGTTCCTCAAAAAACTAAAACTAGAACTATCTTATGACCCAACAATCCCACTACTGGGTATATATCCAAAGAAGAGGAAGTCAGTATATTGAAAAGATATCTGCACTCCCATGTTTATTACAGCACTATTCACAATAGCCATGATTTGGAATCAACCTAAGTGTCCATCAACAGATGAATGGAAAAAGAAATTGTGGAACATGTACACAGTGGGATATTATATAGCCATAAAAAAGAATTTAATCCTGTCATTTGCAACAACATGGATGGAACTGGAGAACATTATGTTAAGTGACATAAACCAAGCACAGAAAGACAAATGTTCTCACTCATATGTGGGAGCTAAATATTAAAAACAATTGATCTCGTGGAGACGGAGATTAGAATGATGGTTACCATAGGCTGAAAAGGGTAGCCGGGAGTGGGGGAAAAAGTTGGGATGGTTAATGGGTGCAAAATTACAGTTAGATAGAATGTAAAATATTTGATAGCACAACAAAGTGACTATAGTCAACAAGTTAGGGTATACTTTAAAATAACTAAAAGAGTGGAATTGGAATGTTCTCAACACAAAGAAATGGTAAATGCCTGAGGTGATGGATACCCAAATACCCTGATTTGATTAATTCATATTGTATGCTTGTATTAAAACATCACATGTACCCTATAAAGATATATAACTGCTATGTTCCATAAGAATTAAAAATAAAAAAATTTAAAAAAAAAAAGACTAAAAAATTTAAAAGATATTTTTCTAAAAGTTGAAAATAAATGTTACTTATTATTTAAGAGTTTTTATTTCCAAATATATGTGTTCAGTTTCCCATACTACATTCTCCTATAACTTTCTGAAATAACATGGGATTAACCTTATGCCAGGCAGTCCAGTGGGTGCTCTGCACACCTGGCTTTAGAGAAACCTGACAATGTCAATATAAGCCATGCAATTTTATATTTCTCATCAAAACTGTGTATAATTAGGTTAAAATTCAACAGTTACAATCTAGAATGCCTATAAATTCAGTTTTAACCACAGTATATAAAATTTTAAGTGCTGCATTCCAGGTACTTGTGTGCTTATTCAACAGGAAAACTACTTTAGGCTAGTGCAATAAATATAAAATTTAATACCATATAATATTGCCTCAAAATTATGTTATGGTATTAAATTAAATAATTTTGAGGCAATATTAAATTGATAAAATTCAAGAAACATCCTTAATCTGATAAAGGGCATTTTTGAAAAACTTACACTAATATCACAATGGTGAAACACTTAATGTTTTTTCTTATGATTGGGAAAAAGCAAGAATGCCCACTCTCAAAATTCCACTCACCATTGTACTGGAGGTTATAGCCAGTACAGTTAGACAAAAACAATAGATAAAAGACATACAGATTAGAGAGAAAGTAATAAAATTGTATTTATTCACAGACATTATAATCTGCATAGAAAACCCCACAGAATCAATAAAAAGCTAGTAGAACTAGTAAGTACAGAAAGTTTGCAACATACAATGTCAATACACAAAATCAAATACATTTCTATATACTATCAATAAACAATTAGAAATTAAAATTAATAAAACCATTTACAATAGCATTCAAAATAGACATATTAGGGATAAATTTAACTACAGAACATTGCTGAAGGAAATTTTGAACTGGAGGACATTATGTTAGGTAAAATAAGCCAGGAAGAGAAAGACAAATATTGCGTTGTCACTCATATACGGAAGCTAAAAAAAAGTTGATCTCACGGAGTAGAGAGTGTAGAAGGTGGCTACCAGAGGCTGGGGAGGGTAGGAGGCAGGAGGGGGGCAGAGGTGAAGAGAGGTTCATTAATGGGTACACAATATAGTTAGACATAAGGAATAAGTTCTAGTGTTCATTAGCACAGCAGGATGAATATAGTTAACCATAATTTATTATATATTTCAAAATAGCTAGAAGAATTGGAATGTTCCCAACACAAACAAATGATAAATGTTTGAAGTGATGGATATCCCAGTTACCTGGATTTAATTTTACATACTGTATGTATGTATCAAGATACCATGTGTACAAAAACTATGTATCAATTAAAAAAAAAGAGGAAGACCTACATTAAGGGAGAGATGTATCTTGTTCATGGATCAGAAAATTCATTATTTATAAAGATACCAATTCTTTCCAAATTGACCTATAGATTCAGTACAATTCCAGTCAATATCCTAGAAGGTATAAGACAAATACAAAAACACAAAGAACCTAAAATGGCCAAAACTATTTGAAAAAGAAGAAATTTGGAGGACTAACACTACTTGATTTCAAGACTTACTACAAAGGTAAAGTGGGTAAAACAACATGAGTTTTGACATAAGAACAGGCATATAGACCAATGGAATAAAATAGAGCATTCAGAAATAAACCCACCATATATATGATCATTTGATTTTCTATAATGATACCAAGGTTAATTCAATAGGGCCATAATAATATTTTCAACAAATGGCACTAAAACATTTGGATATCCAAATACAAATGAAATGAACCTCAAACCTTACTTCACACCATATATAAAAATTAACTTGAAGTGTATAACACACCTAAATGTAGGCTCTAAACTATAATATTTCTAAAAGAAAATATAGGATAAAATTTTCGTAACCCTGGGTTGGGTACAGATGTCTTGGAATACGTGAAGCACGAACCACAGAAGAAAAGATCGATAATTTGAAAATCACCAAAATGGAAGACCACTACTTCAAAAGATATTGTTAAGAAAATGAAAAGTCAAGCCATAAATTTGAATTAAATATTTTCATAAAAAATATTTGATAAAACACTTGTATCTAAAACATATAAGGAATTCTTACAACTCCATAATAAAATAAACTACCAGATTTTAAAAGAATAGTCAAAAGATTTAAACAGATACTTTACCAAAGAATATATATGAATGGCAAATATTAAGCATAAGAAAAGATGTTGAACATCATTGATCATTAGGGAAATGCAAATGATGTACCAAAACACACACACTTTAGAATGGCCAAAAATAAGAAGGACAATACCACACGATAGAAATAATGTGAAGTAACTGAAACTCTCTCATACATTCCCGATGGAAATGCAAAATGGTATAGCCATTTTGGAAAACTATTTAATAGCAGTTTCTTATAAAGTTAAACATATACTTACTATAACACTAAGCAATCCCACATTTAGGTATTATTCCAAGAGAAATTGAAACATTTGTCCACACAAAGACTTGCACTTGAATGTTCAAAGCAACTTTTTTCACATTAACCCCCAAACAATCCAAATGTCCATCAAGTGATCAATCTAAAATAAATTATGCAATATCCATAAAAAGTAATGCTACTCAGCAATAAAAGGAACAAACGACTTATATGTAGATGAATCTCAAAAACATTATGCTAAGTGAATGAATCTAAGGCACGAAAGAATGTAAACTATATGGTTCTATTAATATGTAAATCTAGACAATGCAATACTATCCTGGAAGCAAACAGATCAAAGATTGCTTGGGCTAGGCTAAGGAGAGGATTGATTTCAAAGGTACAGAAGAGAACTTTTTAAAGATGATATGAATGTTGTGCATCTTGAGGTATACTTTGTCAAACTTCACCAAATTGTACTACTATAATTAATGAATTTTATTGTATATAAACTCTCTCTCTCTCTCTCTCTCTATATATATATATATACACACACACATTTATATAAAAAATATGATATAAGCCGGGCGCGGTGGCTCACGCCTGTAATCCTAGCACTCTGGGAGGCCGAGGTGGGTGGATCACTCAAGGTCTGGAGTTCGAGACCAGCCTGAGCAACAGTGAGACCCCGTCTCTACTAAAAACAGAAAGAAATTATCTGGCCAACTAAAATATATATAGAAAAAAAAAAATTAGCCTGGCATGGTGGCGCATGCCTGTAGTCCCAGCTACCCGGGAGGCTGAGGCAGTAGGATCGCTTAAGCCCAGGAGTTTGAGGTTGCTGTGAGCTAGGCTGATGCCACGGCACTCAGTCTAGCCCGGGCAACAAAGCGAGACTCTGTCTCAAAAAAAAAAAAAAAAAAAAAAAAATTATATAATACAAAAACAAGAAATGGAAAGTATAAGGCACCAAATAAATATTTGGTATTTATTTTCAGAAAAGTGACAATGGCTATATTCTACAAAATATTTCACCCTACATTTTCCTTAAATACTTGGCCTCCTTTGGTATATTTAAAATATTGTGTGATTTACCTAAAGCTTTGTGGGAACACACATAAATCTAGATACGAGAAATGTTTATTGTACTACTATCAAAAATAATGAGTTTTTTTTTCAGAAACGAAGTGGTTTAAGATTTAAAGACAGTAAAGGAGACACAACACATGCAGTCTACCCCTAAAAGATTATATCATCAATATTTTTTTGCATGTACCATATAGTTTATTACTCTGGGATCATCAAACTTAATCACTGCAAACAGAAGTGATTGTTTTTTCCCATTCCAAGAGAGAAACAATCCAACTGATTATACTTGGTATCTGAGCTAAGTAATAAAAAACCTAAAGAAATATAAGTAAAAATGAAAGTAAATAAACTTCCATTTCTCTTCCTCAAAGTAGGTGTTCAGGATAGAATGGTGAAGGAAGAATTATTATAATTAATTATAAACATTTAAGATTCTCAGTGTGCATAATACAGTGGCTATAAGTTAAAGAATAGTACTGATATGAAACACATTATACCTACCTTCTTCATATTTCTCATAAATGATTAACACTATGTCATGATCAGTTCTGTTTCTTTCCACTAGAATTACTCCATTAATACATGACTTTTTAGATCAAATGACTTGAAGTAAATTATAAAATTATGTAAATCTTATATAAGCAAAGATAAATTCAGGGTGGGGTTTTTTTTCCCAATTAATACCAAGTTGTTTCTTCAGGATACACAGCATTTTATAAAATTCCTAGGCAAGATAGAGCACAGGTCAACAAATATTTTAAAAACTTCTATATTCTACAACACTATATTCCATGTGGTAAAATAAACAACAAAAGCAGTGTGAGATCCCAAGGACTTTAACTTTAGCTGAGGAAACAAAACATAGGTACATAAATTCAGGTGTACATTACCAATGCCATTTCTTCAGGGCAATATTAGTACCTATCTATTCCCTTGAATTAGTGTGCTACTCAAAACTTACTGTCAATGGTAGGGTTAACCCCATGACACTCCCTTCTCTGAAAAAAATAAAATGAAGTGTATCATTTTGTTCTTAAAGAATCCAGATCCCTTCTTTCTTTTTCATAATAGTATTAATTTTGGAAAATGTTCACCTGCCAGAAACAACAATGTAAAAAGGCAAGCAGGGAAAGATATAAACACAGAAAGAATAGAAGGGTGAATTAGGCATTTAATAATTTATCCAGGAAAGGATAAATTAAATAAAATTATACCTCAATTTTATAAAGCCACAGGCAAGAACACATGAAAATTGAGTCAACAAAACAAATGCCTGTGAAATATAATAATGCATTCCCAACTTCGCATTCCTTTCATGTGAAATTCTAGCATATTAAGATATACCACATGTCCTTTTTGCTACTAAGAGAATTTTAATTGGTTGTACTTTCTGGCACATATATGAAGGATGCTTCCAATTTACTTTGAAATGATTTCACTAGGATCCCATTGACAATGAGGTGGTGGAAAAGTAGAAGTCAATAATCGCATGTTATAACATCAGAATTTGACACAGGATCATATACTAACAAAGATCTGTTAGTATGAATGCTGTCTACAAACAAGTAAAATAAATGTACAGCAACGAGACAGAAACTGAGGGAAATAGAAAGCCCAAGAAGTTTCTAACGATCAAGTGATTACAAATGGAATGACTCTACAATGATCATTATTGTTCACCAAGATGTGTAATATGTCATCTCTAACATCTCTATAGAGTGTTCAGTTTTAATTGTTTTATTTTAGTGAATCAAACTTGTATATTTTATAAGGTCTTTCTCAAACTTGTGACTTCAGTAAAGATAAAATGGGTCCTAAATTAGGGCAGTAACAATGAAAACAGCAGATCACAGAAAATGCCAAGAGTTCTAGCTTCATAATTGTAGATGGTAATGCTTCAAGAAAATTTAGAGGGAAATAAAAGAAATTTCACATGTAGACGTGTTGCCATATGATGTACTTTTGGTGCATCCAAACCAAGATTTTTATACTATAAGTACTCTGAAATAGATTCCTTAGCTCAGGAAAAAAGACTTAGGCAGAAAATAGTTGAATCTATGGGATAGAATTCTGGTGAATATCAATATTTAGGGACTGAAAGGATAAAGAGGAGTCATTTAGGAAAGCAGTTAAGGGAAGAACCAAAAGAGAAAAAGTGTTATAGAAGCCAAATGAGCAGAGAGAGTGATTATAAGTGAATAGTTCTTCAGCCTACGTATACGAGGTACACTGAGTCAGATACCATGATGTATTACCTTGCCTTTGTATAGTGGAGAAAAATTTGAAATACTAAAGGTAAATATAATGAAACAATGCAAAATTATTACACAAGAACAAATATCTGAAGATTTCAGCTCTGGAAATAAAAAAAATAAAAGAACAGCAGAATGCTACCATTAAGTGTTCAAGACAAATTACAGTGTACATAAAAATGCTTTGAGCTAAACACTCTTAGAATTAATAAACTGTCTAGCTAGCTATTTGATATAAATTCACATGATTTATACCAAAGATTCATCTATATTCTACGGGAAAAACCCATTTCTCTCCTCGTTCTAAAGGATTTCTGGACTCTGAAAGAAAGTCTCTGATGATTAATGGAGGGCTGCTATAAATCTGTGTTTAGAGAAAAAATTTAATCTTCCAAAATTTAAAGATGACCTTTCAGGCCAATTATCAGCAAAAATTATGTTCTGAGATGTTTTTTCCCAGGGAAAATACAAGTTATGTGGGATTTTCTGGAACTTTCCTATGTGAGGCATATCATACTCTTATTCAATGGTTAGCTAGAGGGAAGGATGGAGTATGTGACCTGCTTCCAGGCTCTTTCCACTCTCAGCTTACCCTGAGTTTAGTGCCATAATAAATTCTTAAAAGCCACATCTAATAATAATCTAACAGGGATAATATTCTAGAAACAATAAACCAATATGTTTTTCCAGTTTCCCTAAATTATGATGCCTTATATTTCCCTACCTATTTTATCGATAGACTCTTGCATAAAATTAGGAAAATCTCTGGGCAGTAAGGGTTGTTCCTCATTTTCCCTGGCATAAGCTAGAAATATTTCACATTCTCCTTAAAGAAATTCTACGCTCAAAATGAAACTGCCCAGGCAGTAGGTTAAAAATGATTCAAAGAGGGATCTGAGTAGGTAGAGAAGATTTGAAATAGCCTCTCCCAACTCACAGTCATAGGGATGGATGGAGAATCAGAAGGGTATACATATTTCAAAAGCCATTTGAAAGGTGAATGGGACATAGCTGAAAATTAACAGTGATTTCAAGTGCTTAAGGTCACCAAGTTACTAATTTGAGTTAAGACATGTTTGACTCCAGAGACAGATCCTCTCAGGATCCTATAATAGTTTCCAACTACTTGTTTCAAAAATTGAAATTCTCCCAGCTAGCATTCACCTTCCCCAAGATTTCCAATCCCATTCCTCTTGGCTGCACAACATAACGCATGCACCTCTTGTCTCTTTAATTGTTGCTACTTCTCACTTTGATGCCCTTGCTCCTGCCAGGCTCTTTTCCATTACTTTATACACATTGCTAGTTTCAAAACCTAATAAGATTACCTAAACTACTCTTCAATGAATTACCTTTTTAAAAAATCACTTGGTGATTGATATAAAAGCCTTAAGAAAAGATTAGAACTTCTGTACAGTGATTCAACTTTTCTGAGTAAATATAATCAAAGATACAAAGATTTATGCATATACATTCATCAAAACATAATTCATAACAGCAAGCTAACAAAAACAACGTAAATGAATGTGCGGTACTAGGTTAGATGACTCAGAAAAAGAGTGAAAATAAGAATCTCAGTAGGGGGTGGTTAAATAATCATCCTAGTACATTCTTATAATGGAATATTATGCAATCATTAAAACATTTACTCACATAGAAGTATGTTCAAAATATAATGCTGTGGAGGGAGGAAAAAATGGTGGATTAGTGGTGGCCTCTTTGCTCACTGCTCCCAGAGAAGGAGGTGAAGAACCTGGACAGCTATACACAAGCAGATCACTGTCCCCAGGAACAGTGTTGTGAATCTGCAGAGAAACAGCATAGGATGCGCAGCACAGGAAAAGAAAAAAAAAGGTGGAAGGGAAATATGTTTGCAAAGACTGGAGAGTGCAAGATATACAATAGGGAATAGAGCGTGGGAGGGCTGCACCCACGGCCAGCCATCGCAGTGCAACTAACCCACAGGAGGATGCCTGGCTCCACCACAGACCTCCACATCCACTCAGACAGGGGCACACCTGAAGTTGGTGCTGAGTCCTGGCACAGGACAACAGGCTCTGTGGAGAGGAGACAGTAGCGGAAATCATTTTGAACTCTCCGGTGCTCTGTGCGGCTGGGGAGGGACTGTTCTAAGTGGTTACTTCCCGCTACGGTGAACACATGAGGGTTTGGAGACAGGCATCTCGCCTCTGGTGGTCAGTGGGACCAGAGCACAGGAGGTGAACACTGAATAGGGGATCTCTCACTTCTCACAAAAATCAACTCCCAGTGGAAAACAGACTTAAACCTAAGGTGTGAAACCTTAAGAATTCTAGAAAAAAAAGTTGGGAAAACTCTTGTAGACATCGGCCTAGGCTAGGAATTTATGAGGAAGACCCTCAAAGCAATCAACAGAAGCAACAAAAATAAATAAATGGGACCTGATCAAATTAAAAAGCTGCACAGCCAAGGAAACTATCATTACAGCAAATAGACAACCTACAGAATGGGAGAAAATATTTTCATGCTACACATCCAATAAAGGGCTGATAACAAGAATCTATATAGAACTTAAGAAAATTAACAAGAAAAAATCAAACAACCCCATCAAAAAGTGGGCAAAGGACATGAACTGAAATTTTTCAAAAGAAGACAGAATAATGGCCAGCAAACATATAAAAAAGTGCTCACCATCTCTAATTATTAGGGAAATGTAAATCAAAACCACAATGAGATATCACCTAGCTCCAGTGAGAATGGCCTCTGGCATGGATGTGGGAGATAGGAACACTCTTACACTGCTGGTGGGACTGCAAATTAGTACAACCCTGTGGAAAGTACTTTGGAGATATCTCGAAGAGCTAAAAGTAGAAATACTAGTTGATCCAGCAATCCCACTCCTAAGCATCTACGTAAAGGAAAAAAAGACATTCTATAATAAAGACATCTGTACTCAAATGTTTACGGCAGAACAATTCACAATTGCCAAGATGTGAAAACAACCCAAGTGCCCATCAATATATGACTGGATTAATAAAATGTAGTATATGTATACCATGGAATACTTACTACTCAACTACAAAAAACAATGGTGAACTAGCACCTGTTATATTATCCTTGATAGAGGTTCAGCCCATCCTTCAAAGTAATGTATCACTAGAATGGAAAAACAATCACCACATGTACTCACCATCAAATTGGTACTAAATGATCAACACTAAGGTGCTCACATGGAAGTAATATTCATTGGGTGCTGGTCAGGTTGTAGGGGATAGTGGGGGTGGGTAAACTCACAACTAATGGATGTGGTGCACACTGTATGTGGGAAGGGCAAGCTTGTAGCCCTGGCTTGGGCGAGGCAAAGGCATTATATGTAACCAAAATGTTTGTACCCCCATAATATTCTGAAATAAAAAAAAACCATAATGCTGTGAAAAAGTACAGTATATATTTATTAAAAATCCCAATTTTGAGCCAATATAAAAATATATGTTTATGTATGTGAATTAATAAGAAATAAGAAAAAATACACAAAAATTTTAATTTATTTGTTCATTCCTCCAGTGCTCATTCATTTCAAACACACACACACACACACACACACACACATATTTATTTACTATCTAACTTCTCTGAACAAAACAAACATGGTCCTTGCCCTACGGAGTTGATGGTCTAATGAGGAAGATACATTTAACAAGTAATTACAACAAAATTATAGTTACATATCAATTTTTTTATTATCTGTCTTCATTATAATTGCCAACTCCATGATGGGAGGGATCATTTTTCTCATGTCTATCACTTGCATCCACAGCACGTACCACACACAGGATCATAAACATTTCATGAATGTAAAGGAAGCCTACAGAATAACTGGGAACATATTAGCAGGGGAACCTAAAGTAACTGAGGGGGTTTGAAAACTTTTCTGAGAGCAAGTTCCAGTTAAAATAAGACCTGAAGAAGGAATAGGAATTAGCCAGGTGAAGGGGGTTGGAAAGACAGTCCCAGATAAAAGAAAAAGTGTCAGCTGAAATCACAGCCACAAACAGTGGTTATCTCTGGGTAAGCATTTGTAGGCAATTTCTTTTTCAAATTTTCTTCAGTGAACATGTAGTTTTGTGGTCATCAGATAAACAGTATTCTGAACAAAACAGATTTATTCTCTGACTTCTTAGAGATCACCCCAATTCTACATGTTTATTTTCTCTCTTTGAATTGTCTCTTCATTAACACTACTGAACAAATTATTGCAAATTTGATGTTCTACTTTAGAAATATATTATTTTCTCCAAGAGTTTAAGTTCTTTCAGGTAAATTATAATTCTTTCTAGTACTGTGCACCCAATATGTATTTATAAGGTGGTTAAATAATTTCTATGTGGGTAAAAACAGTAATAGAATCCACGAAACCTACAATTCTGATCTTATTATCTAATGTCTAGTTATTGTTCCAATGACTTTCCAGAGTTAGTCCCAGAGGAATCAATGAGAATTATGAAATTTCCTTTTCAATAACTACTTGAAGAAATTATGTCATTTGACAAAAATATCTTACACTTCATTTGGAATTAAAAAATGTTGTTTATCATCCTAAAATATCAGAAACAGATGTTGTGAATTCTTTCCAGGATAAAGAGGAGGAAAAAACTTATTCTGGTGGTCAAAGTAACCATGACTACATTTTTTGGACTCATAATGTGTTATTTTCATATACTTTATGTTGGTTAAAATAATAATGTATTCTGGTAAAAAAAATCTGATTTGGTGAACCTTACTTTCATACTGCAACAAAATTCTTAAAATTATTCATCAATTCAACAACAAGTAGCTACTAGGAGCAACTATTTTTCCAGCAAATACCATAATGTGGAGAACTCTTAAGGAACCAGAAGTGCCCCTTGTCTTCCAAAACATTTAGTATTGCTACTTTGCTCACTGCTAAGATCACATATCCCCTTTCACGTTGTTCTCTCCATTCTCAAAAATAAGGACTAATTCTCAGCTTCACCATTCCAGGCCCAGATCTAAAGGCTGGCACCCATTAGACAGGGGCCGTCATGGAGACACAGGTACAGTGCAGCATTAGCTACATCACAAGAGAGACTCAATCTCCAGTCAAAGCCAGTGAGTCTTGTTGCCCTACACAAAAGAATAGACCGTCATACCTAAAACTGCATTCTAGGTTATTAAACAGTCTATTAAAATTGCTATTGCTCCTGTCTAAAATTTCAAATTATCTTTAGACAGTGTTTCAGTTTCTATGATGACATTACATAAGTAGAAAAAATAATGTATGTAGTTACTTAAACTATACTCAAATGGACTGAAAATGGGTTCACATTTCCAAAGAACCTTTGTGAGTAAGTAGAGCATGCTGTCATACTTTAAGACTGCCACTCTGTTCGTACTAACACAATGGTGACTTTATCACTAGCAACAAGATTTTCCCTAACTGGGTAATTTTACTTCTATTCGTTTTAGCAAAGTTATATGATTGAACCATCTTGATAATTGATCTAAAGTATATGAAATGCTCTCTATTTTGACAGCTAGAAATATGGGAATATAAAATACATACACAGAATGGAAGCACAGCTCCTTTCTAAAGCACTATAGTTTGAAGTGGATAGCCCTGTCATGACAAAGCACAAAGTGGAAGGAAACGGACCATTAAGCCACTACGGGTGGTGAAGGCATTTCATTCCACTATCTACCCCACAACTCAAAGGCGGTATCTGCCCTAATGTTTTAACAGAGATTGCAAACTTAAAAGAAGTAAAAAGAATTTTATTTATATTTTATCTTTGGCAAGAAATTAGAGAGGAGCTTTTGTAATTATAGGTTATCAAAAGGTTGTTCTAAAGAAGACAGCATAGAGGGGGATGGGAGGAAAAGAAGAAAAATAAAATGAAGATGAAGATGAAGGTGATGATGATGAAGATGAAGAAGAAAAAGGATGGTAGACTCTGAAAGCCCTCATGAAGTAACATGGCATTACAGTAATCAAAGAAAACATTAACTTTGGTTGTCAGAGACCAAATACAGATAACTGCGGGCAGAATTTTGTGATTCAGAATTTTAGTTTCTTATCAAAAAAGTTTGAAATTCAGGAGTCCAATAAGATAATTAATAAATACCTAAAATCATCTCATTATTGAAATGGGTAGGCATCAAAAAAGAACCAATGTTCTCTTCAATAAATACCACACTCTAGCAAATAGTTTACTGTTAAAATACATAAGAATTCTTCTCATGCAAATATTAGATATTAATAAAACACTAATTGACTTCAACAAATGATCCTCATTTAAAGCAATTCAAGCAATAAAGAAGTAATTATAAGACATGAATTGCTAAACTAGTAGCAAACAACTTTTACACTTAGTTTCATCTGTTAAATGAATGAAGCAAAATGCTTATCTTGTTTCAAAGAATATTTCAAGAAATATGTCAGCAGAATTAGGATGTGACAATATTTAAATTCCATAGAAAGTTATTATAAGAAAATTGCCTAGTCTAACATTTCCTCCACAGTAAAAGAAAAGCATTCTTATTTATAAGTTCAGTCCTTTTCAGTTTACAAACTGCCTACATACAGACATATCCCTTATGCTAACAACCAGTGCAATGGATGTAACATATCTCTGTCTTCCCAGAGAGGCAGCACAGCACACTGTCTTGGATACTGGGGTCCATGATCTGTCACTGAGTAGTTTGTGACTTGGAGCAAGTTATTTAAAATCTCTAAATCTCATTTTCCTCTTGTGTCAAGTGGGGGCATTTATCTGCCTTACAGTGTTGTTATGAAGATTAAATGAATCAATAACTGTGACGTGCTTAAGTGCTGGAGTTAGCTGCGATTGAATTACTACTGATAAAAACGGTAAGGGTGTGGGGAAATTGGAACCCCTGTACGCTATTATGAGAATGTAAAATTGTGCAGCCATTATGGTAAACAGTATGGAGACTCCTCAAAAAATTAAAAATAGAACTACCATATGATTCAGTAATCCCACTTTTATTTATCCAAAAGAAATGAAATTGGTTATCTCAAAGAGATATCTGCAGACTCATGTTCATTGCAACATTATTCATAACAGCCAAGATGTAAAAACAACCTAAATGTCCATGGAGAGATGAATGGATTTGTCAGAAAATGTCTCTCTCTCT
Source organism: Varecia variegata (assembly GCA_028533085.1). Classification (NCBI taxonomy): domain Eukaryota; kingdom Metazoa; phylum Chordata; class Mammalia; order Primates; family Lemuridae; genus Varecia; species Varecia variegata. The sequence goes on along the minus strand of CM052440.1, from coordinate 16,883,068 downwards.
CTCTCTCTCTCTCACACACACACACACACACACACACACACACTGAAATATTATTCATCCTTAAAAAAGAAGGAAATCCTGATATATGTGACAACATGGATGAACCTTCAGGACATTATGCTAAGTGAAATGAGCCTGTCACAGAGGGACAAATACTACATGATTCCACTTATATGTGGAATCTAAAATAGTCAAACTCATAGAAGCAGAGAGTAGAATATTGGTTGCTAGGGGCGGGGGAGACAGGGAAATAGGGAGTTGCTATTCAACAGGTTTAAAGTTTCAGTTATACAAGATGATAAAGCTCTAGAGATCCACTATACAATATCATGTCTTTACTTAATAATACTATATTTACACTTAAAATTTGTTAAGAGTGTAGATCTCATGTTAAATGTTATTACCATAATAAAAGAAATTAAGGTTCATAGAATTGGCCTAATACTACAGAGTTAATAAATAGAAGAGACAGGATTCAAATTCTAATCTTTTACATAAGGCAAGCCTTAAAATATAATCCAAATTAGGTAAAGCAATATGTTATTCTTGAAAGAGCATAGACTGTGGTGCAGACTTAGGCACAAATAATAGTTCTACCACATGGGCAAGTCACATAACAATTAGCCTCAGTTTTATTCATTAGTGAAACAGAGACATTAATACCTAGCTCATATGATCATATAAGAATTAAATGAGAACAGCAACTCCATAAGACCAAAATGGAAGGATTCTATAAATTTAAAATTGAGCCTTTGCAGTATTTGGCTTCACTGAAAGTACTTTAAGAGGTCCCCAAACCTATAATGTTACAGTTACCAGCCACATAGGACATACTCTTAGAAAGATCTTATTTTTGTTCCCTTATTGCAATAGGTTCAACTATTTTGACAGACTTTAATGAGAATCTACTCTGGTGCTATTAGAAAATTGTGTAAAAAAATAGTACAAATTTTTCCAATTACTGTGTATTTTAAAAATTCTTTTTCTAGTAAAAAATGAAAAGAAGATGAGTATTTTATTTTAAATGATTAAATGTGCAAAACACATTTTTCAGAAAATGGGAAATCCTACCAATATTATTATGTATAAATTCATTTTGGAAAATGTAAAACTAATTATGTTCAATTTAATAAATTAACACTGTCATGGTCTAGTTAAGCATTACAATATCTTTCCTTTAACTGTATGATCTCACCCATTAATTCATATTAAAGGGAAAAGATTCAAGTAAATCCAGTTGGATTAAAAAATGTCCCTACATAACACCTTTTAACACCTTTAATATGATTTAAAACAAAATACATATGCTTTGTACATAATATATGGCATGCATCTTTTATTGTGTTAAAAGTCATCAGCATCTAAATCTTTAATTCTACCACTAAATTGCTCCTACAGAATTTTCTCATCAACTTTCTAAATTGTAGCCTAAGTTTTTTTGTCAGTGTCAACACAGTTTGATTCTTGGGTAAATGTTTATGACATCAATTTAAATAGATACATGGCATCTGTGAAATGTGAGTTGCTGAGTGCCACGGCTAGCTGTGAAATAATTTTAAAGCCAGAACTTTCTTGCCAAACAAATCACTTAACAGACTCTTTGATATGAATAAACATGTATATTTTTATTTCAATAAATGTAAGCATATTAGATTCCTAGCACTGCCATAACAAAGTACTACTAATTGGGTGGCTTAACAAGAGAAATTTATTCTCTCAGGGTTTTGGAAGCTGGAAGTCTGAAGTCATGGTGTCAGTAGGGCCATGCTCCCTCTTAAGGTTCTAGAGGGAGCAAAGGTCTTTCCTTGCTTCCTCCTAACTTCTCATGGTACCAGCAATCCTTGGTGTCCCTTGGCTTAAAGCTGCATTACCTCAATCTCTGCCTCCATTGTCACATGGCACTTTTTTCTGTGTGTATCTCTCTGTGTCCTCTCCTCTTGACATATTGATACAAGTCATATTGGATTTAGGGCCCATCCTACTCCAATATGTCCTGATCTTGACTAATTATATCTTCAAAGGCCTTATTTCCAAACAAGGTTATATTCTGAAGCTAAGATGAACATGAATTTGTACATTAGATGTTTTTACAAAATTACCAATTTTCTCATAGATAAAATGTTTATCAACAAATCAATCAGTCCCATATATAAACATGACAATACCTCCTCATGCTTCTGGACTTTACTCATGTAGATCTTTAACTTAGCTATATTGCTTCGACCTCAGGACAGGGCAAAAAAGAGAAGTAAGAAAGCATCTATGTTGTCGGGATTAGAGTGGGAGACAAGGGAGGAAATACAGAGAGAATACTGATGAGCAAGGAATGGACGCATTCCTCTTGAATAGATTCTCAGGAGTGGAATTGCTGGGTAATATGGTAAACTTACGCTTAACTTTTTAAGAAAACACAAACTGTATTATCAAAGTGAGTATGCAATTTTACATTTCTACCAGAAATGCATGAGAGTTCCAGTTTCTCCACATCCCTGTCAACACTTAGTATTATGTACCTTTGTTATTATAGCTGTTAAAATTATATTGTAATTGTAATCTGCATTCCCCTAACAACTAATGATGTACCAGGCAGTCTGCTTAGTGTTCAGTATAAAAAGGTGAATAATGCATAATCCCTTCCATTAAAGCATTTAATGTCTGAGAGAGAGAGGACAGAGAGAGAGAGAGAGAGAAGGAAAAAGACAGTTACAACATAGCACATTAGACATATACATACTGTTATATCTTTTACTAAATAGTTTTAGGAAATTTGAACGTGATCCCTTAGGAACAAAGAGTTTTGTGGAGACTCAACTAAACAAAGCCCAAAATTATATTCAAGCCATCAACCTGTCAAGTATTTCCTCAATATACTTCTGCTCTTTAAGTAATCACGTAAAACATTCTTTCAGCTATGTGCTTCATTTTCTTGGAAGGGCATTTGCAATGGTGTGGAGTACAAAGTAACTCTGCATTTAAGTTTACCCAGGGAAAAAAATAACCATTATTATTTTAGGAGAATTTCTACAAAGATGATTTCAACAATAAAATACTTTTCTGAGGAACAATTGTTGGTGGACATTTAAAAATGTCCAATGGGTCCTATAAAATGGAGATGGAGGCAGATGATAGGAGCTCCAGCAATCAGCAATCCTGAACACTTCTGTCAAATAAAACTGAATAGTTCTGTACCTCTTGGCCTCTGATTGCAAAGCCATACAAATGAGCTTCATACATGAATAAGTTTTATTTAACCACGTGTTAAGTTATTTTTTTCTTTTAAGTCCTTCAGATAGCCTCCCTCTGAACCCAATATAAATTAAAAATAGTGGTAAGAAAATGTGGATCTCTTAAATTAAATACAAAGCTAAAAATATTCTTAAGGCCCTACCACAAAGTAGGGAATTACATCCATAAAAACTCCAGGTTAGAAATGAGAGCTAATATGCTACCAGATTTTATTGATAAAAAACACAATGTCACATTTTTCTAAGGATGAAGGAAAACAAGAATAGGCATTCTGAGAGCTCCAGGAAAGAGAGTAATGATTTAATAGCAAGACCTATGATAAAAGTCACATTTAATTCATTTATCGATTAAGTACCATTCAAACACAAACTGTCAGCCAACCATTGGGTATAAAAAGAATTCCCCCTTCCTTCAAAAGGCTCGTAGTCCAGTGAAGAGACAGTCATAAAAACAAGGAAAACACAGTTATCTAAGAGCAGCTAACATTTATTGAATACCTACTATTTGCCAGATATCATATTTACAAAGGTTATCTCCATTCCTCATGACAAAACCACAAAGTAGGTTCCATTATTATTCATATTTTATAGATAAGGAAACAGGCTTAAAGATACAACTTGTACAAGGTTACTCAGCCACCTCCAACTGAATCAGGTGCCCTATATCCACAACCATTGAGGCAGATATACTGCCTCTTATACCACTGCTATAAATATAAAGATGTGAAAAAAAATAGTAGGCACAATAGGACAGAGTGTAGAGTGCAGAGAATTGAAAAAGCTTCACAGAGTTTTCTCTGCAAATAAACAGGAATTTTCCAGACAGAGAGATAGAGGAGAAGCATTCCAGGTTGGAGTGAATAATGTGTGAGAACAATAAATGTTCAGGAGAATAACAGCAATAACAGTTGTATCAGTTTCCTATGGCTGCTGTAACAAATTACTGCAAACTTTGTGACATAAAACATCCGCAGTTATTCTCTCACAGTGTGAGAGGCCAGAAGTCTGAAATCAGTATCTGCTGGGCCAAAATCAAGGTGTCAGGTGGGACATGCTCCCTCCTGAGGCTCCAGGGGAAAATTCATTCCTTTCCTCTTTCAGCTTCTGGCGGCTGCCAGCATTTCTTGGCTTGTGGCCCTATCACTCCAATTTTCAAGGCCAGCATCTTGAAATTTCTCCGTGTATGTATAAAATCTCCATCTGTCTCCCTCTTATAAGGATACACGTGATTGCACTTAGGACCCACCCAGATAATCCACGACAATCTCTCTATCTCAAGACCCTTAACTTACTTATATCTGCAAAGATTGTTTTTCCAAATAAGGTAACGTTTATGGGTTCTAAGGACTATGACCTGATATATTTGGGGACCATTTTTCAGTGTACCACAATAGTGATAGAAGAGTCCAGGTTTGTGGAGCTGGAAAACACATAGAGGCATGGAGGTCGTGAGAGACATGGCAGGTGGGAGAAGTAAGATAGCAAGAAGTACAAGAGGCCAGGCAGGTGAGCAGGGACCAGATGATGATGACTGGATTACATATAGAGATGTTTAAATTTTAATCTTATAGGTGATGGGTACAGTTGAAGTGTTTTGATTTGCAGCATTACACTGTGATATTAACATGTTAAAGAAAGATCATTATAGAGTTAATATTGAACAAAGACTGGTAGGAGGCATGAGATTATTAAGGCTCTTAATTAATCAGGAATAAAAAAGGGATGCATAAGATACAAATATGGATATTATTGATAGAATGGAAAGAAAAGGACAGGAAGAACTTTAGGATAACTTATAAATTTACAGTTTTGGCAACTGGGTGGATAGTGGGGATGATATCTATGGATAGACAATACCAGAGGAAGTGTAAAAGGGGAGGCTGAGCTTGGTCTTTGGATGTGCTAATCTAGAAGTGTCTGCATGACATCCAAATTGAGATTCTAGTATACAAATGGATATGTATGTATGGGGAACAAAAGAAGGATTTAATACTTTAGATGTGCACATCTAAATTTGTTTTTTTTTTATTTTTTATTTCAGCATATTAAGGGGGTACAAATGTTTAGGTTACATAAATTTCCTTTGCCCCACCCGAGTCAGAGCTTCAAGCATGTCCATCCCCCAGATGGTGCACACCACACCCATTAGGTGTGTATATATCCATCTCCTTCTCCCCCCTCCCACCTACCTGACACCCAATGAATGTTACTACTTATATGTGCTCATAAATGTTGATTAGTTAATAACAATTTGATGGTGAGTACATGTGGTGCTTGTTTTTCCATTCTTGTGGTACTTCACTTAGTAGAATGGGCTACAGCTTTATCCAGGATAATATAAGAGATGCTGGATCACCATTGTTTTGGGGGCTGAGTAGGTGTCTATACTACAAAGTGATCTACAGATTCAATGCCATCCCTATTAAAATACCAACATCATTTTTTGCAGATCTAGAAAAAATAATTCTATGCTTCATATGCAACCAGAGAAGACCCCATATAGGAAAAGCAATCTTAAGCAAAAAGAACAAATTGGGAGGCATCAATTTACCACACTTCAAGCTATACTACAAGGCTATAGTAACTAAAACAGCATAGTACTGGCACAAGAACAGAGACATAGACCAATAGAACAAAACTGAGAACACAGATATAAAACCATCCTCATATAGCCATCTAATCTTTGACAAAGCAGATAAAAACATAGACTGGGGAAAAGAATCCTTATTCAATACATGGTGCTGGGGAAATTGCACAGGCATATGTAGAAGACAGAAACAGGATCCACACCTCTCACCTCTCATGAAAATCTAAATTTCTAAATTTCTCATTGGCCATGAGAATGGATGAAATTATCAAATAAGCTGATGTTAGTAGAAACTGCTTTGATTGCAGGTGCCAATGTGTTCCAAGGCAGTCCCTCCAGAATTTTTACTCTGTCATGAATGCTTCAACTTGCTCATTGTGGAGCTTTAGCCACCTAGACTGTATCTAATTAGTTAATCTTCTTTAGACACTGCCTGCACCATTTTGGAAAATTAGTTTGTTAAAGTCAGCATAGAGAAAAGAGAGCATTTAGTATTCTATTTATGTCTGATCATATATACATAGGGTCCCAGTGCTTGAGACCTCATAAATGCTGAGAACTGCCAATCCTAAAAGGCCTTGGAAAGAAAAATTATTACTAATATGAATCCTCTAGGGAACTGATGAAGAAAAATCATCCCAGCCCAGTGGACCTTAAAACTTTTACATCCCATGACTATCCTATCCTAGCTCTACATTATTTCTCCTACAAAACGACATCACATAACCACAGTATTTTTATGCTGCTGAGAAGGGAAGAAAGAGATTATCATCTTTATGAGACCACAGGGTACATTCAATAAAAGTCGTTGAAAAGAAACCACCAGGCAGAGACTGAGAACAAAAAACGCTACAGGAACACTGCAGAGCCTAAGGTTTTGACAAGCAGGTGCCTCTGCGGTCATCAAATCACTATTCATAGATGTGTTGTTCCAGGCCAGAGAATCCTGCTCTGAGAAACAATGCTTCAGCCATTAGCCCCAGGAGACATCAATCATCCCTGCCAAGACACACAGTTAGCTCAGGAGGGATTTCAAAACTTAACTAGGTCAAAAATTACTTCTAAGCAGGTTTTCCTAATCTAATCTAAACTAAAACTTGAGAAAATTGAAGGAATTCTAACCGTCCTCCAAATTCTGGTTTCTACTTACATCTCCAACCCTAGTTTTATCACTTTTGTTTTTCAAGTACGATATTCTTTTTTTGTTTGTTTTTTTTGAGACAGAGTCTCACTCTGTTGCCCGGGCTAGAGTGCTGTGGTGTCAGCCTAGCTCACAGCAACCTCAAACTCCTGGGCTTAAGCGATCCTACTGCCTCAGCCTCCCGGGTAGCTGGGACTACAGGCATGCGCCACCATGCCCGGCTAATTTTTTCTATATATATTTTAGTTGGCCAGATAATTTCTTTCTATTTTTAGTAGAGACGGGGTCTCGCTCTTGCTCAGGCTGGTCTCGAACTCC
>CM052440.1:16853639-16875277 GCA_028533085.1 Varecia variegata | reverse complement strand
AGCCTAGCTCACAGCAACCTCAAACTCCTGGGCTTAAGCGATCCTACTGCCTCAGCCTCCCGGGTAGCTGGGACTACAGGCATGCGCCACCATGCCCGGCTAATTTTTTCTATATATATTTTAGTTGGCCAGATAATTTCTTTCTATTTTTAGTAGAGACGGGGTCTCGCTCTTGCTCAGGCTGGTCTCGAACTCCTGAACTCAAACAATCCGCCTGCCTCGGCCTCCCAGAGTGCTAGGATTACAGGTGTGAGCCACCGCGTCCGGCCTCAAGTACAATATTCTTTGTTCCAATGTAAAAATGAGCTATGTATCGCTTCCTATAAGACATACAAATTCCTGCCTACCTTCTCACTCCTTGGAATGTCTCCTCTTCCTTCGTTCTATATTAAAAGTTTAGTCTTCAGCTTGTGTCTTATTTAGTTCTTAGAAATTTGCTGGGACCATTCCAGCTAGCAGCCAAAATTCTTCTTCAATATTTCTGCCATAATTGTTATAAAATTTGGGACTCAGAAAATGCTGTCTTGCATAAATCTATTTTCTGTATGTGTTCTATGCCTCCTAACTATTTATAGGCCCTGTGGATGAGTCAGCATATAATGTCTTCTTGTTGTACCAGTGTCCAGTAGGTCTCAGTAGATGAGAATGATAAAGATTGCTTAAAAGCAGACTTCAAAATATACATCAGCCTTTTATTCTAGCCTGTGAAAATTTTATTGCCAAATTTATTAATCTGTGTAAATTTTTTAAACTAAAAATTTCACCCCTTTCTTACCAATAGTTTTATTTTCATAACTGAGATTTCCTTGCTGTCGCTGCTTTAATAACTCTAATGTATCTCTCAAATTTGAACACTGCCTGAAAAAAAGATTATTTTCCAGAATAATATTATAGCTTTAGATTAATTTTCACAGTATCTAATTATATTAATGCATCAAGAAAAAGCAGGAAAAGTAACTAAGAGTTCACCTTTTGTGCTATTTTGCAAATACAATTTGTTTTACACACATGCAAAAAAAAAAAAATGCATCCTATAGAGATAAAAAAAAAAAGGTGTGATACTTTTCTTCACTCATGTCCAGCACTTCCTATAATAAAAGACAGGTTAACAATAGAAAAGCATAACAGATTTATTTAATCAAAGTTTTACATGACACAATAGCTTTTAGAAATGAAGGTTCAAAGACTCAAGGGAAAAAACTGTCCATTTTTATGCTTAGATTTGATAAAGAATGGACAGCTATATAGGAATGTGATTGGGAGAAACAAAGGTATGACCTAGACCTAATGGTCATAGACTGAGTGGGAAAACTCAGCAAGGCCCGTCTGTTCAGATTCTTCTTGACTTCTCTGTGTAGCATTCCTTCCTCCTGGGTATAGGGCAGGACCCCTTCTGGAATGAGGGTCTTATGATCTACTGTTAGACAAAGTAGGTCAGAGAATTTCTTCATGGCCAGCTCCTACAGAAACGTATAGGAAGGTTAGAGTAATATTTCTAGTTTTTATGTCTGGCATTGAGAGAGACATTCTAGTTTCTGTGATCTACCTTGGAAAAGAGTAATTCTAGTTTTATGTCTTGCCTTTGGGGAGAAAAGGGAGCAGGAGAAAGAAGGGCAGGAGAAGGTCAGAAAGATCTTGCTTCTGAGGCCCTGTCCTCAGTATTCTAAAGTATTCAGTATGCCAAAGTGCCATGCTTTTGAGTATCATTTTATGAGCCCCAACGTTCCCCAATCTGAGACTTCCCCCAAAAGTTTCATAGTCCAGAAATGGGGTTGTTGGATTGTCTCATAAGCCATTGAATCAGACTTTCAGTCTTGAGAATAAGTCAGTTCAATTAAACACTTAACAGTTGTGTCTCATTTCAGGAGGTGCTATTGCAGGTAGGCTTCCACCAAAGTCAGACCTCGATATGGTACAAGTATTAAGATATTTAACATGACGTATTTCTATGGAAACAAAATAAAAACAATTATTAATATTGGCAGTAGTGTATAAACTAGTTCCTGAGTCCGGAGGATAGCCAGCCAGCTGAGAAGATTTCTAGATTTGGGCTCCAGGTATCTTTGGATAGTGCAGGCAGTGGCAATCTGACAGATATTCCTGATTTTTAGTTTACAATAGATGAACTTTCTGAGTAGTCCATACAGCAACAGGCGTGAAGGTTGTTCATACATAAGCTGGTATGGTGATTTTCCTGAAGTCTATATAAAGTTGTCCAGCTTTAGCTTTTAGGGATTCAGAAAAAGACCAGTTTTAACTCCAATGATTCCAAGGCAGAAGGCTGGGAGAAAGTTTGGAGAGCTGTAGCCAGATGTTGGAGGAAACAAGAAGAATTTCAGGATCCAGTCCAGACTTCAGGTAGATAACAAATCCTTAAAAACAATGAGTGCACTATGGTTTCCTTCGGAAGCATAGCTTTTCTCTCTACAGTAACCCCCATTTCTACCAAAGATACTCAAAGTAAGACTGATTTGTTTGAAAAATAAGCTTAGTGTCGTTAAGCTTGGCCTGATTATTTCCATAAGTGCAATAAGAATATTTATTAACCATATAGGCTCTTTTTACATTCATTTTGCTGGCACTTTTCGTAAGGAATCTCAAATTAGACTTTTAAAAGCCTCTTGAGAGTCAGAAGCCACGCCAAGGACTCACTGTGAAGCTACCTGCAGTACATATAGTTGGGTGAATTCCTTTCTGCTACAGGTCCCCAAAATATCCCGAGGTTCCAGGGCCTGTCAGAACATTCTTTACTCATATAAAAGACAACCATGTGAACCACGTATTCAAGATACCAGGCCAGTTTTTCCAAGGAGAGCTTTATTGGCTCCAAAAAGTGAACCTTAGTTCCTCAAAATTGTCAGGTGATATTTGAACATATGACATTCTAATCAAAGCCTTGATAATATAACCAGTGTTTCCAATTGTGTCCTGTTATAAGGAGAATAGGTCCTTATTGAACTTATAACAATATAAATAACTGTATTGCCATAAAATAAGAACACTCACAAATAGCTTCTGAATTCTGAAGGAATCAAGTAGAGAGAAAAAGTAAATGTTTTAATTCTGTTCACAAAGGTACACTTTACCAAATTATTGTAAGCTACAAATATTGTAAGCAATTATCGTAAGATATCTTAAGAGAAAAAAAAGTGTTCTTAAGTATAGAAAATAAACATTTAAAATAAGAATAAGCGGCTGGGCGCGGTGGCTCATGCCTATAATCCTAGCACTCTGGGAGGCCGAGGTGGGCGGATTGTTTGAGCTCAGGAGTTCGAGACCAGCCTGAGCAAGAGCGAGACCCCGTCTCTACTAAAAATAGAAAGAAATTATATGGACAGCTAAAAATATATATATAGAAAAATTATCCAGGCATGGTGGCGCATGCCTGTTGTCCCAGCTACTCAGGAGGCTGAGGCAGAGGGATGGCTTGAGCCCAGGAGTTTGAGGTTGCTGTGAGCTACAATGATGCCACGGCACTCACTCTAGCCCGGGCAACAGAGTGAGACTCTGTCTCAAAAAAATAAAAATAAAAATAAGCATAAGCAAAATTTCACATGGAAAGTCATAAAAATGTTATCCTCATCAGTTGATTCGGTCCTGTATAGTTAATTTTTGCTCTGATTGATCTTGGTTAACAGTTTCATGAAGCCATCAGTTTCTTCATTAGAGCTCTGGAAATTCTTACCCAGTCCAATGATATAATCTCAAAATTATTAGAAACATGTACTTGTCAGAGTTCCTCTACCCTTTTAATGAACTTCCTTGAAGACACAACACTTTAGGATTACAGTTGCTTGCAAAGATCTTTCAGAAAGAGCATCAAAATAAAGCAATTAATTATGGACAACAAAATTTAAAATGGCCATGGTTAAAGATGGGATGAGAGTTCATTATAACAAGCAATTGACAAGAAAATCTGGTTATTTCTGTGGCACACAACATTTATTAAAGACAGGGTCTTGCTCTATCAAGTAGGCTGAAATGCAGTGACTCAATCATAGCTCACTATAACCTCAAATTCCTGGGTTCAAGAAATCTTCTTGCCTCAGCCTCCCACAGAGCTGGGACTACAGGAACAAGCAAAAATACCTGACTAATTTTTTTTTTTTTTAATTTTTTGTAGAGACAGTGTCTCACTATGTTGCCCAGGCTGGTTTTGAACCCTGGCCTCAAGTTATCCTCCCATCTTGGCCTCCCAAAGCACTGGGATTACAGGTATGAGCCACCATGACTGTCCAAGCATTTTAACATAATAATGAAAAATTATTACTGATAACATATCACATTTCTAGGACTCTCAAATAATTTTTGGAACAATCACATTAATAACATATGCATAAATATAACTTACAGAAGATTTTTCATCACTTATTATTTGAGAATGCTTCCCATATAATATAAATTATCAAAGAAAGCGAAGTAGTTTAAAAACTCTCTTTTACAAAGTGAGAGACACATTCTTTGGGGTTTTTAGGGGCTAAATGGAAAAATCTCAAAGTTAATTTGAGTTCAAAAAGACTTAATTTAGAATTTGATTTTTGAGAAGTTTGCCAAAAATGTCAAAAGGCTTAAAACACTTGATTAAATATTATTTTGGTTACCTATTTAATCAAAGTGGCAATAAAACAATTTAAAGGCGAATACAGAAGGTTACTTAGTTGTGCACAAAAAATTAGTTCTTTTAATAAAGAGGACTCAGTTTTCCTATATGATCAAAGACCTAACGAAAAACAGCATGAAACAATAGTAATTACATTGATAAAACACAAAATCTTTTTTTCTAAGCCAATGACATAAAAAAAAAAAACCTTCACATTCTCAGACCAACATTCAAAGAAAACTGCCATTTTAACAGAAAAGACCAAATTTGTACTTTTGTACCAGTGTACTATTAATACTAAAGCTAATTTTTAGTAATGCCTTTTAAATAAATTCAGCCAATCTTAGTCAGTTTTGACCACACAATATTTCTACAAACTTTTTACAACCTTTGTAAACTGATACATAATATTTGCACATATTTACGGGATACAGTGTGATGTTTCAATGCATGCATACAATGTGTAATAATCAAATTAGAGTAATTAGCATATCTACCACCTCAGATATTGATCATTCTTTTATAGTGGGAACAATAAAAATCCTCTATTCCAGCTATTCTGAAACATACAACATACTATTGTTAACTATAGTCACCCTACTGTGCCATGGAACACTAGAACTTATTCCTGCTATCTAACTGTAACTTTATACTCATTGAGCAATTTCTCCCCATTCTCCTCTCCCTGCTACCCTTCCCAGCCTCTAGTAACAATTGCTCTAATCTCTATTTTTATGATGTCAACTTTTTTAGCTCCCACATATGAGTGAGAACATGTGATATTTGCTATCTGTGCCTGGCTTGTTTCACTTAACATAATGTCCTCCAGCCTCATCCACATCAGTGGAAATTACAGGATTTCATTCTTTATTACAGCTGAATAGTAAGTAGTCTGTTGTGTAAATAACCACATTTTCTTTATCCATTCATCCATTGATGGACACTTTGGTTGATTCCATATCTTGGCTTTTGTGAATAGTGATGCAATAAACATGGGTATACAGATATCTCTTTGACATACTGACTTCATTTCCTTTCATATATACTCAGCAATGGAATTGATGGATCATATGGCATTCTATTTTTATTTTTTTTATGAACCTTCATACTGTTTTTCATAGTAGCTGTACTACTTTACATTCCCACCAAGAATGTACAAGTGTTCCCCTCTCTTTGCATCATTGCCAACATTTGTTATTTTTTGTCATTTTGATTATAGCCATTCTAACTGGGGTGAGATGATATCTCATTGTGGTTTTTATTTGCATTTCTATGATAACTAGTGATGTTGAACATTCTTTCATATAATTTTGGCCATTTGTATGACTTCTTTTGAGAAATGCTGTATACAGATATTTTTAACTGAATTATTTGAATTTTTTGAGTTCTTTATATATTCTGGTTATTAACCCCTTCAAAGTTTCCCTATACAGGCTAAAATACATTTTTCAAAAAGCACACACTGATATATATTTTGAGCATACCCAGAGCTTATCTATCACCCTGCCAAAATTTCTCTAAGTGTCTTCTTGTCTATAAAATTAAACCATTGAATCTGACAGCAAATAACCTGAGGCCTCTGTGATAAGTGACACAGGGCTTCGGGGCATTTGAGCCAGCCTCCCCTGAGACTAGGGTTATGACATCTCCATCTCATATAAAATCTCAGATGTACTATGTTGTAGCTCCCATGAAATTATTCTTAATTCCCAGTTTTAGATTTAAAAAAAAATAGAGCTTTTATGGGAGCAGTAGAGGCAGAATCCTTAATGAGGTAATACATGAGAAATGAATTCAGAAGGAAGATTTCTATGATTAGAGAAGTAACGTGTCATACCTAACGTATGTCCCAGGAATTTATTATTTAAAGCAGGATTAGTAAAGTATCAGTCTGTGGAACTCTACAAGAAATTCATTTCACAGCTTAACTATTCTACTATTCCTATCATCAGTAACTTAATTTTTCACACTTGAGAAGTTCTCATTTAAATATTCTGAATATCTAAACCAATGTATTTCAGTGGCAGGAATATACTGTATATTTATTATTCACAATATTCACTTAAAGAAAATGATTAGAGAAAATTTATCAGTTAAAAATATGGCCATGGGCCGGGCGCGGTGGCTCACGCCTGTAATCCTAGCACTCTGGGAGGCTGAGGCGGGTGGATCGTTTGAGCTCAGGAGTTCGAGACCAGCCTGAGCAAGAGCGAGACCCCGTCTCTACTAAAAATAGAAAGAAATTATATGGACAGCTAAAAAATATATATATAGAAAAATTAGCCGGGCATGGTGGCGCATGCCTGTAGTCCCAGCTACTCGGGAGGCTGAGGCAGGAGGATCGCTTAAGCCCAGGGGTTTGAGGTTGCTGTGAGCTAGGCTGACGCCACGGCACTCACTCTAGCCGGGGCAACGGAGCGAGACTCTGTCTCAAAAAAAAAAAAAAATATGGCCATGGTATTTAATGGCTAGATTTTGGGAAATGTGATCTGAAGTCCTACAGCAACTTTTGTTAGGCCCAAAATAAAGTCATGAAATGTATGGGTTCAAAGAAAACAGAGATATAGAGCTGACTGCGCAAAATTCATATCCCAAATAAGAATAACCCTCACCTGAATGAAGGTAAAAGATTTCTTATATATTTTTATTTGACATAGCTCTTCTTTTATTTCATATTGTGACACAAAAGTAACCTACAACTTCTTCAATAACCACCACCACTGCAAAATAATGGCTAACACATCTAATGCTTATTGGGTGCCAGGCACAGTTCTAAGCACTTCTTACATATTCACTCGTTTAATTTTCATAAAAACTCCATGAGATAGTACTACTATTATATAACCCAACTTTACAGTTATTGAAACTGAGGCACAGAGCTTAAGTAACTCGTCAAAGGCCAGACAGCCAGTAAGAAACAAACATAGATTGGATTTGAATCTTGAAAGTCCAGGTCCATAGTTGCAATGTTCAAGTCTTTTCTCTATGCCAAACACTACGCAAAGTCCTTTGCTTGCATTTCCTCATTTCAATATGCTGATTTAACTTTATGTTTAGGATAAAATCAACTATAAACTTTTTTCTCTTTCATTTACACATTTGTATGGTTTGTGAGTGCATCCTTGAATTCGTCAATAAATCTCTAATATGTTTAAAACCAACTGTGTTCCATCTGAAAAGGTCAAACATTATTCTTTGTTTTGCATAAGTTAAAAGGCTGTCTACTTTCTATTTCTCTAGCCATTTTGATCAAGCAGCATGAGTAGTAAAGCAGATAGGAGGAAGAGATACCTCGGGATCCAGCTCACCCAATGTAGGAGGTACAAAAGAAAGGAAAGCAGAGAGGTCTTCTAGGGATGGGTTAAGAAGCCCTGTGTGGTGATAGCCCAGAGCCAACGCAAATGTCCTTAGAATGTGTACTCTGGCAAGTGTCTGTGGCATAGCATGGCATCCTTAAACTGAAGGGAACCTCTCTGTAGCATCACCACCTATCTTTCCTAAGTGAAATTAGCCACTGCCACCTCACTGAAGCTAATCTTCAAATTAAGTCTCTATTTTTGAGTTAAACAAAGGCATTCTTGGTAGAGGATTTACACTTTCTTTATACTCATAGATAACTATTCCTGTACAGATGCTCCAACAATTCTTTTGAAAATTGATTTTTCTTTTACATGTAGCATATTTATGAGATCTCTCGTATTGGATCTCTCTACTGTGCAGGTTTATACTGAAACTTGTCCCGCAGTGACCCTCTTTATGGTTTTCAGTAATATTTCATTTGTTTCTCGTTATTTATCTTCCCATCTCAAATCAGCTGTAATATTCCCAGACTTTTCATAATTCAAAGAGAGTGAAAATAATTCCTTTTGGTTTTCAGAATTAATTCTTTCTCAGGAAAAAAAAATGTTGCTTTAGTTTAAGGATGCTTCTTCAGTCTACTAGGAAATGAAACTCAAGGACTCTCAAGGATCTTCAAGGAAAGGGGAGAACTCTTATCTATACTTGCACTCCACCTTGAAAATTGCTTTTTGAGCAATGTTTACATCCCTTAGTGATATATTGTCTCATAAAATAATGTTCATAAAAACTATGGGGAAATACGGAAAATGTTTGTTAAACAAAATAAAAATGTTTGTTAAATAAATAAGAAAATAATTCCAAAGCATACACACAGCATAATGACAACTATGTAGATGGGTAGATAGATAGATACACACACACATATACACTCTTGCATAGGAAATAACCAAGAACAAGTTAATCAACATTTTCTTGTTTGGACAATATGACTGTTCTTTTTTTCCTTATACTTTTCTTTATTTTTCCACTATTTTGAATGAGCATATACTTTCAATCATAAAAAAAAATGAACATTTACTTTGTAGTTACAAACCAGGGAACAAAATATCAATTTCTTCCAAAGTACTGAGGTTTCTCTGAATCTAGCCCTGTAGTTAGCCAAACCTTCCTGACACTCTGCTTGAGTGGTTTGTCTTTACAAATATATATTAACACAGATGCATTCTTAATATAATTAGGTAAGCACATACAGAGTGATTTTTTAAATATAAATTATGTCATATCAACCCTTGCTTAAAATCCTCCAATGACTTCTCATTTGAATTAGAATAAGTCAAAATCCTTTACCCAGATCCACAAAGCCTGATAAAATTTGGCTCCTAACTAGTTCTTTGACTTCAACCCCTGACACTTCCCCTAAGTCATTATGGGCCAGCTCCTCTGGCTTCATTTGTGCTTTAATCTGTCTAATACAGAGATCTTTACATGGCTGGCCCCTTCCTGTCATTAGGTACCAACTCAAACATCACCTTCCCTACTCTGGGAGGCCTCCTTTGACTGCACAATCTAATCTGCCAGCTATTTCTTGACCTCATCACTCATTTCCATCACCTTTAAAAACTTCTGTACATAGCATTTATTATGATCAAGACTTCTTGTTAATTTCTTCACTAGCTATTGTTTGTCTCCCCTTAGAATGCAAAATTTTCACCACTGTATATCCTCCTACTTAAAACAGCATCTGATACATAGCAAGAAAATAATAAATATGTATTGAAGGAATGACAACTGAATAAAAGGAGTGATACTAATAGTAGCTTTCAAGGTGCAAATTTTAGTTTTAGGACTTTTTTTTTTTAGAGACAAGGTCTCACTCTGTTGCCCAGGCTGGAGTGTAGTGACTTGATCATTCACAGCTCACTGCAACCTCGAACTCCTGGGCTCAAGCTATCCTCCTGCCTCAGCCTCCTAACTGTCTTCACAAACACAAAAGCAAAGCCTTCTGGTTTCTGATCTTACCAGTTTCACCAGTTACAATGTATCTAATGTAAATTAATATGTGCAAGTAAAAATAAATACTGCTGGGGAAAGCCAAGAAGTGAAGAAAATGTTCACAGGAGAGATGAGAATATAGAGGTTTTGCTTATCACAGACAACAGGAATAAGAAAAGGAATGGGAACTGAGTCCAATGAGAGCAATAGAAGGGTGACGCCAGCAGATGACCTGAGAGAATTGGCTGCTGGCAGGGGCTGAGGCATGATGGGATTAGTCCAGAAAGTCTCCTTGTGGAAAGTGGACACTTGGTTCTATGCTCTGCTCTACCACACGTCAGGCAGCTTCTTATTCGGATAGCCCCCAGAGGAATGGCTGAAATTAGGGCATTTCTGATCATCAATTAAAGAATATCTATATTCTTTCTATAAGGTCTATTATACTTATATTGACTATATGATAATCTGTTTAATTCTGTATCAAAATGAAATGCTCTGACCTGAGAAAAACAGGTTACATTAAGAACTAAAATATATATATTTTGGTTTCTGGGCTAAATATACATTGCTAAAGTACAAAACAATTTAAGACTAAATTAAAAACTTAATTATCATATAACAGATCCCCAAATAATACTTTTTCAATGTATTGTAGGTGGTCAGCTGCCCACCTGTTGCAATGAAAAATGGTACATAACATTTTGTAATTTCTTCTCCACATTCAGGTGACAATGACAAATTGCTCAAGTTCCCTCCTTGTAGTCCCATCATCATTATATGTTTGAAAAATCAATATATCCTTTGCAGCCAAGGATTATAAATTCAGCCCACATTCTTTCTTTTCCTTTTCTTTTTTCCCTCTCCACCTAGCCTACCAGTTCTTCTCACTGTTGCCTACCTGTTCTTTCCTCTCTATCTTTACCTGTTCTCTCCTTAAAACTGTATCCTACCCTCTCATGGCCACCCCCAATCCCTCACCTCACACTCAGGAAGAAGCAATTTTTTACCCACTTTTCTAGTAGATTAAGCTTCTAGCTATGAAGAGACTTCAGGGGCTGATTGACACACACTAGGATGAATGAAAAACCATCCTTGGAAGCTGGGGCTTGGTAAGGAGCAGGATAACAGGGGAAGAGGCATTTGGGACAGAAGGGAAGATGAGGACAGGGCCTGAGCAGCACTGGATTGAAGAGTCACACTGAAGGGTCACAGTGCATTATCGTCCCTAGGCACGTAAACATGCCAGAAATAAAGGAAAGAACAAAGCTGGTTATGTTTTTCATTTTTATGATTCTTTCTCCCTTCCAGTATAAAATACGTACTGGTCACTAATAGTGTGTAATAAAATAATAGACATCACTTTACCTTTTCTGCAACAACTTCCCTTATAATCCCTGTTAATTTTACCTATTTTCAGAATGCTAGAGCCTGATAAATAGAACAAAATCTCAGTTTGGCCACAGAATCAAAACGAGAAATAGGACTCCTTGGAGTTAATTCAAATTCAATACAGCTTTATTTTTGCTGCTATGGTGACTGCAAAAATATCATAGATAAAATATTTATTGAAAGATGCAGAAAATAACATAACATTTCATCAATACACACTCAACTGAGATGTTATTTGCCTTTTAACATTTACATATTAATGGCTTATTAATTAGTCATTTTTAGAACATTTATGTGATAGTGAATAAAACAAAAAGTTGAATACATCCTTTAGATATAAGGAAGGCTAATGTTTATTATGTGCTAGGTTTTCTGTTAGGCACTTTACATTTGTCAACTCATTTAATCCTCACAAAACAATGTAGTGTTGGAATTATCCTCATTTTACAGATGGGGAAACAGAGGTTGATTCAGAGAGATTGAGCATATTGCTAGTAAGTGATAAACTCAGAATTAGAACCCAGATTGCCAAAGACCCAGATTTACCAAAACTCAAAGGTGCCTTTTATGCTATTTCAGCTTATCTCCCTACAATGACACTGAAGAAAACCAGAATTCAACAAACATAGCCCGAGGGCCTACTGCATGCAATACACACAGCAGAGTATGCACTGTCACACACACTTGTCAGACACAGACAGCTTACCATCTAAAAGAAGAGACAAAACATGTACATAAACAGCTATGATAAAAGGTAGAAAGCCACATGTCAAAAATAAATTCTTTGAATGTTAAGAGAAAGAAGATTCATTCAGGTAGGGAGGATTAAATAAGACTTTAGGAAGAAAACAGTATTTGAGTTGGGCCTGAAAGTCTACAAAATTAATAGTTTTGCACCAAGTAGTTGCTCATTAACATCTGGAAGAATTACCCATCTCACATACCACAAAGGGTATCCAGTCATGCATCACTTAATGACAGGGATATGTCCTGAGGAATGTGTCATTAGGTGATTTCATCATGTAAACATCATAGAGTGCACCTACACAAACATAGACAGTATAGCCTACTACACACCTAGGCTATATGGCATAGCCCATTGCTCCGAAGTTACAAATGTGTATGGCCTGCTACTGTATTGATTTGTAGGCAATCGTCTATGGATGCTTTCGTGCTACAATGGCAAAACTGAGTCATTGAAACAGAAACCATATGGCACTCAAAACCCAAAATATTTACTATCTGACCCTTTACAGAGAAAGTTGCAGACGTCTGCCATAGGCCATTCATTTAACAAATATTTATTAAGAGCTTGCAAGTGTAGGTAGCTGGTAGGTAGCTAGTATAGGTTGTTGGCTAAAAGACTGCAGCTTCATTAAACCAAGTTAAAAACTAATCATACTGCATTGTATTCTTCACTATAATTAATCATTATATTATAATGATTAATCATTACATATATATGTAGGGAAGAATTTGAACAACTTTTGCTGTGGAAAAAAATACAGGAGGTGACTTGGGATGTAATGTTATTAGCAGGTACTCTACTATTACTACTTGTACTACTAGTTAAAATTTACTGAGCATTTATTGAGGTTAGACACTATTTTTTTTTTTGAAACAGAGTCTCACTCTGTTGCCCTGGGCAGTGTTCAGTGGTGTCATTGTAGCTTACAGCAGTTTCAAACTCCTGGGCTCAAGCGATCCTCCTGCCTTAGCCTCCAGAGTAGCTGGGACTATAGGCGCACACCATGATGCCCGGCTAATTTTTTCTATTTTTAGTAGAGATGGAATCTCATTCTTGCTCAGGCTGGCCTCAAACTTCTGAACTCCAGCGATCCTCCCACCTTGGCCTTCCAGAGTGCTAAAATTACAGGTGTGAGCCACTGTGTCTGGCCTGTTTGACACTATTTTAAGTACTTAATATAAACAGTATATGCCATTTATTCTTCCCTACACTGCTAGGATGTAAGTACTATTATTATCTTCATTTACAAATGATAAAATTAAGATTAAAAATGATTAATTTCTGAGGTCCTGAAGCTTATATTTGTTAAATCTTGTCCTTTACAGAACATGTTTTTATTCCTGGAGGTCTTGAAAAGGTATAGTGGTGTATACTTAAAGGGAGAGCAAAAAAATAGCTACCATCTGTTGAGAGCCTACTATGGGCCTGGCATTATTCTATGTGCTTTAAACACATTCTCTAAGTTTCAGATCAACCCTTCAAGTAGAAATAAGTTCCCTCTTTTACAGATGATGAAAAAGTAATAGATTATGTGACTGACGAAAGGTACATACCTAGTGAGTTGCAAAACTAACGTTAAAACTTAGATCTACCTCACTTGTTCTATTATACCATGCTATTTCTATTTTTTAGAAATTCTAGGTGAAGAGGGAGGAAGCATGATGGCTAACTAGATATACCACTTGCTGGATCGTCCCAGAGGGAAGGAAGGGTTTCAGATAAAGGAGGGGGGGAAAAGGCCCAGCTCAGGTGTAATTCAGATGAAGAAGTGCTGGAGCCTGCCAGGGACTTCACAGAGGGAAATTGAGACGCAGAACAGGAAGAGGAAAAAGAAAAAAAGGTATTGGTGAGGATCAGACCCAGAGACACTCGGCCCAGTGAGGGGGTAGCTGGGGGTTCTGTTTCTCCTTCTCACACACTTTCAGTAATTAGCGGGCCACCAAGTTGCTTGGAAGCTTTTCCTGGATAATCCCAACTCTGAGCAACGCTGAGATGGCAAAGAAGGTCTATCACATTTCTAGTCTCTTCAACGAGCTCTCTCGGTGTCTGAATAACCTAATTTTTGATCCTGCTGGGGCACTAGAAAAATGTTATCTAGCCATGCCTTTGGCTTTTTCTACACAGCATAATTCTTGAGGCACAGACTACTTCTTGACAGTGAAACTACAAATTTTAGAATCTTTTGCAATCTGAATAGGTTAAGAATGTCCCAATCATCAAGTCCTGATTTCTTTTAGTTTAAAAGTTCTTCCCTCAATTTATCTCTTTCCTCTCACATTTCACTATAGGCAGCAAGAAGAAATCAGGCACATTTAACACTTTGTTTAGAAATCTACTCAGCTAAATAACCAAGTTCACCACTTATTAGTTCTGTTTTCTACATAACTGTAAAACACAATTCTGCTAGACTATCTGCTACTATATAACAAGTATTTCCTTTCCTCCACTTTTCAGTAACTTGTTTCTCATTTAATTCTGAGTCCTTACCAGAAGCACCTTTAACATTCACACATTTACCAACCTTCTATGATTGATGATTTAGGTATTCTCTAAGGTAATACAAGTTTTCTCTATTATTCTCCTAACTTTCTTCTTACCTCTCACCAGTAGTACCTTTAACATCCATGTTTATACAAACATTCTGTTTATGACACTTTAGGTATTCTTTAATACAATATAGGTTTTTTTCTATCATACCACTTCTTTCTGAGCCCTCACCAGCAGAAACTTTAACATCCATATTTTTGTTCAAGGCAATCTGAACATTTTCTATCATGCTCCTCAAAATTCTTGCAGATTTTACCCAATGCCCAATTCCAAAGCCATTTCTATATTTTTATGTATTTGTTACAGCAGCACCCCACTTCCAGGCACCCAAACCTGTAATAGCTTCCTAGGGCTGCCATTACAAATTACCACAAACTTAGTCACTTACAAAACACAAATTTATTCTCTTACAGGTCTCAAGGTCAAAAGTCCAAAATGATTCTCATGGGCTAAAGTCAAGGTGTTAGCAGGGCTGTTTCCTTCTGGGGGCCCCAGGGGAGAATCCATTTCCTGCTTTTCCCAGCTTCTAGAGGCCACCTGCACTCCTTGGTTCATGGCTTCATCACTCTGACCTCTGCTGCCACCATCACATATACCTTTTCTGACTCTGACCCTCCTGCCTTCCTCTTATAAAAACCATTCTGATTAAATTGGGCCCACTGTACAATCTAGACAACACCCCCAACTCAAGATCCTTAATTTAATCACATCTACAAAGTCCCTTTGCCACATAAGGTAATATATTCACAGGTTGCAAAGATTAGAATGTGAATATATTTTGGGGGAATTGATCTGTATACCATGACCATCTTCATTATTAACTGAATTCTGTTTACACCGTTTAACCATATTTTCAATCACATAGCTTTAAACACTGCCCCCACTGATTGTTCATCTTACTAAACTAACATTTTGTCATTTCTACATTTCAAATATTGGTTCTTTTAAAAGTCTCAGGAAAGAAAAATTCAGCAACAGAATAAGATTATATATTGAATTACATAATTCCCAGAACTGTTATTATTTGAAAGATACTTTGTTTCATTATTATTGTTTGGAGTATTTCCAAAGTATGTAGTAATTTTATTACATGGGGCAAAAAGCTAAAGCCCTATCACACTATCATAATTATTCTGAAGTTGAAAGATATCTAAGGGATCATCTCAATTTCAAGGATGAGAAAAATAAGGCCCAGAAAAACTAAATGATTAACTCAATGACACAAACTCCAATATAAAGGAGGGAGAGCATAAATTTATTTTAAGAATATCTAATGACTAATTATATGGAAATCTGCTTTAAGAGCAAGCATATGGAAAACTGCTAAATTTACATAAAAGGAATTTCTTAATCTCAGGTTTAGGTAGATTTTTATTTAGCCATCTGAACTTCTCAAGTATTATGGCAAATGCTAATAAGGTAGTTTTCTCTAAAGCTAGAGGAATTTCAGATAAACCTCATCAAATTCATGAGAATAGAGACATATTTGTCAGAATGCTACACACAAGAGTTATCAGGCCAAATAAAAGAGGTTCTATTGTTGCTGGTCTACTGACTGGTTTGGAAAATCTGAAAGTCTATAGGCTCTACAAGTAAGATAGTTTCTGGTTGCCCTGGAGACCAGTGCTCTAATGTAACCTAAGATAGTATCTTGTCATATGTGTGCATGGTATAAAAGTGCTTTCATGAAAGTTGGCATATCTGTAAAATTTTTAAAAGCACCTAAATTAAATTGTGTCCAATGCTACCTATCCAGTTATTCTTTTCAGGAAAAAAAAAAAACCACTAGAATCATTTGGATATTTTTTAAACATTAGTTTACTAAATGCATGTTAGGCTTGTTGATTTTGTCAACTGCAAGATAAGTAACATAGACTTGAAGTGGAAATTAAGATATAAGGACTCTGGAAAGGCTTGTAAGAAGTGCTACTGATAAGTGAATGGGCATCTCAATAAATAAAAGAAAAATACTCAAATTATCAGACATAACCAGTCATTTCAATATGAAGAGAAGAAATTATGTTTGCATTGACCTATAGAAGACTCAATAACCATAGATGCATATATATGTATGTGTGCATATTTACATGTGACACCATAAAATTGTCATGTCCATAAAGATATTATAATCTTATTAAATTGATAATATTTATAATAGCTGGAAAAATTCCTCAGAGCTTTCCCCCCCCAATACAATCTTATAGGTAAAGAATAGAGCATAAATGTGATGTTTAAGGCTCTTTCCACTCTATAGCCAGAGAGCAATTTGAGGGTGAGTCAAAACAAAATTTACTGTGGCTATAAAAAAAAAGAAAAAAAATATTGCTAATAAAAACAGCTTTATTTTCGCTGGTAACAGAAATAATTTTCCTAATAAAAATAGAAAGTAAAAAGTAGAAAATAAAAATTATACAGTTCAGAGATAAACATTTTAAACATTCCACTGAACATAATTCCATACCCAAACACACATACACTCTCTTACATAAATTGAATCACACTTACACTACTAGTTTGAAATCTGTTTGTTTTGCTCTTTTTCTTTAAGGGGGGGAAAAAAAAAGGTCAAGGATATCTTTTCATGTCAATAAACAGGGAAATACATAAGCATTTCTGTTGAATCCTCCATAATTTATTTAACTGGTCCCCTATGGTAAGACATTAATATTGTTTATCATCTTTTATGCTACAATAAATATTGGTAAACATCCTGTACTAACCAGTTGACCAACTTGTCCAATTCTCTCTTTAAGGTCCATGTCTACAATTAGAAGTGCGGGATACAAGAGTATGTAGGGAATGTATAATTTAAACTTTCATACACCTAACAGAAAGTTTGCAAACCAATGTCGAAAGCAGTTTGCCAGAATGCGTTAAGATCCCCAGATGGTTCCCTGGGGCAACGAAGTGGTCTGCTGAGCTGTGGGGGGGTGGGGGAGTGGGGTAGGAGGGGTGGGGAGTAGGGTGGAGAGTACAGTGCCCTTGCCCCGAGGGAGGGGCTGTTGGGTGACAGAGACAAAGGGGTGTGTGGTGGGGTCAGGTCACAATGGGCAGAAGAGGATAAAAGGGGTCCCGCGGGTGGTTTAGGCGGAGGTAGACGCTTAGGTTTCGGTTTGGGAAGAAGAGCAGTGGGATTACGATTGGCAGTCGAGGTTATGGAATCGAAGGGCAGAGGCTGTTGTGAGCTAGTCATCAGGCTAAAGCGGAGGTCCCTCCTGAGCGAGCACCTACACCTGGGCGCCCCGACGTCTACCGGTGCCCGGTTCATCTGCGCCCGCTATGGCTCCATGCTCTAGGCAGGGCATGGTCTGGCTCCAGGGACCCGACTGTCTCTGGCACTGAGCAGTTGATAATCAACGCGCCACCCAGTCCTCAGTCACTCAAGGACAGAAAAGCTTGCCGAACACGACTGCTTGCCCACCTGCTAGAGAGGCCCGGGAAACAGGGCACCCTGCAAGGTGTGTTAAGGGAGGTGTGGAACTGTCTGGAAACAGATAGCCATGAACGAACAGTTTATGTTACCGTACTACACCGCCCAAAGCAGCCCTGCAATGGGCATGTTTAACACCCCCATGGGGAAACTGCAGCGACAACTGTACAAAGGGGAGTATGCTATATTCAAGTATGCACCTATGTTTGAGAGTGACTTTATCCAGATCAGCAAAAGAGGGGAAGTGATCGATGTGCACAACCGTGCCAGAATGGTGACAGTGGGCGTCGTCCGCACCAGCCCCGGCCTCACACTACCTGATGTCATGCTGCTGGCCCAACCAGCTGCTGCCAGTGATGACAGCAGTGCCAGATGTGGCCCTGCCACCCAGGAAAGAGGTAGTAAGCCTACACAGATCTTAGAGCTGACCAGGCTGTTTCCCTTGAAGTGCGTAAAGATAACCATTCATAACAGTATAAAACAACAGCTCCGCCTGAAGCTCATCACTGGCCGCTCTTTCTACCTTCAGCTGTGTTGCCCTTCAGATGCAAGAGATCTTTTTGTTCACTGGGAAAACCTTATTTATATCCTGAGACCACCAATGGAGGCTTACAGCAGTACCCAGGCCATGCTAGCTGGGAACATGTTGGGCTCACATGTGTTTGAGGAAGAGCACCGGAGCCCAGTGGTAAGTCTTTGCAGAGACTAGAAGGTGGGGCCAGGATGCTCTGGGGAGAGCAGGTAAATGTCCTGCAGAACACCTGCAGGTGCTGAGGCTTACCTGCAAAATGCATTGCATCTGGAAGGGCTCAAGGCCAAACGAGCTTCCATTTGGAAGCTGTGGCACATTGCAGAGGTTCTTAGGGCTTCTCCAACATGTTCCCTAAATCTGATTTCAGAGTCCTTAGCTGTCGTCAACTCTTAATTTCATATCCAATGTTGTAATGCTATCTGTAATGCACCCTGACCATCCAATATATTCTTGAACACATACTGCTTCAACCTAGGCAGGCTGATACGTTGTGGGACATAATGTCTCCCTGTGACTGTCGCTCATATACATTAGTGGCAATGCAACATGCTTGTGTACATGTGCAACAATTTCCTCTTGTTGTTTAGCTATAGGAAGAGAAGGGAGACCTTGCTGGTCTCACTTTCTTTACCTCATTTATTTGTTCTCCCCCTAGGCATATGCCATGAAGCTCTGTGGCAGGAAAGATCAAGTCAGCATCACGAGACTTCGCATGAACACTGAAGTGTTTGGGCCTACTTATTTCGGTATGGAAGGGAGACGTGAATCCAGCATGCCTCCCACCTATACTACATTTATGAGTTCATGCACTACTACAGTCACATAATCTATAGAGGGGCAGTGGTGGCAGCAGGAGTAGTGGCAACAAGCACTACTGCAGGCGCCATGGGTGTGGCTGCAACCAAGTCCACAGACTCAGGAGAGAAAAAAGGCCCAGGAGGAGGCATACCCTGCATGGCCAAAGTGGGTGCTTCCAGTATATCTTAATATTGTTCTAGTGCAATATGTTCTAGTGCTGCAAGCACATTCTTGCCCTCAAAGGGTACTTGGAGCACATCAGCAAGAGCTGCTGGCCTCTCCCCAGAGGACAGCATGAGTATGGTGATTGCAGGAGCAGAGAGACTACTAGCAAGGCCATTGCAAAAACAGCTGAAGAGTCAGTATCATGACCTCCTCATCTCAGCCTTGCAGAATGAAAGCTACATGAGTGAACAAGATGGAAGCCAGAAGGTCTCCACCCAGCAGGATTGACTCTCTAGTAAATAGCCTCAAAGCCCTGTACCACACATGGCGCAGAGGTGCACAACTCATCTAAGACCATGGAGGAGGGTAGTATCATTCACCATAATGCAATCCATCAATTCAAATTCTCTGCTCTAGGAACATATGCTCTACTAACAGAAAGAGTAGCAATAAAACTAATGGCAATTTATGATCAGGCTCTCAAACATCTTTAACTTTCCCTTAACTTGGTATTTGCGATTAAATGAATAGATGACAAAATAAAATGTTAAAGATTACTCTCAAAGATATGATCCTACATTAGAGCCAAAGAGAATTCTTCTAAAACTTCCAAATATATAACCAAGGACAAAAGCAACAAATACTAAGTAAGAAAATGTAAATGAAGGCAGGAAAGCAGCATGATATTATAGTTTTTAAAAATCCAGGTTTTAATCATAGCATTGCCACATATTAACTGTGACGTTGAGTAGATAACCTGTTTCCCCCTTTAAATGGTTACCTTGAGAATTAGAGATTATACGTGTGAAGTATCTGGCACATAGTAGGTACTGTGTAAATGATAGTGTTGAGAAATGAATTTGAGTTTAATCATACTTTCCGGAAAAGTCTCTTCATTCTTGATTTCCCTTCTAATGCTTTGCCCAACTTAAATCTTAATTAACTGCTTTGAAATTATTCCATAAAAGCTCTATTTACAGTAAATCTTCTTAGTATTTTCCAAGAATTTTAATCCCCTGATGTTATTTAGAATTCTAAATTTTCATGAATTTGAAAGGAATTGCTTCTTATAGAAACTTCAATCTAGTCACAATGGAAGGATAAAATGCCATATAATATATTCATAAGCATAAATTCAAAGTACCCATCTTTTAGCCTGTTCATTCCAATTTTAGTATTCTTAGAGGCAGAAAAAAAAACCTAAAACCTTAATATAGGATCAATTCAAAATCTAGATAAAAACTGGAAATTAGATAATTTTAGAATTGTAAGATCCATAGGATTAGTCAAGTTTCTAATTTTGCAAGTAAAAAATCTGTTTGAGTCCAAAAGTAATATATCATGTAGTTTGATAACCCAGAACCATAATGTATAGGTTACCTGGCCCCTAATTGAGTCTGTATTCTTTCCATAATACTCATGTTTCTGAAGCTTAGCACTGTGCTTTGAATATAAAAAATACTTGATGCATGTTTGATGGATCCAATTAAATTAAGGGTTACTAAGGGTTATAAATGTGAAATATAATTTATTCTAATCCAACAAATCTAGGTACATAAAAATTTACATAGCACTATGCTAATTGCTCTGATCCCAAAGACTCCTGTAAAGACTGTAAGGAAACGGTTTTTTCATCAGACCCGCACAGTGCTTATGGCTTAGTGATTTTTAATGGCCTCCAAAAAGGCTTCAGACATGAAAAAATGACTTCAAAAAGTGAAAAACATTTTGTAGGCTGAATGTTCTAGCTTTGCAAATTCCAAGGTCATATTACTGAGAAATCACATCTAATCATAAAATAAAATTACTTTGGGGCAAATAATTTCAAACAAAAAACTTTTTTAAGAAACACCCTTCAGGAATTCTATTTCTTCCTGGTTGAGACTGGGAAGGCTGTGTGTTTCTAAGAATTTGTCCATTTCCTCCACATTTTCCAGTTTGTGTGCATAAAGATTTTTGTAGAATTCATAGATGATGTCTTGTATCTCTGTGGGATCAGTCGTGATTTCTCCTTTCATATTTCTGATGGAGGTTATTAGAGCTTTTTCTTTTCTGCTTTTGGTTAGTCTAGCCAGAGGTATGTCTATTTTGTTTATCTTTTCAAAGAACCAGCTTTTTGTTTTATTAATCTCCCTTA
>CM052440.1:16824746-16853139 GCA_028533085.1 Varecia variegata | reverse complement strand
CAAGAATGGAAAAATAAGCATCACATGTACTCACCAGAAAATTGGTTTCCCTGATCAACACCTGGGTGCACATTTGGGAATGATACCAATTGGGTGTCGGACAGAGGTGGGGGGAGGGGATGGGTGTATGTTTACATGATGAGAGCGAAGCGAACTGTCAGTGGAATGGACATACTTGAAGATCTGACTCGGGGTGTTGGGGGTTGGGGAGGGGCCGGGTGTTTACCTACATGATGAGTGCGATGTGCACTGTCGGGGGAATGGATACCCTTGAGGCTCAGTCTCGGGGGGTTGGGAGGGGCATGGGCAATATACTTAACCAGAACGGTTGTACCCCCATAATAAGCTATAATAAATAAAAAAAAAAAACACCCTTCATATTTTTGCAATAAAAATTACTTCACGTGGTATGTAGTTTCATTTTAATACATTTCATATGATGCTGTGGACTCCCTAAGAGGTTTTAAAATGATCATACCATAAATTCTTTGCAGGTAGGGACCAACTTTATCTTTGTATTCAAGCATGTTTACCACATTGCAGGCCCTTGATAAGCACAGAATGAATGATTATTAAAAGCATTGCACATTTCGTATTTCTTTTCTAAGTCTTCAATATAAATACCATTTGTCTGACTCAGTCTCTTAAATTTTTTATTCCCTTGGTAAATATTGTTTCAGTTTGCTTCTGATTGCAAATCCTGATGCTTGTTACCAGCAGATCTCATTACTAGGTCACAGAGTTTTCTTAAAATTCTAACACAGTACATACCCTCTCACTTCATATCTTTTAATCAAACAATTTAAGAGAGAGATTAAGTAAATTAAGAATAAATAGAAGAAGTTTTAAAAATTGCTATTTGTGAATGGTTGAGAAGGGTTGATTCATATGCCTAGAAAATCTAGGTAATAAACTAAAAACTTAGATGAATTCAGAAATGTCACAAATTGTATATATGTATATATTTATGTATTTTTATTGCAAAACACAAAAATCCTTCAGTATAGTTTTGTAATATATGTATATGTGTGTATTACATATATACACATAGAAATGCTAAAGGAGAGCCCATAAACAGTAATATTCACAGACACACATACACACACACACATTCTTAGGAATTTATAGTGAGAAGAACATTAGTGAAATAATCCTACTGCTGGTTTGTTAGATTAAATCCAGTAAAGAAAAGCATCCTGCATCTCAAGTAAATTTATAGATTAAATGCAGTAACAACTAAAATCCAATAGTGATACTTTTCAAACTCAACATAGTAATTATAAAATATAGATTTTAAAAGTCAAGCAACCAAGTCACCTAATAGTTTTAATGTAATAATGAATAATATCAACAGTCATGTGGTTAAAAAAAGAAAGCAGAAATAAACAAGGTTTCAGAAGTAAATCCAAAACAGGATGAAATATAACGACAGGAATATGAGTTATTGTTCAATGGAAAATCACAGGAAAACTAGAGATTAACAAGTAAAAAACAGCATTGAGCCATATTTTGAATTTATGTTAAAAGGAATTCCAGATGAGATAAATTAAACAAAAAAATAGGACTGAGGAGTCTAATGAATGTGAGAGTTTAAAAAACTACATGACATACTTGCATATTGAGACAAAGAAAAGCTAAAGATTGAAAAACATTTTGTGGTAAATATAACCAAAATATCTGAGTAACTAATATATTTAGTGACACAATTCAAATCTTCAAAGAAAAATAGCCAAAGAAAAAAAATCTAATATTAAAAAATTATATTACGAGGGTACATCCTCATTCTTTCAAAAGCATGTTTTGGCTTGTGATTATCTTTCAATGTTTTTTTAACAGCAATTTTTGTGAAACCATGGATAAGTCAAAAATTTGTGTTATTTTTGAACATGAGTTCCATCGTGGAATCGATGCTGCACAGACAGCTTGAAATATCAATGAAGTTTTTGGGAAGGGTGTGGCTAATAATCATATTGTAGTCCTATCCAGAAACCCCAGGATTTGTTGATAAAGTACAGTTTTAAATACTTCCTTAATGATGCATACATTTATTACCTTGATTGTGGTGATGGCAGCACAAGTATATACATATGTCCAAATTCACCAAATTGTTTATATTAATTATGTTCAGTTTTTTGATTACCAATTAAACCTCAATAAAGTTGAAAAAAATTAAAAAAATAAGAAATAAAAAAATTATAAACCCAAAACAAGTTACTACCAAGCCTAATAATAAAATTAAATAAAAAAAATAAACATTAGTAAAGTGGTGGAAAATCAAATATAATCATATTATTGATGGCTTTTTGATTAGAACAATCTGGCTGTTATAGTAAGAGCCCTGATTATTTTGTTCCAAAAATTCTGCTTTTTAAGATATTACGTAAAGTAATGATTTAAAAATGTATTTTTATAAAGACATTAATTTTATGAGAGGAAGAAATAGGTTAAAACCTTCAATTACTGGTAAACTGTTCAGCAGATGAGGGTATATTAATAAAATAAAATTGGGCTTATTAATTTCCTTTCCCTTTTACCAATATAGATATGAAATCAAAATCTATTTGTGAAAACGTTAATTGATGACATGAAACCTTAGAATATGCACATTTGTTCATTGATTCAGTCAAGTATTACTTAATTCTAACTATTTGCCAGGAACTAGGCTGGCATTAAACCATACATGTTAAGCATCAAAAGTTTGAATCTGTACCTTTATGGAACTCACAGTCCAGTATATATTATTGACAACAGTTCTGTAAAGGTTAGGATAAACTGTCTTAAAAGTCCTATGAAGAGATTTTTTAAGTACTATACATTGATTTGAAAATCGTGCTTAGCTTTCCACAATAAATTACTATCGGAATCTGAGTGGCTATGATCAAATTATGATACAGCCATGTGAAAAACATGATGGTTTCTTATTTGTTGCAAAACAGAAAACAGTATTTTTGAGATATGACACTTCTGGACAATTACTGTGAATCTTTTTCTATTTTAGACTGTTTTTTCCACCCCTGTTCTATATAGTTAACCTTCTAATAGTATAATCTTTCATATTAAGTTTTTTTTCATCTTGTGCAGAGATATTTTCAAACGGCTTCAAATTTCCTAACTATGGAATATTCTGTTCATTTCTGAAACTCCTCTAAGGGCTGATGGTCCATAACACACAACAGGAATTTAAAGGTCATACTACAGAATTAAAGTTGATTTAACGAATAGTGAAATGTTTTAAACTTATAGTCAATGGTTTAGTGTTCTGGTTTCATTTTTGGATTGTACTCTAAAATCTTCAGTAGTCCACATTCACATTATTCTACAATGTTCCACTGTGCTGAGAAAGAAAAAAAAAATCACTGGCTGTGCTTTTAAATAATCCTAATATATTTCCTTGTAACTTTATTACTTTTAATCACTATTTAAAAATAGCATTCTTTAAAATGATATATTTCAGGATCATAAATATTAAAACCTCATAAACAAAACAACTTTTCTGCATAACCAACTAAAAAACTAAAATTCCATAAATTATGTCTTCTCATATGCACATACATGCACAGCAAGTTATAAGTCCATTTTACTTGACACTTTAATTGAAGAAAAATCATAAAGTGAACCAAATACTAATTCGATTTTCAAGGGGGGTGGAAACTTAATTTTAAAAACACAGATGACCATTTTTATGTTTCATTGTACCTTAATAAAAGCAAACCTTTACCTGTGCAAGCATGGGGAAGCCAAGGTTCCTGCATCCATTACAAGGAGTTAATGCTTCCCAGAGTCCTGAGGGCCCACAAGTGTTTTCGTCATCTTCTTCTTCTTCCACTTCTCCTGGTGACAAATTTATGGTAGATGAGGTTCTCTGAAATTAAATTTATATTATACCAATATATTATGTCAATGTTATTTAGATATCTTAACATCAATTAAATTACATAAACTACTTGTGGTGTATCTTAGCAAAAAAAAGTCAGTTCACTTCTGGCCACAGTTAATGGTTGTGCCATGAGAATGAGCCAAAAATGTGCACAATTCAATTTAAGTTAAAAGTGAAAAAACTGGGTGAGAAAGACATCCAAAATAAGATACGCAGGTCATAATGAAGAATAGAACATGATAATGACCCAAGAATATATCT
Source organism: Varecia variegata (assembly GCA_028533085.1). Lineage (NCBI taxonomy): Eukaryota > Metazoa > Chordata > Mammalia > Primates > Lemuridae > Varecia > Varecia variegata. The sequence continues at coordinate 16,849,001 of CM052440.1, read as the reverse complement.
GAATAGCAACAAATGAGAAAAATATTATGGTTTATCAAGAATTTAGGTATATGCATAAAACTGAGGAAAACTGTAGTCAGAGGACTAACATGAAAATACTTTATCAAAACGGGAATTGCTGAAAAACCTATTTCATTCACAATGCCACCAAAAGCAAACTTCATAAAATTTCATATCATGCATACAACAGGGACAATAATTTTACAGTTCATAATGGACTTCCATGTTGAACATGAATATTGTTACCTCCCAAATCCCACGAAAGTGACAGTAAGAGATTTGTAAAAATGTTTAAAATATAAGGACAAGGACGACAGGAAAGGCGCTAGCAGATGCGTGGTATCAAGAAGCTTTTGGATAATGATGGGTAACTTTGAATAACATATGGGTAAGTATCACCTGGTTTGGCAAACTTGAGAACACTGAAAGCAAAGTGCCTTCGTGGGGGAAGGGGAGGGACTCGCTACCTGTGAAGGTGTACATGGGGCTGAAACAGGAGGGAAACTCAATCTCAGAAGGAATTAGACCCCTAGACTCATCTCATTTTCACTTAGCCAGGAAACTAAACTTTCACCACTGGCAATATATTAGAGGTTTATTTTCTGAAGAAGTTGAAGGAAACAGATTATGAATTCTAAGAATCCATATAAGCAGAGAAGTGCCTCTCTAAAAACAAGGGAATTAATATCTATGTAGCAAATAAAGATTCCCAATCCACCCAGTGCCTTCCCATATTTGCCTTAGAGAACATGGCAGGCTTATATCCCCCAGGTGGACAACTAGAATACGCCTCTCTGTAGAAATTGACTTCCCCACCAAAAATAGATCTATAAATAACTAGGAAAATGGTGGGGTCTATGTCTTAATCCCTACTGTGAAGCCCACCTCTGAACAAGCTCTGCTTACATAAACAGTTCCTAATGTTTAGTAAAATAATAACCACATATTTGAGGAAAGCCTCTAACAGAGACTAAAATAAATATTTAAAAAGTTACAAATAGTATTCACAGAGAGATAGAAGATATTTACATCCATGAAAAAAAGAACAGAATGCTACAAAATAAATAAATATATAAAACCCAATAAGGGTTAGAAAATAAATATGAGTAAATTTCCCCAAAGATAGAACAAAAGATGAAGAGAGCTTAAAAGTTAAGAAAACTAGGGGATAAAACCAAGAGGTCCAACATCTGAACAAGAGTTCCAAAAATTAAAAAGAGATTAGAGATGGGAAGATCAAAGAAATAAAGCAAGAAAGTTTGCAGAAACTGAAGAAAAATTCCATATTCTTAGAGCCTGCTGAATGCTCAGCAGACTTAATTTTTTTAAAAAGAGACACGCATGTATAAATAAGAGGAAAGAGAATAAATTTGTCTAAAGATCTTCAGAACGTAGTGTCCTGTACAACCCTGATAGAACATGATTACTGAAGTTAGTAAAGATATTCCTTACATTGAATTGTGAATAGCATCCTCTCCCCAAATTTTCTGCTTTTAAAAAATAGAATATAAGACTTTCTTTTTCCTATTTAAAAGAACTTGTTTTTCTGCATTTACATCTTAACTTTCCCTTTATCGAAAATCAGTAACTAAGAAATAATGAAATTAAATACTTTTTCAATCAGTTACTGTCCATAAAATACAACAATAATAACACCTACCTACATTATACTGAGAACTTATTATGTGGCTTGGAATGTCATAGAACTATTATTGCTCGTTAATTATTTTAATTCACACCATAGCCCTTTGAGGCTAATATTATTTTTTCCCTCATTGCATAGATGAGGAAGCTAAGGCACAAAGGATCAAGAAAAACCCAAGGTCACAGAGCTGGTAAGTGGCAGAAAAAAGATTCTAATCCAGGCTACTAAACTGTAGAGCTCATCCCCTGTGACCATTATGTTCCGTGACCTCCAATTTGGCACAAGATCTCGTAAAAGACAATATACTGAAAAACCAAGCTGATGTAATTGTAGTTTAAATAAAATAGGTATATTTGGTGAGTATGTTTTTGCTATATAATGGTACTCCTGAGAGCATTTTTCCATCTGTGACAGTCAGTGAAAATTTCTATAATTTGATACATAGCAACCCATACTTTCATAAATACACATTTCTCAAGTCAGTAATAAAAGGTGATTATGAGAGACTTTTGATCCTACGGATCCTCTGGGGGAAAAAAATCATGAAAAGTCCAAAACCTTAATCTACAGAGAGAATCTATATGTATGTGATGAAACTGTCCACAAGAATAAATAAAATGATCAAAGAGGCATCTCTTTCACCAACTCATGGTCAGCTGACATGACAAGGCACTATAAACCATTATATACTTGGCTAAGAACGGTCAACATTTCATAGATTAATCAGTTCTTTTTTATTTTGTTAATGGTACTTCAATTATTTAATCCAATCATATGGGGAACTTCTTTCATCTCTTTCTCCTTTTCAAAGAAATAATTTGTTTATGTCTCTTCCCTGCTCTTAAACCTCCAATTATTTCCCATTGCACAAATAATATCCAAATTCCTTCATTTGGCTTCAAGGTTCTATGGTGAAACTGTTTTTCAGCCTTTTTTCTTGGAAGGCAGCTATGCTAACCGCTATACCACTAACGCATCAGCCCTTTTTCTTATTCCATTATACTCACCCCAGATTATAACCAAGTGGAACTATTTACCCTTGCCTAATCATGCCCATGTTTGTATCCAGGCCTTCCACCTTACTTGTCTGCACAGCATAGTGTAGTGATTGAGAGTTTAGGCTCTAAAATCAGACAGTCTTGGATTCAAGTTCCAACTGTTCCACTTATTAGCTGTATGATTTTCAGCAGATATGACCACTGTCAGCCTCACTTGCCTTATCTATGCAATGGAAAATAATAGAGTAGAACCTCCTCCAGGGTTTTTTCCTGATAATTAAGAGAGGTAATAAATATAAAGTGCCTGACATATAACAAGGTTTCAATAAATATTAACTATCATTTTTAGCTATTATTTTCTTATAATCCCACTGATTCAAAATACGGTTCAGATTTCATCCCTTACATAAAATTTTCCAGATTTCACACAAACAGAAATGATGTCATTCTCTTCTGAATTTCTATAGCTCTTTTGTGAGTGTGTGCATCATGGCATTTCATGTACACCTTGAAATGGTAGATAGCATAGTGGCAAAGAGCACTCATTGACTTTGAAGTCAAATCGACACACACTAAGTCTTAGCTCTGCCACTTCTAAGACGTGTGACTTTAAGTAAATCCCATAATCTTATTAATCATTAGTTTTCTAATCTGCGAAGGTAGGTATAATAATTCATGTTTTAAGGGCTGTATGTGGATAAAATTAATTGCTTGACAGTGACTGGCACATAAAAGTAATCAATAAGTACTTCTATTTTTATTATTATTTTTATCCTGAAAGAGTTTTATAAACACACAGCATGCTTACACACACACACACACACAGATGTGTGGCTTACTTACCCTAGTTAAGTAAATTATTTGAAAGAAAATATTGCTGCCTTATTCATATTTGTATCTCTTATAATGTGTTGTGCATAATGAAACAAATATTTATTGAATGAATTATTGAATGAATGAACTTCAAATTATCATTTTCATTCTAATACCTAGAAAACTTTACTAATATTAAAGGGTATACATAATTGTATCACAAATATCATGATTGCTATTTTAGTTTTATTTTATATTAACCATTACCAGTAGCTTTAGCAGAAATGAGGAAATTTATCAGTGGTTTAGCACTGCCCCCTAAAGACAGTACATAAATTGGCTGCGTAAAACCATAATTTTTTACCTTTATTTCTTTACAATTAAAGATGTCTTGAAAGGATTCTATCAACCTAAACATAATCTTAAATTACATATGAGAAGGAAGCCACCTGAACACACTTAAATTCAGAGAGTTTCCTTTATGTCAAATGCCTTTTAAACTGTTTACTGGAGTTCAAACTGTGTTCCTAAAGTTCCAAAATATATGTGAAAATTCTTTTAAAAAGAACAGACCTAAACCTATATAGTTTGAGACTATTTGCTTTCTTGGTTATTACATGGTAATAATATAGAAGAAAGATTGGACTAATTCTATATTGTTGCAAAGGAAAAAACAGTCACAATACATAAATGCCATGGGGAGACAAGTTAGAGCTCAAAGAAAAACACTTTCAAGAATAATTACATCAGCCTAATATTGAAGAAATGTCATTTCCCTGTGAGGTAGTAAGTATGTGTGTGTGTGCGTGTGTGTGTGTGTGTAATTATAGTAAGCACCATTATATATAATAATTAATATATAATATATAATTTATAAAATGCTTTTGGATATAGACTAGTCCAATAAAGTAGGGTAAGGATTATTTTAAAAGTGAAGAAACTGATGCTCAAGATGTTATTCAATTTGCAAGATCATTCTAAAAATGAGGCCAGATTATAATTCCAGTTCTCAAACTCTAGGTCCTGTTACCTCTCTAACACACCATGAAGCAATCTCCTAATTCCTGTTACCAGAACTCTTCAAAGGGTAACAGAAGTTCAAGACTGTCAATACAAAGGGACAGGCAAAAAGGCAGAATCCAGGAAGGATCCAACCATCAGAAATGGAGATCAGAACCAAGGACAATTTGGAATGGGTCAGCAATCTGGACTCCTTCATAGAATAGCCACAGGTCTTTTGATCTTTGCTTTTCAAAAATGAAATTGTTTTATTGATTTTTTATGAAATTTGAATATATGCTTTTTATAAAACAAATCATTCAAAATAAAAATTTATGAATGAGACACTCTGGGAGGCCAAGGCGGGTGGATTGCTCGAGGTCAGGAGTTCGAGACCAGCCTGAGCAAGAGCGAGACCCCATCTCTACTAAAAATAGAAAGAAATGATCTGGCCAACTAAAAATATATAGAAAAAATTAGCCGGGCATGGTGGCATGCACCTGTAGTCCCAGCTACTCGGGAGGCTGAGGCAGGAGGATCGCTTAAGCCCAGGAGTTTGAGGTTGCTGTGAGCTAGGCTGATGCCACAGCACTCTAGCACAGGCAACAGAGTGAGACTCTGTCTCAAAAAAAAAAAAAAAATTTGTGAATGAGAAAGTGAAGCTTTCCTAACCTCACTCCCACTGTAAACTTCAGCAAATATCCTTCCAGACTTTGTGCCCTTGTCTGATGACTTTCCCAGAGTAAATGCTCAAATAATCAATTATATACCAAAGGGTAATTGTATTTCCATTTAAAACTTTCTACATATTGCCAACGTTGTATTTAACCTAGTCTCTACACAGTAACCAGAGAAATATTTTTTCATATGAGAATGTGATCATGTTACCTTCTTCCTTAAAAACCTTCAATAGCTTCTCATTGTTCTTCAGATAATATTTAAAATTCTTAACATGATCCAAAAGACTATGCATGATCTGTCTTTACCTGCCTCTCTGGTCTGTTCTACCCCTGACACTCTTCCTTCCCTTTGCTCATAACATTTAAACCCAATGCACTTCTCTCTTCCCCTTGAATATACCAAACTTACTTTAGCACGTGTGGTTTTCTCTGGCAGAAACTATTAGTTATCTCCCCATATACATTCCCTCCTTTTCCCTTTGTCTCTAGTTACAGAACACCTGTCCCTCTTCTATAGTAATATAACCCCAACTTTTAGTCGAACACATGTCTACTTTGAACACATACCACATTTCCCAGCCTCTGTTGCAGCTAGGTATGATCATGTGGTTAAGTTATAACCATGGGATATAAGAAGTGCTCTTAAAGTGAAGAGGCACACCCTTCCTCCTCCTCTTCCTCTTTCTGTTGATTGGAATGCTAATGAAATAGCTGGAGCTGGAGAAGTTATCTTGGGCCATGAGGTATTCTTGGAACTAGAGGACGTACACAGTGGAACAACAAAATCCTGGGCTGCTCATACTGGTGAGCCCTACCAGCCTTGGACTGCCTAGTTCTACAGGAATTATCACAATTATAATTTTACAATTACTTGTGTGACTTTGGTTCAGTATCTCCTATCTCTACTCAATGAAAAGCTGCATGATTGCAGAGATGCCAGCTGGGTTAGCTACCACAAGCCCAGTACTTGGCCTACCACATTAAAGAACTATTCATTACATATGTGTTGAATGAATGAATGAGTAAATGAATGAACGAATGCCAGCTTGCCCTAAAAAACTGTTTTATTAATGTGAACATTCTCATTAGTTCTAGGTGGCACCAATTAAACTGTAACCCAGATCTCAGTGTCCTTTGTTCTCTGACTCCACTTGTTCCCACTGTGTTCATCCCATATTCAAACTAATGGAGAACTCAGCATCTATTTGATTTCATTAAAGAACACATTCATGCCAACCACTGGTGCACAATTTAGACTTTACCAAAAAGTCTACAGCAGAGGAGAGTGGACTCTAAATTGCACAACTTAATCCCTCATCCTCCCCATCAATATTTTTCTTATAATAATTATTGTGTAGAAGGGTGTTTTTTATCCCTCCTTCCATCAAGAAGAATAGAATTCTTGATGTCTATTTCTTCCCACAGATTATTCTCATTCAGCTATTCAAATTCCTCTCCCTTTTATTATGCAGAGTAATTTCACTCTAATATACATCTTATCTGCAAATCTGCATAGCCAATCTCATTATAAAGGAGATTTTACACAAGAGTTATTATATTTTGTCAATTCGAAAGGCAATAACAACTCTGTAATAGCTTGATATGTTGTATTGTATTTTTTATAATATTTTAAAATTTGGGATCTAGGAGTCTATTGGGGCATTTCGAGGAATAATGTGTAAAGTGTTAAGCTGATTTAGTTATGCCAAAGCTATGACAGTGCCAATGATCAAACAGATGTAAGGTCAGTGATTATATTACTCAAAAAGGAGCAGATTCACTTATCTTAAATTTAGTCTTGAGAAAGAGATCACATGCCACAGTTTAATACTTTAGTGATGCTCAGAAAACTTAGTATCAAATGTAGTATTTCCATAAGCTTATTAACATTAAACATTTGTTTAAATTTTTCCGGAAAATCACTCTGCAAGGCTACCTTACACTATCTTTCCACCACAACCATTTGCTCCAGGTAGTGATATACACAAAAGCTGAAACATAAAGCCTTCTGAAAAGTAAAGTTTTTCTCAGAATTATTTGGAGTTATTTATAAATTCTAAACTGCATTTATGTATGCAAAGGAAAGAAAGGAAGGGCCGGGCGCAGTGGCTCACGCCTGTAATCCTAGCACACTGGGAGGCCGAGGCGGGTGGATCGCTCAAGGTCAGGAGTTCAAGACCAGCCTGAGCAAGAGCGAGACCCCATCTCTACTAAAAAAAAAAAAAAATAGAAAGAAATGATCTGGCCACCTAAAAATATATGTAGAAAAAATTAGCCGGGCATGGTGGCGCATGCCTGTAGTCCCAGCTACTCGGGAGGCTGAGGCAGGAGGATTGCTTAAGCCCAGGAGTTTGAGGTTGCTGTGAGCTAGGCTGACGCCACGGCACTCACTCTAGCCCGGGCAATAAAGCGAGACTCTGTCTCAAAAAAAAAAAAAGAAAAAAAAAAAAAGAAAAGGAAAGAAAGGAAGAATACAAGTCTTTATGCCAACAAGTACAATGAGTATACTTGCATCTACCTAGCATCCACACACCAAAATGATGTTACTGTGTATGGTGATATTTTAAACTTAAGGATTTGTCAGTGCCAATTGTATTTCACATTTATTAAAGAATAGAATTGCTATTAAAGCAATTATTTTAGTTGCAAGGAATATTGAAGGATAAGCTAAGGAGAGCCATTCTCTCCATAAGACATTGTAATTCCCCTAAAACGCTCAGTTCTGACACATTTTGTCCCTGCCTGCTGTTTACATATCTGAGAAACTTCAGATGCCATCTGGGAAACTTCAAAGAAGAATGCATTTGGTTTGCTCCCCTAACACAATCAATTTGTATGTTTTTTATTATCTCTTACAACTTTTATTCATGTATCTGACTCTGACTTAATAATTAATATTGCTTATTATCACAAAATTAGAGAGAGAAAAGTCTAAACTGATGCCAGGTTTATGCACAACAGGCAGAAGCTAATCTCAAAAACGTTAAGGTTACCTTAGAAAGCTTATTTAAACTTTATTTAGTTTTTTCAGCAGGATTTAGTACAGAAGGCAAAATGTATAACTTTTGGAAAACTATACTCTCCTTCCTGACAGATTGTTTTATATAAACAAATATAATTTTCCAAAAGTTTACTTTTTTTAAATCAAATTTATTAAAATATTATTTACATGCATAACATGCACCCATTTTAAACATATATACCTGTGCAATCGCCACCACAATCAGGATACAGAACATTTCTATCACCACAGTTACCTGGTACCCCTTCCCTGTCAACATTCTCCTACCCGTAGCTCCAGAAATCTTTTTTATGCCACTATATTAAATGTCTTTTTTGGAACTTCACAAAAATGTACCACAAAGTGTACATTTTATGCTTGGCATCTTTTGCTCAGCATAATGTTTTTGAGATTCATCCCTACTTTTTACATATCAGTAGTTTATTTCTTTTTAATGCAAAGCAGTATTCCATTGTATGGTTATGCCAAAATTTGTTTAATATATTCATCTGTTGATGGACATTTGGATTGTTTTCAGTTTGAGGCCATTACAAATAAAGTTGCCATGAATATTAGCATTAAAGTCTGTGTGCAGACATAAGTTTTTATTTCTCTTGGATAAATACCTAAAAGGGTAGGTCACATAGTAAGTGTATCTTAAAGTTTTTAAGAAACTGTCAAAATATTTTTTAAAGTGTTTATACCATTTTACATTCCCATCAGCTATGTATGAGAGTTCCATTAACTCCACATTCTTGACAACACTTAATTTTAGCCATTCTAATGGGTATGTAGAGTTATGACAATAATGCTTTTAATTTGCATTTCTGTGATCACTAGCTTGGAAGCCATTTACATTTTTGTTTTCTGACATACCAGTTCAAATCTTTTACAGATTTTTATTGGGTTGTTTGACAACTTTTTGTTAAGAGTATTTTTTAAAATATTCTATATTCTAGACGTACATCTTTGGGCTCTTGATATGATATGTAAGAAATCTATTCCACAGAGTTAATCTTCATGGAGAGCATGAGGTAAGGATTAAGGTCCATTTTATTTTTTTATATGGATAAGAGTTGTTGCAGCCCCATTAGTTGAAAAGATGATCCTTTCCCCATTGAAGTGCCCTGGAACATTTTTTGAATATCAATTGACCATATTCGTATGGGTCTATTTCTGAACTCTCTATTCTGTTCTATTTATCTATAAATCTCTCTTCATGCCAATACCACAGTGACAGACTATAAGCCTGGAATCAGAGAATCATCTCAATTTGTGCTTTTTTCAAAATTATTTTGTCCATTTAAGATTCTCCTCCTTTGCATGTAAATTTTAGAATAAGCCTGTCAATATCTAAAAAAAAAGAAAACAGGCCGGGCACGGTGGCTCACGCCTGTAATCCTAGCACTCTGGGAGGCCGAGGCGGGTGGATCGCTCAAGGTCAGGAGTTCGAGACCAGCCTGAGCAAGAGCGAGACCCCCGTCTCTACTAAAAATAGAAAGAAATGATCTGGCCAACTAAAAATATATATAGAAAAAATTAGCCGGGCATGGTGGCGCATGCCTGTAGTCCCAGCAACTCGGGAGGCTGAGGCAGTAGGATCGCTTGAGCCCAGGAGTTTGAGGTTGCTGTGAGCTAGGCTGACGCCACGGCACTCACTCTAGTCCAGGCAACAAAAAAGCGAGACTCTGTCTCAAAAAAAAAAAGAAAAAGAAAACAATAGCCTGCCTTGATTTTGCTTGGGATTGAATTGAATATTTAGTACAATTTAGGGGGAACAGATATCTTAACAATATTGTCTTTCAATTCATGAACATGGTATATCCTTCCATATATTAGGTTTTCTTTAATTTCCATCAACAATGTTTTTATAGTCTTCAGTGTACAGGTCTTGCACATATCTTGTTAAGTTTGTAGAGATAAACATGCATTTCATGTTTGTGAAAAACATTTACAATGTTATTACTAGATTAATTTCAATTATTTCAGTTTTCTTTTTCCCTCCAGCCTTATTGAGGTATAAGTGGCAAATAAAACTATATATTTAAGATGTGCTATGTATTGTTTTGATATATGCATAATTGTGAATTACCACAATCAGGTCAATTAACATCTCTATCTCTTAGCAAATTTCAAGTATACAATCCATTGTTATTAACTATAGTTACCATGCTATTCATTTGATCTCCAGAACTTATTCATCTTATAACTAAAAGTTTGTACCCACACTTCAAATTTGGGCCCCCAAATTTCAAAATTAAAATTTTAATTTTCAATTGTTCCTTGTATAAAAAAATACAATTGATTTTTGTTTACTGAACTTTAGCCTGCCCATATTTTAGTTCTAGTTGCTTTCTTAGATATTTTTTAGGATTTTCCATGTAAATGAGCATAGCATCTATGAATAAACAGAGTTTCACATCTCCCTTTAAAATCTGTTTTTATTTCTTGCCCTTGACTTATTGCACTGGCCAAAATCATCACTACAATGTTGAATAAAAATGGCAAGAGTGAGCACCCTTGTCTTGTTTCCAGTCTTAAGTGAAAAGCATTCAGTCATTCAACATTGTGAAGTGCAATGTTAGCTGCAGCATTTTTGTAAAGGTCTTTATAAGGTTGAGCAAGTTCCTTCTATTCTCACTTTACTGAAAGTTTGTATCATAAGTAGATTCTTTTCTATAATCGTTGATGTGATCATAAAGTTTTCTCCTTTATTCTATTAATATTAATATAGTAAATTACATGAATTGATTTTATCTGTTAAAATAACCTTGCTTTTCTGGCAGACAACCCACTTGGTCATGATGTATTAGGTTATTAAGTATGAAGTGTCCAATTTTCTTAAGTGTTGAGTTTGACAGTTGATATCTCTGACATTTCACTTTGACACTTCTTGTTTTTATTGTGAAGGTACATCCTCAGTCTTTCAAATGCACATTTTGGCTTGTGATTATCTTTCAAATTTTTTTTTAGAACAATATTTGTGAAACCATGGATAAGTCAAAGATTTATGTTATTTTCGAATATGGGTTCTATGAGTTCCATCATGGAACCAATGCAGCACAGACAGCTCAAAACACCAACAAAGTGTTTGGGAAGGATGTGGCTACATCCTTCAGTACATCGATGTTTGAAAAGTTCCATTCTGGTGATTTTCATCTTGAAAAAGGAGCCCCTTGGGCCACCTGAGACCAACGTGGATAATGATGAGCTGAAAACTGTAGTGGAAGCGAATCTATCTCAACCTATGCATGAATTAGCAGCAAGATTTGACATTACTATTCCAACAATATTGGACCATTTGAAACAAATTGGCGAGGTACAGAAGCTGGGTAGATGGGTATCACGTGAATTAAATGGTTGTCAGAAGAGAAATCATCTGGAAGCTTGCCTTTCTTTGCTGTCACAACATAAAAGCCAACCATTTCTACACCATATTGTTACATGTGATGAAAAATGGATTCTTTTTGACAATTGCAAGTGTTCAGCGCAATGTTTGCATAAATATGAAGTGCCAAAACACAGTCCAAAACCAAATATTCATCCAAAAAAAAAGCTAATGGTGTCTGTTTGGTGGTCCAGCACTGGTATTATCCACTACAGCTTCATAAAACCTGGTCAGTCGATTATAGCAGATGTCTCCTGCAACCAGTTGGACAAAATGGTGAGGAAGGAATTATTTCCAACCAGGGAGAGTGGAAAAATGAATTTAGAGAGTGCTTGCATTTGAGCAATAGCACCTCATGAGATAAGAATTCTGACAGAGGAAAAGGGAGACGGGAATGAGGCAAAGGGATTGCATGATTAAGGAAGCGTGAATGTGCTTTGCCGTATTCAGCAATATAGATATGAAGAAAGGCATGGTGAGGATATGGAACAGAAAAAATAAATCCAAGCTCTACTGTGGAAAATGGGTAGTTTAAAACAAGTTCAACATTTGTCAAGGCACACTTTTCTATTTCTAATTCTATTGTAGCCAAAACCCAGAAATTTCTATGTGCTGGATACAGAAGGATTCAGAGACTGTTTCTCTTTGCAAATTACCATATTACAGATGGCTTGGACAACTCAATGTATTGTTTTGAACTATATGCTAGATGTTACCTGAAGTATATCTTATTTTTATGATTGTAGGAACAATATTTCCTATTATTTGCGTATCCTACAAAATGACTAGCAGTTCTGGGCACATCATATGCATATACATTTTGATTGGACAACTCTGGTCCCTTCACAGTCTCTATTTTCTCATTAGACAAATAGAAATGTCTTCAGTGCTAGTGTGCATATAAATATGAATACATGTATGCACACGCATGCAAGTGTGTATGTACTGGACTGAAAAACAGAAAATAATAGGCATGTTTGATTGGGAAGATACATGAAGAAAGTCTTTCAATAATCCTGTTACAATTAAAAGATAAAAATTCTCATTATTAAATGGTGATATTTTACCATTTTCAATATACAACAGCATATTCCTTGCCATTTCTCCTCTTTATTTTATAAATACTATTCTTTCTATTATATTTTAAGCCATTTTCTGGGGAAGCAATTTTTCAGTTATATGAAAGTAAAATTTTGGAAAAACAAAGTATATAATTGATGTGTATATTAATTAAGCCACCACAAATGAACAAAACTTAGGACTGAAACATTGTATATTGAAAAGAAAATGAATACAAATTAGGTATTAAGTCTGTTAGATCAGCAGAAAACATTAACTGTAGGCTATAATAATACTAAGTTGAGGTAGAAGAAATAAAATAAAAATAGAAATTGAGGATTTTGCACAGTCTGTTAATATTAATATAGCCAAGGGTAGATTAAGGACATAGTACTCCTAGGAGATGTGGGACAGATGGTTCAGACTAATGGTTTGATACTATTGAGTGACTTCTATGATTCACATTGTTAGCTGGAGGGAATTATACGATAAGAAATGGTCTTCAATTTTTTAATAAATGAGGAAATGTATTTTACTACAAACATTAACAAAATAAGTCTCAAAGCATCCTCAAGGGAAGATTTGATTTCCATTCATCTCAGTTCATACACAAAGACAGAGTGAACTATGTATGTAAAGGTGATATATATAAACAAAACTGAAATCTAGATTGCAATTTGGTCAAATCATTTACTCAAAAGACAAGAATTAGCAGCAAAAAAAAGATATTTTAAAATATTTAAATAGACTATGACTCATTCAAAAAAAAAGAAGATTTGAAGTTTCTTTTAAAATATATACAACAACATAAGTTAAGAAATTATGTCTCCATAGAAGGTATTTTTGTTGGTGGTAGTGGGGTGAGGTGTTTTAAATATACCTGGTGAATTTGTTTTCCGGTACAGAGAAGATGAATTGTTTATAAGGTTTTTAAGGGCTGTGTGCCCTGATAGAAATCATCCAGATTTGTGGTCTTGCTTTATAATTGGCTCATGCTCAGGAAAAGTTAAGAATTTATGTAATTTTATATTCTTAAAAGCATCTTCATCAATTCCACCTGTCACAGTGAACATCATGGTATGAATACTGGAGAGAGGGAAAGGAATCTGGATGAAAGCTTCAGAAGCCAACCTTTGAGGTTAATCTCTCACTTCAAGGCCCAACTTTGACCTGGTTGGTTCTAAGTAAATGCACAATACTTTCTCAAATACAATCTTTTCTCAGGGATAACAACTTGTAAAGGGAGAGGTCTATACCTTACTCATGTTTGTATTCCTGGTATCTGGAGTACAGACTGTAGGTACAGCCTGCAATCATCTCACCCAACACCCAGCTCTAATTGTTCTCTGGTGAAATGGGCTCGAGCTGCGGGGGAGCTACCTCCATATACTGGAATATTATTACTGTAATTTTTTTAAAAAAAACTTATTGGCATGGGAAAATTCTCATGATAAATGAAGACATAAAATGCACAGCCTGATTCTGCTTTCATTTTTATAGCCACTTACATATAAAAAAAAATCTAAGATAAAATATACTAAAACATATCTCTGTATGACAGGTGAATTTCATTTTATTCTTTATAAATATCCTATTTTCCAGATTTTCTATAATAAAAAAAGAACAAATGTGCTTTTTTGGAGAAAAATGGGAGAATATTTCCCCTTGTGTGACTCCAATAATAAAATACGAAGTGATTTGTTGAAATGTCTATCAGAAAGCAGAGGCAATCCTAAGAATCTGACTGAAAATTTTATAATTTTCGTATCTTATCTTCATACTTTCTATTGCCAAATAATTTATAAAAATAAGCAGGGCAATTTCATCACATGTATTAAAATAAATAAAACAAATGGCATCAATTTGAAGTATCCCATTAAGTCTTTTCCAACTTCAGCTTATAAAAGGTACTCTTGGTTCTCATTCCTTTTTAGGTCTTTTGCTACTGGAACTGTTACAATAACATGATTACTAAATATACATCAATGTCAAAGTGTCATACAGCTCCTGTGAAGTCAAAATATGGAAAACAAAAGGACAAATGTAGTACTTGCTGTTGGCAAGAACTACCAAAGGGCCTTAAGATCATTGTTCTACAAATGTTAAATTACAAAATGACACAAGTTAATTTGATTTTCAAAAAAGGGAAGTGGGTAGGAAGAAGGGACATGTATTGTGAGACACAGTAGAACACAAAGGAAGAACTGAGGTATGTATCTTTATTCTTATTGACATGTATGCCAAATGAATCAAAGCAACTCAATATTGCATGTATTCAGATTAACAACACCTATCAAAAAATACTTTTAAAAAATTCTTTAACAAGAAGTTTCCAAAATAGAAGGGCTCATAAAAGTGAATCTTTAGTTTTTTTTCTAAGAACACCTTGCTGCAAAAACTTTTGCTCTCCTGCATCTTTCATACACTACCCTTGTTTCTAGTTTCTGGCCTCATCCCTGATTTAGGCCCCACTCATCCAAAGATACGATCAGGAGAGCTATGTGCCATGACAAAACTCACATGGGTTAGGTCTTAAAGGCAGTATCAACTGCCCCCCCTAAAATGGTGCAGTTTTTTAACCTTAAGGCTGGTCAAGAAAGCACAAAATAATATAGCCTAAATAATACATGATTTGATGAGAACTTTTGGGGAAGAGAGGAAAGTAACGTGATTACTGTACTTTAAACTGCACCAGTGGGAAAAAATTTCCAAATGCTTTCCATAAAACATCTTATAATTAGATTCTCTTATGAAACTGCTAGGACTATAAAGTAAACACTGTTGAATTGCAGTTCACTCTTTCTGGTGATCAAAATGACCCAGTCAAATCTCCATCTGCTTATGTTATTCTGAATAAATTCTCCATTTTTAAAATAGATACATCAAAGAAAAAAACATCATTTAAAAGTTACCTACTAAAACAACTCTATCTTCGCAAAAACAGCAACACTTCAAAAAGGGGGAATATTTGGCATGCTCCATTAGTTATTCTGTGATATACCTTACTAGAGACAACCAAATAAGATAGAGCCACATCTGTGTTGGAGAGTTGGGAAGGAGAATGATTCTGGGAAGATGATAGCCTTGTCCATGTTATCCATTCCTTCTCCTTCCTAAGTCCCTGGTAGTCCCTTAACCTTGAAAGGAACTGAAGTCTACTTTTGAAAGCTGGAGAAGAACCTAGAATCATCAGAGATCTCAAGTCCTAAGAAAGAAGATACAACTCTGGCCTGAAATTTACTGACCACTGATCAGAGTCTCTTCTAGGCTTCTCTCTCCCACAAAACCTGAAATAAATGTCACAGATTCATGGATATCCCTAAGCAAGGAGATAAAATCCTCCCTGTTTATTGGGAGAGGACGGTGTTACTTTTCATTGGAGAGGAATTGCAGTGTTGGGCTAAGTACAATCCATCCCTGATTGCACCAAAAAAAAAATAAAATAAAATAAAGAGAGCTCCTTTTCTAAGCCTAAATTTCACTAAAAGTACTCTGGGGGTAAGCCTTACCCTTTTATCATTTGCTGTTTTTTAATTACCACTTTTTAAGAGACTCCAAAACCTGAATAGTACAGATGTTGAAGGATCCCATACCCAATAATAAGAATATCCATTAATATGAATAATAAAAATCAACAAGCCATTTTATGTGATATAACAGCTTAAAAGGAGGAGATTTAAATGATCAAGAGTAGTGGAGGTAAAAACAATGGAGGAAACAGAAAAAATGGAAAAAAATGCTGTGATCTCCTATGTATATAAAAATAGAATATGTAAAAATAGTCTCCAGAACTAAAAGAGTACTTGAATTTAAAAATTGAATTCTGAATAAGAAAAAGAAAAAGAAGTCACTGAAAAAAAGCAATTTAGTATTTTGGAAAATCAAGTGGAGAAAAATGAATAAAAAAAGAAATAGTAACCCTAGTAGGCATCAAGTACATATTTAGCATTTGTAAGTTTGTGATTAATAGAATAAAAACAAATGAAGATGTGATAATCAAAGAAATAATAGAAGAAAGCTTTACTGATCTCAAGTTACATTCAGATTAAAAGAACTCACTAGTTCTCAAGAAGGAATAATTTAAAATGGCATATATTTAAAGATAACTTGATGAAATTTTAAACTCTAAGGTTAAACAAAATTTTACCAGATTCTAGAGGGGGGAAAAGCAGCTATTTACAAGAAAAGAGAAACAAATTAGCATCAAATTTCTCAACTATAATATTAGAAGCTAGAAGATAGTGAACCAACCATTATAGATTTCGAAAGAAAAGAACTGTTAAATTAAAAAAGCAGAAGGCCATTAGCCTGAGGCTGTCTCTGTACTGTGAGTTCCTACATAATGGACCACAACCTAACTTAGTATATAAACAAACTGAAACCTAACTTAGGGGTATAACAATTAGCTGAGTTTCAGCCAGTCACAAGCAGCTAACTCATCACACCATGCCCAAATAAGGTAAACACCTTGTTAGAGGCAATTAGATAAATTCTCTACTTTGAATCTGTTTGGGGCCAATAAAACTTCACTGCTCATGCTGCTGGGTGGAACTCTCTGAACCTCTTCTGGTTCTGAGTGCTGCAGTTCATGAGTTGTTCTTTGCTCAATTAAACTCTGTTAAATTTAAATTGTCTTAATTTTTTCTTACAACAAAACTATGAACCGAGAATCCTGCTCCCAATCAACATATCCCTCATTTATAAAGAAAAAATAATGATAATAACAGACATGCAAGTGTTCATTTACATTACATTTTAAGAAAATTACTCCAGAAAGCATTTTTAACTAACTCTATCCACTTCATGCATATTATAAAAAACCTTACAACAGTATTTCCATTTCCTCCTACCATTGTTTATGTTATTGTTTCCATATATTTTAATTCTACATATGGTTATAATCTATACAATACACTTATTTTTGCTGTAAACAATCATCCTTTAAGATTAAAAAACAATGAGAGAATTGTCTTTTACATTTACCTACATATTTATCATTCTAGAACTTTTCATTTTTGGTGGAGCAAACTTTCCGTTTGATATCATTCTTGCCTTGTGCCTCAAGAACTTCCTTTGATCTTTCTACAGGAAAGGTGTGCTGACAGTGAATTCTCTCTGTGTTCATTTGTCTGAAAAACTTTTACCTCACCTTCATTTCTGAAATATATTTTCACTGGAAATAAAATTATAAGTTGGTAGCTTTTTCTTTTAGAAGTTTAAAGATACCATTTCCTCATTTCTGGCTCACATAGTTTGTGACAATAAGTCTGCTTTCCTTCTTATATAGTTGTACTTCTTTTAAGTAATGTGTCTTTTTTCCTCTGGCTGCTTTTAGAATTTTTCTTTTCATCACTGGTTTTCAGTAATTTCACTTTAATATGTTCTGGTGTGGCTTCTTAAGTTTATTCTGCTTATATAATAGTTTATTTAGCTTCTTTGGATCTGTGAAAATTTTCAAACATTATTTTCTCAACTAATTTTTCTACCTTCTCCCCCTGTTGGGGATGTCACTTACACATATCTTAGCTGCTGAGTTTGTCCCACAGCTTACTGATGCTCTGGTCTACTTTTCTCCAGTCTTTTTCTCTGTGTGCTTCATTTTAGTTTGTATTGCTATGTCTTCAAGTTCATTGATCTTTTCTGCTTTAGTCCTATCTGTGATATTAACCCCATCTAAGGTACTTTTCATTTCAGCTATCATATTTGTAGTCTCCAGAAGTTCCACTTCAGTATTTTTTTCATATCTTACATTTCTCTCCTCATGCTCATGTATCCCTTTATGTGCTTGAGCACATTTATAACACTGTTTTCTATTTATAACAACTGTTTTATAAACAGCTTGGCTGGTAAATCCGTCATCTCTGTCATTTCTCCATCTGTTTCTATTGATTGTTTTATTTTTTTCTCCAGGTTATGGCTTCTTTACAAGCAAAGTAATTTTTTGTTGCTTGGTGAACATTGTGAATTTTGCATTGTTAAGTGAGGGATATTGTTATATTCTTTTTTATTGGCACATAGCTAATTTATTGGCAGAACAATTTCATTTGTTTGAGGCTTCCTTTAAACTTTGTTAGGGTGGTTCCAAAAAATCCTTTTTCTAGGGCTAATTTATCCCCATTATTAAGGTGAGATTCTTCTGAGTACTATTTAATGTCCTATATTTTACAACTCTTTTTGGCTGGTGGAATATGAAATATTCCCAACTCTGTGTAAGCTCCTGGAATTGCTCAGCATACTGCTTTCCAGAGGTTCTTTCTCCAGACTCTTCAATGTGAAGGTCAGCACTAAACCAGAGTTGATGGACTCTTTCCACAGATCTTCAGGTCTTGCTGTGCACAGTTCCCACCTCTCCAATAC
The DNA here is from genome assembly GCA_028533085.1 of Varecia variegata. NCBI lineage: Eukaryota > Metazoa > Chordata > Mammalia > Primates > Lemuridae > Varecia > Varecia variegata. The sequence goes on along the minus strand of CM052440.1, from coordinate 16,830,061 downwards.
TGTGCCCTACAAATCCTAGCAACCTCCACCTACCTGAAATCGAAACTCTATCTCCTCAATTCATCAAGAATACTTTCCCTGCTCAGTAGCCTATAAACTGCCTCCGGACACAGAGCTGGGTAATTGCAGGGCTTACCTCAATTTGTTTCTCTTCTCGCAGAGGTCACAGAACTGTGCTGACTGATGTCCAACAACTGAAAAAAATTGTTTTATCTATTGTGTCCATTTTGTTTTAGCTTGTAGTGAGAAGGCTATTCCCAGAATAATTAACCTCTCTTGATGAGACAATGATCAATTTTGGAAAATATCAATCTAAAAAAATACAGGCAAGTTCCAAATGTGAATTTCTTAGGAGAAAAAATTACGTATGTAACCTTGGACCAGTTATTTAGCCTTCCTACCTCTTCAATCATCTCAATTCCAACTTGCCTAAAACTGAAGAAATTTTTCTCACCCAATTCACAATCCTCAACATTCCTCATCTTCAATTTTCTTATATTACACTATTATAAATATTTCTCACTTGATATTTTGGTTTATAGTTTTAAACTCCTCAAATCCATCTCTCTACTACTATTCTATATAAAACACAAAACATGTCTTATTCATGTTCAAATCCCTAGTGATTAGACTGGATTGTTAGGAAGACTATAAGAAGGTCTGTTTTGGTTTTTTTCTTTTTTTATTTTTTTTCCAGAGACAGTCTTGTTGCCTGGGCTAGAGTGCAGTGGCATCATCATAGCTCACCTCAACCTCCAACTCCTGGGTTCAAGCAATCCTCCTTCCTCAGCCTCCAAAGTGGCTAGGACTACAGGTCCACACCACCATGCCTGGCTAATTTTTTAATTTTTTTGTAGAGAAGGATCTTGCTATGTTGCTCAAGCTAGTCTTGAACTCCTAGTGCTAGGATTATAGGCATGAACCACCACACCCAAGCAGAAAGTCTCTTTTAAGATGAAACCAGGCTAACAATTAGAGCCAGCCATGTGGAAATTAAGAACCAAGAAGAGGGACAAGATAATGCAAAGGAGAATACAGAAATAAGTTGGGTGTGTGTGGTAGACAGAATTCTACAATGGCACCAAGAGTGTGGGCCGAATCTGTGAATAAGATGGGACATCAGTGCTGTGATTATGTTATGTAATATGGCAAAAGAAATTTTGTAGATATAATCAAGCTCAGTTAGCTCTGAGTTTATCAAAAGGGACAGTATCCTGGCTGGGCCAGATCTGATCAGGTGAGAATTAAGTCTTTTCACCTGAGTTCAGAAAGATTCAGCTGCTGGCTTTGAAAAAGTAGGCAGCCATTTTGTGAAAGGGCCACGTGACTAGAATCTGAGACCAGCCTCTAGGAGTGGAAAGCAACCCTCATCCAACAGCCAACAAGATAATGGGGGCTTCAGTACTACAACCTCAGAAATGAATTCTGCCATCAACACATGAGCTTTGCAGAGAACAACTGAACTGCAGATGAGACCACAGTTCTGGGAGACACCTTGATTGCAGCCTTAGGAGACCAGGAACAGAGGACCCAGTTAAGCTATGTCTGAACTCCTGACACATAGAAAACATGAGACAACAAATAAATGGGTGTTGTTTTAAACCAAGTAGTGTGTGGTAATTTGTTACACAGCAATAGAAAACTCATATACTATGTTTAAGAGGCAACATAAACAAAAGCCAGTATGACTAGTGTACAGTGGGCAAGGGAGAAATTGTCATGAGATAAGGAGAGACAGATAGATAAATGACAAATTCCATGAGGATTTGTTGTTACAAGTGGGAAGTTTTTATAATTTTGTTTGCTAAGTAGATCAGAAAGTCACCACTGAGTTTTAAGCACAGGAAGGACCTGATTGGCATTTTAAAGGAACATTCTGGATGCTACGAGTAAAAAGGATCATGGGGGGTTGGTGGGAGAGGAAGGAATGAGACTAGTTAGAAGGCTGTTGCAATATTCCAGGTGAGAAATGAAGATGGCTTGGACTAGGATAGTAGCAACAGAAGTTAGATGCCGTCATAGTTTTTAAAGTGGGGTTAACAGAAATTATTAATGGATCAGCTGGAGGGAGAGAAAAAGGGATAAATCAGAATGACTTTTAAGTTTTGGGCTTGAAGAACTAAGATGATGATGGGTTGCGATTTATTAAGATGGGGAAGCCTATGGGAGGAGCTAGTTGGAATGACAGGGCGGGGAAAATCACGAGTTTCACTTTGGATACATTGTTTAAACTTCCTGCCCATCAACTGAACAGTGAGATCAGGCAGCCAGGTTACCACAGTGTCTGGAACTGCAGGCACAATTCAGGACTGGAGGTAACAGAGTCATTCACCTGTAGGCAGTAGGTAGAGCAAAGGTACTGGATGCTATTACTTAGGGAGAGTGTGTTAACTGAAAACTCAAGGTTTTCTGTGCCTAAGCCCTGGACATATATCTTAGGGATAAATAAAGCAGAGGAGGCGAACTTTGCAAGGAACAACCAGGGAAGGAAGAATGAGGAAAAATAGCATGTGTAGTCATTGAAACTAACAGAAGAACACATTTCAAGAAAGAGAGAGAGATCATATTTTATCAAACCCTGCTGACAGGAGAAAACAAAATAAAATATGTTAGGGCAGAGAAGTGGCCGTTGGATTGATAATCATGGATATTTAAATGGTAGACTTCACAAAAGAACTGTTTGAGTATTGGTTGTGACAAGAGTCCCACTGGAGCAGAGTGAGGATAAAATCTATGTGAAAAAACAGAAGCAATGATCACAATAGATACGTCTTTCAAGAAATGTCACTGTAAATGGGTTCAGGGACTGAAGCTATTGTTTTGTGGAAACTGGGGTCAAGAGGAAATGTTTTGTTCTAAGATGGGATATATCATAGCATGTTTCTATAGAGTATGTTTGTATGCACCATATTGTTGCAATAAAATTAAACCTGACTTTATCTAAAGTTTCTACCTAACTAGATTTTAGTGCTGAAGAACACCAAGACTTTAACTGGTTTGGGATAGTCACCATATATATGGTGGCAAAATGAATGTTAAAAAGGAAACAAACAGCTAAGATGAGAGAAGATGCCAGGCAACCAGAGTCATCCACAAGCTAAATGACTGGTGCCCACACACTAGTCTTTCAACAAATGTTTTTGGACATGTTTATTCAAAGTTGTGAATACCAATGATTTCCTATGAATGCATTACAATTGTCAGACTATGGGTGGATTTACTCTCTATTTTCCAAACCATCTGTAATATTTCTGTATGGGGTTTCAACAAAAAGTGATGATACTAAACATTATACTGTAAAAGATAAATAAAATCTTTGCTGCCCAAAGCATCATCCATGTAATGGTAATGTTTAAAAGGAATGAGAGTATAATTTGGTTACAAACTACAGAATTATCCATGTCTAGTGAAACATAAAGTAACATACCAAGTTTTACGACTCAAATTGTAAAGTGTTAATGGCTTTCAACATACACATACCAAAAATTAACAGTTAATTTTTAATCCATGGAATCTGAGACCATAAAAAGATTTTATAGGTCATTTCGCTCAACCTATGCCTAATGCCAGAGTTTTTTCTTCAGCATCTCTGGGAAATCTGCACTTCTGCTTGTGTATGTTGATTAATAAAGAGCTCACTGTTTCTCAAGGCAAGCACAGTGGAATGACTTTCATATATTGAGCTAAAAACTGCCTCCCTAAAATTTCCACCCATTAACCTTAGTTCTGCCCTCCAAATGAACATTTACAAAGCTCTAAAATTAAAAGAATAGAGCCCCTACGAAGCAAATTATTTCTTTTCAAATTTTTGCTACTAGAAATACCTCAAAGTGGGGGAAAAAATAGAGCTTCTGTGTTTAGCAAATGTGCTTTGTTTATAGCCAAGACAGTAAGGTTTACATAATTTGTTGTCAGGAAACCCCTAAGTTCAGAAATATCCTATAGAAGTTGACATATTTCAACAAATTACTAAAATCAACTTCTGTTTTTCTCTCTGCTATGGTCAAAGGGCTATCCATGGATGGATTATAAATGTCGCAAAACTTCAAACTCACATCTTTTTTCATCTCTCTCAGTTAGTATTAGCTGATTAAATCAAATTTAAACATGCATTTGGCTTCTCCAGTAAAACAATTGCCTCACAAAGACAAAACTCCCACTGAAGCCAGTGGCAACCATCAGTGCTGAAAGTCTAACATGCACCGCAAAAACAAGTGAAGAAAAATCCATTAGACTCTGCATTGACAATTGATTCTTCTCTCCAGAGAGGGGTCATACAGAATTCATTGCCATCATTGCCTCATGCCTGGTAGCGCCTCTTACCTGCGCTCAATAGGATATGTCATTTAAAAGTAGTTTTATAAATTTCATAATTTATGAATTAATGAATATGTGGGTTCATTGTTCATCACATGATAAAAATTACTTAGAAAAATTTCAGATTTCATTAGGAAGATCTTTATAAATGATTTAGAGTCATTTTCAGGATATATTATTAAGTGAAACACAAAAAGCTTCATTTCATGCCTACTCAATTTCAAGACTTACTGTAAAGCTACAGTAATCAAGACAGTGTGGTACTGGTGAAAGAATAGATAAATATATCAGTGGAACAGGATAGAACCCAGAAACAGAGCCATACCAATACACTCATGAGACCCTTGACAAAGGAGCAAAGGCAGTTCCATAGAGATAGTCTTTCAACACATGGCACTGGAACAACTGAACATCCACAGATTAAAACAAAAATTTTAGACACAGACCTTATACTTTTCACAAATTAATTTAAAATGAATCATAAACCTAGATGTAAAATTAAAAACTATGAATTTCGATAAGATAATAGGAAGAAATCTATTCTTCCTATTGATGGGTTTGGCAATAACATTTTAGATACAACACTGAAAGCATGATCTACAAAAGAAAAAAACCGGTAAGTTTGGACTTCATTTAAAATTAAGTTTTAAGATTCTGGTCTGTGAAAGATACTCTTGAAAGAATGAAAGGCCAAGTCACAGACTAGGAGAAGACCTTTGCAAAACACATAGCTGGTAAAGGATTAGTATTCAAAATATACAAATAACTCTTAAAATACAACAAACAATGAGAAAACAAATAGCCAAATTTTTTAAATGGGCGAAAGATCTGAACAGATATTTCACCAAAGAAGATACACATCTTAGCAATTGTGAATTGTGCTGCTATAAACATTCGGGTGCAGGTGTCTTTATTGTAGAATGACTTATGTTCTTCTGGGTAGATGCCCAATAATGGGATTGCTGGATCAAATGGAAGGTCTACTTGAATCTGTTTAA
>CM052440.1:16741744-16824246 GCA_028533085.1 Varecia variegata | reverse complement strand
TTTTTAAAACAAGTAAATTTCTTATTGACGGCAACTAAATGGTGTTTGTAGCATTTTTATCATACAGTAGATTCCATCCATTCACTATACTTTTCTAACTGAGTTGTCCTACATGCAAGTACATGTTTTTAATGTTGTCTGTCTTCTGTGCTGTTCCTGTAAGTTTGCTATTAAAATACATTAAACTATAAAAAAAAAGAAAAAAGAAGAGAGTTATTGACTCCAGGGGGAACAAAAATTGTAATGGAAATAAAAAGCGATTAGGGTTTAGTATATAGATTAGTAACATTAGAAATAATGTCTGTCATCAAACATAATAAGTAAATAGAGAAGATTGATCTAACTCAAAGTATGCAATTCACATATTGGAGGGATAATAATGGGAAATGTGTGTGCTTGTGTGGGGTACTGCAATGGTGGAGGCTGGGGAGAGATGCATCTATCTTCCATAGTGGGACGTCAATTGATGATACCTAAAACTGAAAAATTAAAAAGGTGCAAAACAAATAGCTTACAGACATAAAGACAAGTATCCAGATAATTGGATAAAGGAGATGAAAGTGTTGGGAGGATGCGAGGAAGACAGGAGGAGTAGTGCTTTTTAAATCAATAATAAAAATGATAGGAATATTTGACACTTTAAATCAAATCCTTTAAAACTTAAAATTTTAACTAAAACTAAAAGACAAACAGTATTCTATGACGGTGCTATGGCAGAAAGGGCTGGAGAAATCCTGCCTGGCTTGAGTCTGCTGAACTTCATGGCAACCTCCCCACATCTCTAAAGACTCCAAAAGAAAAACAACAGCAGAAAAGCAACAAATTTGAATCCTAGCCTTTGTAGTTACTAGTTTTGTTACCACGGTTTTCTACTTCTGTAACATGGGAATGCCAGCCTTAACCTCCCTCACAGAGCTGTTGTAAGGAAGAAATGAAATAATGTCAGCTAAAGCTGTTTATGTATAGAGTCCTGCAAATATAGCATAAGTTTTATTTTACAGTTATTGAGTCCCTACCACATGTCAGGCATAGTTAACAACATTATTATTCCCTTTCATATTGTGTTATATAATTTGCCTAAATTTATTTTTTTTTTTTTGAGAGTTAGGAGATTTATTACAGCATCTGCATACAGACGGGCTGAGACCAAAAATGGCGCCACCTGCCTAAATTTAAAGCATCAATTTTTACCCCTGATTACTCTTGGGTAAGCTCAAAAATCCCTTGTAACTTCCTTCTGTGTTAGGAACCTGTAGTAGACAGACTCTAAGGTACCCCCAATTATCCCTGGCTCCTAGCATTCATGCCCTTGTGTAATCTCTTCCTATTGAGCGTAGGCAGAACCTATGATTTGCTTATAACTGAAAGAACGTGGCAAAGATGATGGCATGTCACTTCTCTGGTTATGTTACATAAGACTGTAACTGTCACTTTGCTAACAGATCCTCTCTGTTGAATCTCTCCCTCTCTGACTTCGATGATGTAAGCTGCCACAAGGAGAGGCCATATGGTAAGGGTCTAAGGGAAGCCTCCAAACGGAGGCCCTCAATCAAAGAACTGAGACAGCCAGCAAGGAACTGAGGCCCTCAGTTGACAAACCACAAAGAATTGAATCCTGCCAACAGCCAAGTGAGCTTGGAAGCAGATGCTTTCCTTAACAAGCTGCAGATGAGACCCCAGCTCTGTCAAACACCTTGATTACAGTCTTGTGGGGGAACCTGAAACAGAAGACCCAAGCCACATTTGGATTCCTGAAACAGAAACTGAAATGATAAATTTTTTTGCTTAAGCCACTAAATTTGTGGTAATATTCCTATACGGCAATAGGCTAATAAAGGATCTAACCAGAAGAGACCATGACTTTGGTGCCTCACCAACTCTTGAGAGTTATAAAACAAAGATGTTGTCTTCTGCTTGTCAGAAGTGTGAACGTGGTTGTAAAGGCCCAACATCCGGCTAAGTTTGCATCAATTGGCCACATAAGCTGATGTTGCTACACCTAAAGTTCAGCACTGCAACCTCACTTGACTCTATTCTGGGCTATGTCATCCAGAAGTCATAAAATTATCTCCCAAATATTAAGGAACTTAAACAAATTGCTATTTATAGCAGTGTCAATCAAATGTCACCCAAAAGGTAAAGTAATATTCACATCAGTATTTTAGAGGAAAAAGTCATAAGAGGTAAAACATAATAGAAATCTTCTATTTAATGAAATGCAACAGTAGAAGAAAAAATTCAAGTTCTGAACCCTCCAAAAAGCATACATTCTAATTATAACACATTAAATATTTAACAAACCCTGGTTTCTGGGAAAATGGAAAGGAAATTTCCTTTTGCTTTTAATCTAGAATAAAAGGTGATGTGTGGGTGGCAAAATGGTGCAGCTCACCGAGCATATATTATTGCACAGGACGAAAGGGCAGCAGGGACCTAGAACCACAAAAGCAGAAAAAAATGGCATGACGACTAGGTAGGCAGCAGCACCCATTTGACTCTCTTCCTCCCAGCTCTCACAAGCTTTCTTTCCTGCTTCAGAGTTATTATAACTATACTTTTAAAGAAAAAAATGCAGTTATTTGTTGTTTAGATGTTCTTATCACTCTGACTCAGAAGTTGTCTGTACGTGCGGGAAAACGTTCCAGAGAGAATCCATACGCAGCTGTGAATCATTCACCTGAAGAACAATGAGCTGAATGGGCAATCGCGGAGACAGACTGTCACTTACAGAACTTCTGTAAGCGACGCGGAGGTTAACGTGGGGTCTGAATCTGTCAGCACCGAGTTTCTCGCAGCTGTCACGATTGGACAAGCTGTCTCCATCCTGAAATAACGCTTGCAAGCCAGAGTCAACTGAGGGGGACTCATAAGAAAAATCTGAGCTTCGACAACAGCAGCCTTACTCTCTAGATAGAAAGTTGGTGACAAGGGGTTGGAAATGACAGAGCACATCAGCAAGGAAGTCTCTCTTTAATGACCTGAGGTCATGAATAAAGCAGAAGGGGCAAATGACGAAACACATGTTGTTCTTATCCAACCCTGCACTGAGGACTAGGGCTTACATCATTCTCAATAGGTACCATTCAGATCCTGTATTAGTTTCCTTTGCTGCTGTAATAAATTACCACAAACTTGGCGGTTTAGAACAATACAAATTTATTCTCTTTCAGTTATGGAAGCTGGAAATCAAATATCAGTTTCACAAGGTGTTGGCGGGGCTGCTTCCTCTGCAGGCTCCAGGGGAAATCTATTTCTTGCCTCTTCCAGCTTCTAGAAGCTACCAGCCTTCCTTGCTGTCTCTGGCTCGTGGCCCCTTCCTCCATCTTCAAAGTGTAGCATCTTCTTCTATCATCACTTTCCTTCTTCCTTCTGTAGTCTACTCTCCCTCTGCCTCCCTCTCATAAGGAAGTTGTGAGTACATTTAGGGCCCACACAGATAAACCAGAATTATTTCCATATCTCAGAATCCTTAATATAAATCACACCTGCAAAGCCTCTTGCCAGATAAGGTAACATTCAGTTTCCAGGAACTAGGACCTGGGCAGCTTTGGGAGCTCTTACTCCACCTAACACAGATCCTGTCCTATAAATGTTTTAACAGGAAGCCATATGTCTATGGTAAAGGGCTCATTAGTCACATACAAAGCCATTAAATAAAATAAATGTATATTGATTAAAGATTATAAATCAATATTATTTTGAATCCTAAACTCTACATTAATTGTTCTGGGAAATTTTTGAGTCATTCTTGGTAAGCAGAGTGTGAAAAAACTAAGGAGCAAATTTAGTGGGTAGATATTATATTGGAGATCTCATGGGTACTGTCAGGGGTGTGGATGTGTGTGTTTGTGTATGTGTGTGTGTGCATGTGCACAGAAGCACACTCGTGTGTGGAGGGTCAAGAGATCGGACAAAGACATACTGAAGGTAAATCCTTAAATCATTCCAAGGACACTTGTATGCTGTACCCATGGAATGACTCACGCTATAAAAACAACCGTGGGTGCTGGAATGTACATCGGTAAGCATCAGGTAATTTTAATCCAAAATACTTTGAGCAGATTTTGAAGCAGTTGCTCTGACACCTGAGGGTGTAACTATGTTTGAAGGTGTGTGGGATGTGGCTAAGAGAAGGAACTAACTTTTATTAAATGGCTACTATGTCTCAGGAGCTACAAGCTTTACGAATTTTAATGTTAATTCAATTAAGGCTCACAACAACAGATGATGGAGATATTAAAAGAAGAGGATAATAATATCCAGAGAGAATTAGGTAACTTTCCCAACTTTGCCAGCTAGCAAATGGTATAGCTAAAATTCAGACCTACATTTCTTGAAATCTCAAAATCCATAATGGGCTTTTCAGCATACTATAACAGACATAGAAGAGGTCAAGACTAAAGGAAACAACAGTGGTTCTTTCAGAAAAGTTCTGGGGAAAAAAAGGATAAGATAAGGGGAAAGTAATTTTTTTTTAAGAGACAGGGTCTTGCTCTGTTGGAGGTTAGAGTACAATGGCCAAATCATAGCTCACTGCAACCATGAATTCCCAGGCTCAAGCGATCCTCCTGCGTCAGCCTCCTGAGTGGCTGGGACTATAGGCACACACTCCACCATGCTGGGCTAATTTTTAAATTTTTTTTGTAGAGACAGGGTCTTACTATGTTACCCAGGCTGGTCTGGAACTCTTGGCCTCAAGCAATCCTCCCACCTCAGCCTCCTAGAGTGCTAGGATGATAGGTGTGAGCCACCATGCCTGGCCCAGGGGAATGTAATACTATCACACACTCCATCAGCTGACAATAGCACCAGTTCATATTAGCCGAAAAAATGTGGGCTGAACCCCATGCACTGATGACATCACAATGCACAACCCTAAGCAAACAGTGTTTCCTATTTCTGGATTCCTATTTCACTGCTCTGACCCTCTATCTCTAGGAGGAGAATTCATAGTATCACCTCCCCCCCATAAAATGGGCTCAATGACCAAGCCCAATTTTCTCACTTTAAACTGAACCAAGAATAACTGCATGGATTTTCCATAATGAGGCTTATGCATTTTTCCTATTATGGTATCTACTTTCTAAACTTGATTCAACAGAGATCTAATATTACAGCTCAGGCTACTATAAAAATGACTGTTAAAAACTTGATCCAATAAGAATCTGAGTCATTACCACAATGGGAAAGAAAGTATTTTATTCATGATGTTGACATTGTGCCATAAAGAAGACAAGGCCTCATCATGATTGTCATTCCACTGGACTTCCTTTTGACTTTAACCCAGTACACATTGTCAATAATGGGAAATTGGCAGCTCACTAACTGGAAGAAAACAGAAAGTAATACCGTCAAGACACAGATAACTCCTTGGTGAAAACAAAGCATTAGGGTCCACACCTCCAAGGATGATTAAAGAAATCACCTAAGAACACATTTAAGAATAACATTGATCGGGTGTCTGGCAGATGTGGGGTGGGGGAGGGAATGGGTGTATATAATATAATGAGTGCGATTCGCACTGTCTAGGGGATGGACACATTTGAAGCTCTGACTCGGGAGGCTGGGGGGGCAAGGGCAATATATATAATCTAAACTTTTGTACCCCCACAATATGCTGAAATAAGAATAAAAATAGAAAGAAAGAAAGAAGAAAGGAAGGAAGGAAGGAAGGAAGGAAGGAAGGAAGGAAGGAAGGAAGGAAGGAGAGAGGGAGGGAGGGAAGGACTGCATTTTGATTCTGTTTGACTAATTTAAACTTTATGGGACAAAATAAACAGATTATGATGACAAATCCAAGCCAAGCCCAAACTGAGATTTCAAGTCTATGTGATGTGCATGCATGTTTCATGGAGGAACGGGTTAGGTAAGGCATGTCATGAAAGGAAGAACCGAAAGCCACTTTTGTTTCTTTATAATGCTCCAATACAAAGGTCACTTCTCTCATTAAGAGAGGTTCTTCCATACTCTGCCCTAGTTACACGGAAGTATTTATCTCTAGTCCTTTCAGTCTGTATCTAATAAGAGCTGAAAACACAATGCAAGTAAGAATTGCTTCCCAAAGTCCCTGTTTGTATTTCCGTTTATTTACATGTGTACCTTTAGACTCATATAGACCAAAAATCTGAAATAAATATCACTCATAACTGTGTCTATCCCTCAAAGGTGCAGCATAATTAACAAAAGCCCACATATTTGAGCTTCACTGAATAGTCACTATCTTTCCCCCACCTCCTTCAATTATAATTGTTTGCTTTAAGTTAATTGCTTTTTGTACAACCTCCCAACTCCTCCTACTATTCAGGCTGAAAAATCCAGGAATCGACAAACCAAGGCCCTCTCCCTCAGCTCCCACAACCAATGACCAGTCCAAAGGAATCTATATCTAACTTTCTTATTCTACCTGTCTATGCTTTTCTAGGCCAAAGCCAGCCAATAAATGTATAGGTTGTGTTTTCTTTCTCTATTGTTAACAGTTTTCCTGAGACATAATTGACAAGTAAAAATAGCACATGTGCAAAGTGTTCAATTTGATAAGTTTGACATATATACAAATATGTATATAAAACATCACCACAATCAATATAATAAACAAAAGAATCATCCCTCCAAAGTTTCCTCATGCCCCTTTGTAACTTCTCTCTCCTGTCCCTCCCATGTCCTCTCCTGCCCCCAGTAGATAGACAACTACTAATTTGCTCTCCATGGTGATGGATTAGTCTCCATTTTCTAGAATTTTATATAAGTAGAATTATAGAGTATGTACTCTATTTTGCCTGATTTCTTTTCTTCAAAACCATTTTGAGGTTCATCCATGTTGTTATGTATATGAATAGCTCATTCCCTTTTATTGCTTAGAAATCTACAGTTTATTTATCTGTTCATCTGTTGATGGACATGTGGGTTGTTTCTATAATAGTTTGGGGCTTGTGATAAGCCCTCTGAAGATGTCTACATCCTAATCACAAGAACCTGTGAATATTTTACCATACCATGGCAAAAGGATCTACACAGCTATGATTAAGTTAAAGATCCTGAGATTCACAGATTATTATCTGGGTGGACCCAATGTAATTGTATAAGAAAAAGGCAGAAGGGTCAGAGTCAGATAAGGGAATGCAAAGAAGACAAGGTCCCCAAAAGTCTCAACTCACTATAGCATAAATTCAAGTCTAAAATATCATCTAAATCTCATCAGCTCAAAAGTCCCAAGTCTCATCATCTAAATCATCTCTGGGTGTGGCTCTGGATATAATCTAACCTGGAGCAAAATACCTCTCCATCTGTGGATCTGCAAAACTAGAAAACAAGTTATCTGCTCAAAAAGTATAATGGTGGCACAGGCATAGGATATCCAATACAAACATTCTCATTCAAAAGGAAGAAAATAGAAGAAAGGAAGCGGTCACTGTTCCCATGAAATTTTGAAATCCAACTGGGAAAACTCCATTGGGTTTCAAAACCTAGGAATAATTCTCTGTGGCTGGAGGCTCCACCACCAGGGGGGCCTCCTGCTCTAACCTCAGAGATATCTTTTTCACAAAGGGTAACGTGTTCAAAGCTGAGTAATTTTATTAGCATGCTTCCTGACTGGAGAATTTTGGAAGTCCAACAATCTTTTGCATTTTGTTCTGTCTCTTTCAGTCTAAGCTGGTGGTGTTTCTGCTGATACAACATTCTCAAGAACTTTGTGGGTCTCTCATGTATGTTACAGGGATTCACTCCACTGAACAAGCACCTCTTCCACAAATAAATGCTGGATAATCCCATATTTATTCCTGGCTTCTGTTGAGATGTAGGAGGGAATCCATGAGTCATACACTTAACATCTTCAAACAGCCCTCTGTGTCATTGAAATACTGACCTTTATTGAAAGTTCTTCCAAGGCATTAGCAAAAGGCTGCTTGACCACATCCTTGGCTTTCTCTACAGAGCACACTTTCCTGTAATTAAATCTTCTAATTTTAGCATCTTGAAAGCTGGATAGATTGATAATTTCCAAAATCATCAAGTCCTGGTTGCTTTTTGTTTAATAATCTATTTCTTTCTTTTCACATTTCACTATAAGCAGCAAGAAACCAAGCCACATCTTCAACACTTTGCTTGGAAATCTCAACTAAATATCCAACCGAGTTCATGGTTTATATATTCTATTTTCAACATAACTGTAGGACAAAACGCTGCTACACCTTCTGCCGCCAAATAACAAAGAACTCCACCTTTCCTTTTGAGCCCTCATGAGTTCTGTTAACACTAAGAAAATATAGGTTTTTTCTACAATATTACTTACTTCTTTACTTACTTCTGAGCCCTCAATTTAGAGTCATTTATATCTATATTTCTACTAATAGTCAGTTCACAGAAATCTAGGCTTTTCTATCATGCTCCTCAAAATTCTTCCAGCTTCTACCCACTGCCCAATTCAAAATCCACTTCCATATTTTTAGGCATTTGTTAGAGTACAACATCACTTCCAGACCTAATATTTACCTTAGCTTCCTATTTTTGCTGTAATAAATTACCACAAACTTAGAGGCTTGAACAATGCAAATTTATCTTATTCTTCTGGAGGTTAGAAATCTAAAATGGATTTTGAAATGTACTGACATTCATGAGTCATATATGACTAAAATTAAGGTATCATAGTCTTCATTCCTTCTGGATGCTTTAGGAAAGAATTCATTTCTTGCCTTTTCCAGCTTTAAAAGGCTACCCACATTCCATGGCTCATGGCTGCATCACTCAGATCTCTGTTTCTGTCATTACATATCTTTCCATTCCTTTCTTTCTGTCATGACATTGCTTTTTATTACACTATCCCTCATGCCTCCTTCTCATAAGGACCCTTGTAATTTCATTGGACCCACAATATTGAAATTAGTCCAGTTAATGACTCTACAATGGCCTCTAGTGTTCAAGTGAAAGGAAGAGTCATATATTTCACTTTAAATCAAAAGCTATAAATGTTTAGCAATAAAGTATTTTTCATTAAGGTATCTACATGTTAAAAATCATTCTGCTATTGCATACTTTATGGACTATAGCATAGTCTAAATGTAACTTTTACATGTACTAAGAAACCAAAGAATTCATGTGACTTGCTTTATTAAAATATTTACTTTTTGTGGGTATCTGAATGCAATCCACAGTATTTTCAAGGTATACCTATATAAAGCAATATATTCACAGGGTTTGGGGATTAGGATGTGGACATCTTTCACAGGAATATATAAGTAAATCCTTCACACTTCTCTTAGTATAAAAAAGGTTTTTACTCATCTTCATATTTAAAAGATTCTTTAAGTATAAAATTCTACATCAATCATTATTTTTTTAGCACTTTAAAGACAGTCCATTGTCTTCTGGGTAGCATAGTGATAAGTCCACTGTCATCCTCATCTTCGTTTCTCTGTAAATAATGAGTATTTTTCTTTTTTGGATGTAAGTTTTTCACTGTACCAGTAGTTTTCAGTAAATTAAATGATGGACCCTGGGGTGTTTTGTTTCTTTTGCTTAGTGTTTACTGAGTTCTTGAATCTGTGGGTTTATAACTTTCATCAAATTTGGAAAAAAATGTGGCCATTATTTTTTCAAATATTATTTCTACTCCCCACCCCACTGGGACATCAATTATATGCATACCATTTATATAGCATTCTACCCAAAAGTTGCAGAATACACATTCTATTCAAGTATACATATGGTATTTACCAATTTGGACATAGAAGAATTCAATAAAAGAGACTTTTCTCTTTTCCTTGGGCTTTTAGCATTTTTACTATGATGTGTCTGTTTATGAATCTCTTTGTCTTTATCCTACTTGGATCTCGTTGAGCTTTCTAGATGTGCAGATTATTATTTTTCAATGTATTTGAAGTTTTCAGCCATTATGTCTTCAAATATTTTTCTACTTCTTTCCTTCCTCTCTTTGTATTCCCATTGCACATATGCTTAGTATGCCCAATGGTGTCCCACCTTTCTCTGAGGGTCTGTTCATTTTCTGCATTCTTTTTCTCTCTGTTCTTCAGATTGTATAATCTCTATCAATCTATCTCTGAGTTTGCTATTTTTCTCTTCTGGTAGTTTAAATTTTATTGTTGAGTTCCCTAGAGTAGATTTTTCATTTTAATTATTATACTTTTCAACTCCAGAATTTCTATTTCGTTGCTTTTTATCATTTCTATCTCTTCATCAATATTCTCTATTTGATGCAAAATTATTGTCATACCCTCCTTTACTTCTTTAGTCATAGTCTCCTTTAGTTCTTTGAACGTATCTATAATGGCTACTTTGAAGTCTTTGTCTGTTAATCTGACATCTGATCACTCTCCCAGTTTACTTTGCCTGCTGCCTTTACAGTGTATAGTTAGTATTTTCCTGCTTCTTTTCATGTCTTGTAATTTTTTGTTGGTAACTGGACATTTTAGGTAATATATTGGAGCTTATTATCATTATTTTCTTATTTGTTTAATGACTGGCTGGATTATTTTAGTGATGTCCATTTTCCCCCTGAAGTGTTAAACCTCTGATGTTGCTCCTAAAGCAGCTTTGCAGCTTTGTATACATGTTACCAGTCACTGGTATGACAGTGGTTTTGGCAGGACTGTCTTTGTCATTTTCTCTGACCACACCCAGCTGTTAAGCTACACTAATTGCTGGATGATTGACATATTATTGTTTTCAACAATGCCCTGGTTCCTAAATTGTTCTACAGACTAATCTATCAAATTCATGTTCCTTTGAAGGAACAGTTCCCAAGGTCAGTATTTGGGACCTGCACTGACACCAGGTGGGGTCTTCTAAGCTATCTCTTTCCCAGGATCTCTGCTTCTCTTCTCAGGCAAAATCTCTGAGTCAAGACCCTGGAGCTAGGGGTGCAGAAAATGACACACTCTAAGTGACATCCTTGCTTTAGGAGCTGAGTGCTCACTGGGGCCAGGGCAAGTAGAAGGTGGACAGTAGCCTCTCATGTTTTCAGCTTGTTTCATCCAGGGTGCAACCACCACCTCACAGGCCAAGGCAAGGATGATCAGTGCCCCAGTATTATCAGCAGTGCCACAACCAATATAGGGCTTGCATACCATGAAGGGGAATCTGGCCAAAAGGTAGCTCTACCTCTTGGCCACACTCACTCAGAACTTAGTCTCATCAACAGGTAGCTTTGGCAGAAAGGCTGATGTCTTACCTCTGGCAAAAGATATCCCCCTGACTGGGAGCTGTAGGGAGAAGGAGCTCTGTGTTCTTGACTGTACCAGTCTGGAGTGGAATTTCCATCCCACTGAGTTGGGAGATGGGACAGGACAGAATGGGTCTCAGTTCAGGCACCACAGAGTCTCACTGTTCTTACCAAAATATAGATTCTCTTGAATAAATATTTCTTTATTTACTTATTACTTAAATATCCTTAGGACCATTTTCAGAGACATTAAATGGCACAGTATTTGTTTTTTAATTATCTTCACCAGTTTTGCTAGGGAGTGAGTCTGCTGAGCTCCTCACACTGTCATGCCAGAAGTCCCTCCAATTAACAAAGATGGCAAGATAATCAAATGAGGAAGCTAGAGTTTTTTTCAAAAAATGGTTCTAGACAGTGGATATGGGAAAAAAAAACAAACCATGAACCTTCCTTATGCCATATACAAAATAATTTGAAATGGATGCTAGCCTAAAATGTAAGAGTCAAACTATAAAACTTCTAGAATAAAACACAGGAAGATCTCTTTGTGACTCTGACTTTGGGGTAGGCAAAGATTTCTTAGGTAGGACACAAAAACCATACATAACTCATACATCCAAAAAAATTGTACAACTGGACTTCATCAAAAATTTTTAAACTTTCTCTTTTAAAAGATACTGCTAGAAAAATTAAAAGGCAAGCCACAGACAGAGAATAACTTTACAAATCATAAATCTGATAAGGAACTTGTTTTCAAGACATATAAAGAGTTCTGTCAACTGGATAATAAGAATATAAACAATCCAGTTTTAAAATAGGCAAAAGTTTGAACAGATACTTCACCAAGGAAGATATGAAAACAGCAAATAAGCAAATAAAATGATGTTCAATATTGTTTGCATTTAAAGAAATGCAAATTAAAAATCATGAGATTACACTACACATCTGTTAGAATTAAAAAGACTGATGATACTATACATGGCAAGGGTGTGGGGCAACTAGAATATTTATATGTTGCTGATTGGAAAGTAATATGGTACAGCGACTCTGGAAAGCAGTTCGACAATTTCTCTAAAAGTTAAACATACACATAAAATACAATGCGATAATACCACTCCTACATGTTTACCCAAGAGAAATAAAAACACAAAGACTTGCATGCAAAGTTCATAGCTTTATTAATTATAAGCAAAGCCTGGAAACAACCCAAGTGTCTCATAACAGGTGAATGGATAAACATGTTGTGGTATATCCATACAATGGGATACCACTCAGCAATAAAAAGGAATGAATATATCAGTGAAAAAACAAACAAAAAAAACCCCGCCAGGCACAGAGGGTTGTACAATTCTATTTATATGAAATTCTAGAAAAGGCAAAATTATAATGATAGGAAACAAATCTGTGGCTACCTATTCATGGGACTGTTTGGAGAAAATGACTGCAAAGGGGCATGAGAGATCTTTTGGAGGATGATGGAAATATTCTTATCTTTATTGTGGTTTTAGTTACATTACTATACATTTTTCAAGTTCATCTAACTTAAATTGGGTGAATCTTATTACATGTAAATTATACCTCAGTAAAGTTTTTCTTAAGAAAAAGCAATAGAAGTGAAATCATAAATAGTTTAATAGCAGAAAAAGAACAGACAGATCGAGACACTCAGTCTTCATATATATTGAATAAACTAACATAGTGGATATCAGAGATTCTGAAATTATGTTAGATATCAAGTGAAAATGTTCTTTTGTCAATCATTTTCATTCAGTTATAAAACCAACATTGCTCTTAAGCCTTATTTGTGAAAGTTGCATTTAAAAATAATCATACTATCTCAGCATAGACTTATTGTTCCTTGCTCATTAAAAAAGAGAGAAAGAATGTTGAGATGTCACGGCTAACAAAGCTATGATAAATTGGGGTTTTGTTTACTCCCCCTTCTCCTTTGGTCAGAGTATACTCCCCACCTCCATTGTCTTTATGCTGACCCGTGTGACTTGCTTTGGCCAATGGAATATGAGCACACAGTTTGTCTGCAGAGTTTTAAATGTGCTTGCATGGCTTAGCTTGCCCTGGAACCTGTGATCAACATACAAGCCTAACTCAGGTATCTAGTGCCCCGTTAGGCTAGACCTCAGAATAAGGCATGAGGGGCAAACCTGAACTTATCTCAAAGCTTGGAACTCAACCATAGCCTAAAGCAGAGCCACTTATGAGTGAGAAAATTAAAACCCTGCCATGATATAACAATAAATTTGGTGGAGGTTTGTGACACATTACCACGACAATAGTTGACTGACACAAAGCTAACATTTGTGGAGAAATTACAATGTTCTAAGCACTGAGCTAAAAACTTTGCCTGTACTACCCATTTAATCATCACAGTGACTCTATGAGAGAGAATATTTTTAATTGTCCTTTTAAAATATATGATGAAACTGAAGCATAAAGAGGATAACTGCATTATCCAAAGTCTCAGAGCTCGTAAGTGACCAAGTAGGATTTAAACCCAGGATGTTATAACTCTTGTACTCACCCTGTTATTCATTGTGCTCTATTAGTTAGAGAGAGCGTTTAATCAGTGCTCCCCAATATAGCAACACAGTGAGCGTCATCACTTTTAAAAGAAAACGTTACCCAAGATATTATTTTTCATATATAAGAAAGTAGCTTACTCTCAGACTGTGGTAAATACATTGACTATCAAGACCAAACATTAATAGAATTTTTAAATTCTATTCTTATAGTTGGGCTGCTAAACAATGGTTAACACTCTTCAATTCCCATGTGCACTTTCCTTCTCCTCCACCTAACCTGCCAATCTTTAAATCTGTGTCGATACAACCATCTATTTACTCTACCCCAACTCTTGGGTCACAGTGGCTAGGAAAACTGCACAGCCTTAACTTCATTACAAGTTACCATTAATATTTAATATGCCCACAGGCCATCACATTGCTTTAAAGTTTTGCATTTATCCATGACTGATTCCCCTTTTCATCTCCACAATAGCTATTCCAAATTTTAATCACTAACATAAACCCTGATTTTGGTATCACCCCTCACAGAGGATCTGCCTCCAATTTCAGAGAATGAGTATTTCATAAGGCATTAAATTTTTCTGCTTTTCTCTTCTCAGCTTTATACCTGCCTTCACCTCTCATTACCTCTTCTCTCATGTCTCAGATGATGAATCCACCCCCATATTCTTGATTCTTTCCCTCCTTCCTATTCCTTGCTCTATAGATTTAACATCCTCCTTTCTTCTCTCTACTGGGAAACCTACATACTCATTTCTCTCACATCTTAACCCAACCTTCCCAAAAACCCGATTCCTCCACAAACTACCAATCACATCTCTCCTTCCTTTCACTATCAAGCTTCTTGACAAAGTAGTCTATATCAGCTCTCTTTACTTTTTCATGTCCAATTCATTCCTTAATGCACTATAATGTGGCTTCCCCTTCTATGAATTTTACCAAAATTATTCTCTCAAATGACATGGACAGTTTCCAAATTGCCCAAGTCAATGGTCTCCACTCAGTTATCATCCTAACCCAGTCTCTCTGCAGTTTTAAATGACACTGTTGGCCACATATACCAACTCCATCGGTCCAGCCCCAGTTGTTCCTCCTTCTGTGTTCTCTATTGTGGTTACTGTGACCATTCAGTCACCCAGCCCACAAGTCTGAAGGTCAATCTAGTCTTTTCTCTCTCGTTCACCACATCATAGCCTCTTAACATCTCCAAGATTATTACCATCTTAGTTCAGCCCTCACAATCTCTCAGCTGGACTATTCACAAAGTCTTTCAACTTGTCCTTTGGAATCTAGTCTAGCACACATTCAATCCACCCTCTACATTTCTAAAACTAATCATTTAAAAACACAAATTTAACCAAGTAACACTGCTCCTCTCCCTCCCCCATCTTTCCCCTATGCCGAAAACCCTTCAGTGGGTATTCGATTGGCATCCATCACCTAGAGGACAAAATACATAATTAGGGAATAGGAGGAAGTTTTACGGCTACCTCTGCAGCATCACCTCCTGATCAGCTCCCCACACCACATCCTTTGCATCCTACATTCCATTTACACAAAACTTCTTAGTTTCCAGTACCAGTTATGTTGTCTAATGCCTTAGTGATTTTGATTGTACTGCTCTCTCTGTGTGAAATGCTACCCATGCCCTTTCTCAACCCTGTTTGGGAGAAAAAAAAAAAACCTAACATTTTTCAATATTCAAATGAAGCATCAACTCCCCGGCTCCCTATTGCCTATCCATTTTAATTTACTTTTATGTCCCCCACTGTATCTGCACATATGTCAATGGAAGCATTTGCTTTACATGCCTCTTTCCATCTGCTAGCAAGACTTTAAAGCTTCTTGGAAACTGTGCTTTAATTACATATGTATGCTCAGGGCTTAGCATTATGTCTGCAACATGGTATGTACTTCATATATACGTTCTTGAAACTTTCTCCACCTTGGTTCCTTCAACATCACTCTTGCCTATTTTTCTTCCTACCTCTATGATCCCTTCCATTTCTTTCTCAAGTTTTTCTCAAGCTTCTTGGGTCTTTGTTTCTTCTCATTTAGTTCTAACAACTCAATCACCCTGGACAATCTTGTCCCTTCTGATCTTCCTCATTGGGTCCAATTAACAACTATTGATCAATAGTTTATAAATTTTAATCCACAACCCTCCACCTCTATCCTAAGCTATAGTCCCCTAGATATTCTAGTATTGTCAAGAGTTAAAGCTCATTTATTGAAAGACTGCTACATGCCAGCAATTGTCCTAGATGTGTGCTAGAACACATACCCATTAAATATATGTATTCTCATTTAATCATCATAGAAATTCTGTAAAGCAGGTACAATTATTCCTGCTTTACGGTAAACAGAGACATGGAATTTACATAATTTGCCCAGTATCATATAACTAGAAGGTACTGAACCTGGAAATTAGCTCAGATCGGTGAAAGCCCATTTCACTTCAATATTTACTACTCTTTACCAGATGCCTTCACTTATTGCTTTATTTGCAAACCCAAATCACTTCTACCTCTCTGATTCCTACCTTCATTCATGGCACTACTATTGCCAGCAATCATACAGAAGTCTTCCAAGTCATGTTTAATCCCTTCGTCTAAATTCCCCATATTGAGTTAGTCACTAAGCCGCATTCTATGTCTGAAGTCTCTTGAATCTCTCCCTCCTTATGATAGTATTTTGTATCTGTCTCAATGTTCATAGTTGCTGCCCCCTCCAACTTATCTTCCATTGCTTTGAAAGTTTTATTTTTAAATGAATCTGACCAGCCTCTGGATAAGATGGCTGAATATGGACAATTCTTTTCTCCACCTCCTAAAATTTTAATTAAAATTATCGGTAAAACCATTAAAAAATAGAGTAACCAGTGTTGGAAACAACAAAGAATGACATTCTCACATCACAAAATTGAAGAACTTTTTAAGTTACAGTGCCAAAGAGACTTAACTGAAGGAAGTATTGGCCCAAACCCAGACTCACTAGTTAAGAAATAAATTGTCTGGAAGCAAATAGAGAGAACCAACAGAATCTCTGAAATCTGGAGAAGTGAGGCTGAAAAGTGAAAGCAGACTGTGAAACAACGAGGTGATTCAATATAGTAGTGTGGCTGAGAGACCAGGTAGACATTAGACACCAACTCCCTGTGTCCTCCAAGCTAAAAGGGCATATACTAAGTTCTTTGGTGGTATGAGGCCACCTTCCACTAGACTTAGGCAAAGGTTAGGGACTGCTTCCCTCACCCTATTTAGGGAGGATATTAGCACACTCTAGCATCTCTCTCCATAATTTCTCTTCCAATTTCAAATCTCCCAGACTTTTATATCTTCCATGTCTTTAAGGGGTGTAAATGCTCTCTGACCAATTCTATACCTATTTTATAAATTTTATTTTTTAAATATTTCCTCATTTCAAAAAATTTATGGGGTACAAATGCTTTTTGTTATGTAGATAAATTATATGATGCTGAAGTCAGGGCTTTCAATGTACCCATCACTAGAATAATGTACATTGTACTCTGCAGGTAGTTTTTGATCCCTCACTCTCCTCCCTCCCTCCTCCCTTCTTAGTTTCCAATGTCCATTATTGCTCTTCATGACCATATATATCTTTTGTCTAGCTCCCACTTATAAGTGAGAATATGGAGAATATGTGGTATCTGTTGTCTGTTTTTCCATGCCTGAGCTACTTCACTTAGGATAATGGCCTCCAGTTCCATCTAAGTTGCTGCAAAAGACATTATTTCATTCCTTTTCATGGCTTTTTATTCCATGGTATATATATACCACATTTTCTTTATCCACTTATCAGTTGAGGGGGCACTTAGGTTGATTCTATATCCATGTTATTGTGAACTGTGCTGTGATAAACATTTTTGAGTGCAGGTATCTTTTTTATAAAATTACTCATTTTCCTTTGGGTAGATATACAGTAGTGGGATTGCTGGATTGAATTGTAGGTCTACTTTTAGCTTTTTGAGGAATCTCCATACCGCTTTTCATAGCAATTGTACAAGTTTACATTCCCACCAATAGTGTTTTCATTATAATCATGCCAACATCTATTATATTTCGATTTTTTAATAATAGTAATTTTGATGGGAATAAGGTGATATCTCGTTGTTTTAATTTGCATTTCCCTAATAATTAGTGAAGTTGAGCATTTTTTCATGTTTTTTGGCCATTTATCTATCTTTTTTTGAGAAGAGTCTGTTCGTGTCTTTTGCCCACCTTTTATTTTTATTTCAAAGTATTATGGGGTACAAATGTTTTTGGTTATAGGCCTCACTTTTGTAATGCTTGAGTCAGAGTTAAAAGTGTGCCCATCACCCAGATAGCATTCACTGTACCCATGAGATAAGTTTTCATGCATCCCTTCCTCTCCTACCACGCCACTTGATTTCCACTGAGTTTTACTTCCCTCTCTGCACATGTGTGCTCAACGGTTAGTTCCAATTTCATAGCAAGTACATGCGGTGGTTGTTTTCCCATTCTTTAGATACTTCATTTGGGATAATGGTCTCCAGTTCCAGCCAAATTGCTGCAAAAGGCTTTAATTCATCCTTCTTAATGTCTGAGTAGTATTCCATGGTATACATATACAACATTTTGTTAATCCACTCATGAACTGATGAGCACTTGGGTTGATTCCACATCTTTGCAATTGTGAATCGTGCTACAATAAACATTCCAGTGCAGGTGTCTTTTTGATAAAATGACTTCTTTTCCTTTGGATAAATACCCAGTGGTAGGATTGCTGGATCGTTTTGCCCACTTTTTTATGGGGCTGTTTTGTGTGTGTGTGCCCATTTGTTTGAGTTCTTTGTAGAATCTGGATGTTAGCCCTTTGTTGGATGTAAAGTTTGTGAATATTTTCTCCCATTCTGTAGGTTGTTTATTTGCACTGTTAATTATTTCCTTTGTTTGTGCAGAAACTTTTTAGTTTAAGTCCCATTTATTTAATTTTGTTATTGCTATATTTGCTTTTGGGGTCTTACTCATAAAATCTTTGCCGAAGCTAATGTCTAGAAGAGCTTTTCCTATATTTTCTTCTAGAATTTTTATGGTTTCAGGTCTTACACTTAAGTCTGGTAGACAGACCAATGGAACAGAATAGAGAACCCAGAAATAAAACCATATAGCTATGACCAACTGATATTTGACAAAGCAGACAAAAATATACACTGGGGAAAGGACACCCTATTTCAGAAATAGGGTGATAGGAAAACTGTATAACCACATGCAGAAGAATGAAACTGGATTCCTATCTCTCATCATATACAAAAATAAACTCAAGATGGACTAACTATAAATTTTAAACCATGTGGCCTTCAACCTCACTTTGAGTATGGCATCTAGGATATTGAGGCTTCGACAGAAACTTCCATTTTAATATCATTTTACATTAATACTCTGAGTAATGCTTCTGTCTGTGATTTGTTAGGGGTTTTTTAAACTTTTTTTTTTTTTGCCCTCCAAACAATTACCTAAAGGCAATACTAAACTCCATCTAAAATCCTGTTATCTTTAAATGCCATCTGAACTTAGACTGGCTGATTCAAATCCTGACTCCATTTCCTAGCTATGTGGGCTTTGGAAGTAGTTTAAGCATCTTAAGCCTCAGTTTTCTAATCTTTAATCTATGAATAATGAGAGGTCTTTATAGGGCTACTGTAAGGATTAAGTAAATGATGTAAACGAAACTAAAAATACCTATAGTGGCCCATAAGGCCCCACGAGAAGTGCTTCTGCCCTTTCTACACGTCTTTGCCCATGTCATCTCCTATTCCTCTCCCCTCACTCACAACTAGGCACAGTTCCACCTCAGGAGTTTTGCTGTCATTACTTTTTTCTCCCCCTGGAAAATTCATCCCTCAGATAACTGGCGGCTGACTGTTTCACCTGCTTTGGGTCTTTGCATACAGTCTACCTTCTCGGCCCTTCTCTGAAAATCGCATATAAGCTGAAGCCCCTCATTCTACCTCTGCCACTCCCCCTACCCTTCCCCGCCTTATTTTTATCCATAGCACTCATCATCTTTATCATACTGTATATTTTCACATTTTCACTTTATTTTCTCTCTCCTCCCCCTTAAATGTTAAGATTCACGAAGAACATCGTCTGACACATAAGAACTAGTCAATAAATATAGGCTATTGTTATAATAATGAATATGATAATGCAGCATTTCTGTAAAGTATTCCAGGAATCAGCCCCGGCAGCAGCACTGTCCCTGGTTTGCACGCAGCACGCCAGACAAAAAGGTGTGTCAGACAAGAAAAGTCACTAGCTAACATGAACGCAGAGCGTGAAATCCCAAGTACAGGATCAAGGTAAGGGCAAGAGCAAGAGTAGCCTATAAAATTAAGTTAGTTTAAAAAAATAGGAGAAAATACTTGAATACTAAAATATATGCTCAAAGGCACATTAAAAGGAAAACTATTTTAGTGAAACAAGGATAAACAATAATGAACAGGAACAAAGAAACACTGAATTGTGACAAAAAGATGATTATCATGTTGAAACCACAGGAAAAGAATGAGAAGCGGGCCTTTTGCCAAAGAAAACCAAATCCATGAGATGGAATACAGTTGTTAAATCAGCATAAGAATTATAAATGATAAAAGAACAATATATAACTACTATAATATATCTAGCTTGCACAAATGTGAACATGGTAATAACCTTACCTGAATTAAAATTAAGTGAGAAAAAGCAGGGCAGGTTGAGTTAGGTTTTAGAAATGATGAACTTTGGATGCCTGAAAACAATACAGGTTGCCATGCCCAGGGTGAACTTGGCAATATAAATATGGTGCTCAAGAGAAGGTTGTGGCTGATGACGTGGAACCGGGGATCTCTGACATACAGCGGTAGTCCAAGTCATACGAGTAGAGAGATCACCAAGGTATGACATAAGTTTAGAGGATAATTCAACAAAGTTATTTGACAAAAGAGAGAAAAAGATGTGTGCTACCACAAACAACAAGGGAGGAAAAAGTTTCCAAAGAAATGCCTTAGAAAATGAACAATGGCAAAAATTAATCCACTTACATAAGAACTAGAGAGAAGTTTTACTGCTCATATCTCCCTACATTTGTCCTCTGTTCCAGCAAAACCACTCATCACTCTTCAGATATACCTGTTATTTTCCTTCCACCACTCCCTCTAAATGGACTGCGTACTTTCCTCCAACATACCACATTACTTGGCTCCACTTTTATAGGAGCAATAATTTGTTCCAAGTAGATGGAAAAGAGTGTTCCAAGGGTCATATATCTTAACTGTAAAATCTCAATCTCAGTACAGACACACCTGTATTGAGAGAAAGGAGGCCAAATGGGAATTAAGATAACAACAAATCCTGTACCTAAATTTTCCTTGCAGTTTAGAGAGAGTCATGAAAATATTCCAGGACATCTAGGCATGAGCGGTACAGATATGCTTTGTTAACATACCGTAGGGTAGGGCTGGAGCTATAGATAATGAGGCTGGGCTTGGGCAGCTAATGGGTTAGTACAACAGAGTGTTGTGGTATATGAGAGCTGAGAAGCTGATTATATATCATATATCAGCAGCACAATCTTTCTACCATGCTGATTCAAGTGGCAACTATTTCTGGTTAGATATAATTTCTTCTTTTTTACTTAATTTTTCTTTGAAAAGGTAATATATGAATGTGGTAAAAAAAATGCACAGAAACAAAAATGTATGCAATGAAATACATTACCTTACTAGAGGCAGCCACTATTGATGGTTTTTTTAAGTAAATATTTACATAAATATTCAATGAACCGTTAAATACTACAGTCTCTCTTCTAAACTGGTTATCCCAATAAAGACTACAACTTGTTGGAGAGAGCTTCTTGGAACTAACAAATATAGCCACACAGATTTATTTGGATATATTTCATTATTCATACTGAGAATTTAAGTTCCTTTGGGCCAGAGATTGTATCCTATATATCTTTGCATTCTCAAAGTGTCTAAACTGTGCTCATATCTTTGCATAGAAAAATGTTTATTTAAGGAAGTAATACAGTCATGAGAGTGATAAATTCCTGAAGTTTTCATTTTAAAATTAGAGAAGTCAGAAATTATATGGCAAGTAAAAAACAATAAAAATAGTTTTTGAAACCTATTTACTTTCCAACCTATTCCTTTCCTATATTTTTTCGGTTGAAAAAGGTAATTGAATTGAAGTTATTTAAATATACTGAGCAAAGCATATATCCTCTAAATAGATATTTCAGTGAATCTAAACATCAGTTGTTAAACATCAGAAAGAAAAGGCTCTACAAACTATGACAAGAATTTATATGTATTTTATTATAGTAATGGATAATTTATAAGATAAACCATAGATTTGCATGCTAGTTTAGGGGAAAAAGTGCCAAAGTAGACTGAATGCATTAAGCACTAAATTTTGCAATTGGACTTAGGGAACAATATGCCAATGACTGTGGTATGGAGGATGCAAAATTTAAAAATCTAAGTATTTTGCTATTTATTAGATTAGTAAAAATCAAACCAGTAAAATATACATTAAAATGCACACTAGTATTTAAGTTCTTATTCTCTGATTGCATTTTTTTCAGTTATCAATCTTAGAAGCTATTTTCTAGCACATCTTCACACGCTTGTACATTTCCAGGCAATAGCTATCAATGTCTTCCTTTCTCTAAACTGGCCAAGAAATCTTGATAACAAATTCTTTTGACCTCATGATACCATATCAGCTTCCTCTAAGTGCTTTCCCTAATTTACAGCCTAGCAGGCAGAAATTCTGCCTTAATTATTCGTGTAGTGTCTGATTTAAGTAACCTCTTCTAAGCAGATAATTATAGTAAATGATGATTAGCAGAATCTCTCAACCAAATGGACTTCTATTATTACAAGACTATAGATATGGGGAAAGACTTTTATCCCAAGTACAACAAAATGCAGAGTTTCATCTAAAATAATGAGAGACTAAAGAAAAATACCTCTGAGTTCCTCTGGATATTGTTTCACTGATTATAGGATATATGTAATTTACCAATAACCTAATTTAGTCTCTCATTTTTTTAAGTGATTTCTAAGTATAATCTTTGTCTTCATTCTGAATATATTTTAAAAGTCTACTTCTAAAACTAAGTCTATTTCTAAAACAACTTCTTTGGAAAGACAAATCATGTTTTCTCTCAGCATGCAATTTACAGTACAACTTTAACTTTTTACGGATAGAGAGGAAAAGAGGATTAATAAATTAAATCTTATTCCAGTACAAGTGGGAATCTATATGTGCCTGTAGAGCTACATTTGTGCTGAATACTTTTAAAGGTTTATGTGATTTTATTCTGTAACTCTCTATTCCTGTGGGACTGTGATAGGAGGTGAAATATTTGTCACTAAGTATAAAAAAGTATTAAGTTAAGTAATAACAGCATAAAAACTAAGCTGATATCTAAAAGATGTGTTTTGTAGACATTTTCCAAGATGGAAACCACTAGAAAATGAAGTTGTTTTAATTTCAACTAAAGTTCTCCATACTGAACTATGTCTTAAAAGTTTATAGGGCCAATGCATCTTTAAATAATGGGTTTTTTAAAGCTTTGTACATCTTGATAACTTTCTCAGCTTTAATTGTCTTGATTAGGAAAGGTATACCATTAACAATCCTAGTGAGAAAAATTACAGCATGGTGATACCAGAAAAATATCAAAATACAGTTGATCCTCCATATCCATGGTTTCCGTATCCATGGGTTCTGCACCCATGGGTTCCGCATCCACAGATACAGAGGGACAACTAATGGATCTGAGAATCCACAGATTTTAGAATCTACAGGGGTCCTGGAACCAATCTCCCATGGATAACAAGAGACAACTGTATCTGGAAAATACAGATGAAATGAGACATCGGAAATAACGAAGGAAAAATGAGGGAAAAGGTTTCAAATCGATTAATTTTGGCTTTAAAAAT
The DNA here is from genome assembly GCA_028533085.1 of Varecia variegata. NCBI lineage: Eukaryota > Metazoa > Chordata > Mammalia > Primates > Lemuridae > Varecia > Varecia variegata. Next base: position 16,800,554 of record CM052440.1, on the reverse strand, counting down.
TCACACAGATAGATTAAGTTCTCCTTTTTGAGAGTCAATCATATGATATCCTCAAGACAATATTTTTCAACATACACTAACAGTATAGAATTTGGTCTGAGGCACAAATCTCCTGGATTCAATCAACAGAAGCTTCTAACTTAAAGTATAAGAGCATCATTAAAAGTTTCACTTACAAATGTGAACCCCAAGAAAGAGCACACACTCTGAAGCATTCTTCACACTGTCCTCTGTAAGTCCCTATGTCCACCTCTTCCTCTGCAGTCTGATAAACTTCTGAAGGAAATCTTGAAATCAACAAATAGAATGCTGCAGCTACTGGCATTCCTTTTTTACCTTGCTTTTGTTCCTTTTTCTTCAGTACTATAATTACAGCTATAGAGCTACCTTAACATCCCAGATAAATGTTTCATCCCTGAAAGATTAGAAACTCCCAAATGGAAAAAAATATTAAAAATAAAACAGTATCTTAATAAGATGATTCAGAAGCATCTTTAGGAACCCAAGAAGCCCTCCTAATGAAAAGACACAAATGTTTGCTAACATTGTCCCAGAGGATTCTGGGATCCTCACAGAAACAGTATTTCTAATCCCTTACATTAAAAAAAAACCTCCAAAATATTAATAGCTATCCTAATATCTAATTAAATAAACAGAGAGAACAATAATAAAGCGTAAGATAAATGATTACTGCAATTGTGTATGAGCACATATGCATGAAGGACCAGCGATTAAAGACAGAAGCAACACTGATGTTATGAAACGTAGATATTGACAGACAGCAAACTAATGAGAAGCATAAGAACAATAAACGTGGTGCAAATTGTCTCAAGCTCATCTTCATCAGATTTTTAGTTATATTATTCTGCTCAGAATGTAACAGTAGATAAAAATATCTCTAAGCAACTCAAAAACAATGTTAAAGAGAGAAAAATGTGGTGGAGATTTTATCCACGTGGCCTTTCATTTATTGAAAACCCAGACTCTCCACGCTTAACAGACAAATACAAACAGCAGCCTCAATCTTCTATCTCTTCACAGGTAGAAAGCACTAAAAATCATTTTTTAAATGGTTCATTTCATAAGCACAAATTGTTAGCATCAGATTGTGGAAGTATTTTGATGCTATAATAAAATTACAATTTATACTTTAATTAAGACTCACAAAATAGAAACTGCCATTTTAGTCTTTTTAAAAATCTAATTAGTTTAAATGAAATGCCATGTATTCTTTGTTAAATAAGAAGCTATAAATTTACCTTTAATATTAATCATTTTAATTAACTTCATGATATATTTAACTACTGGTCTAAAATATATAATTTATTTTTAACATACATTCCATTAAAAAAAAGACAAAGATTTTCTAAATACTCAATGGTGTTCAAGAAATCAGAATGCACCATATAGGAGCTCATGAGCCATATAATTTTGCAAAAGCATGCTCTTAGATAAGCCTGATTATTCCCGTTCTACTGATAATAACAAAAAGACTCAGTAATGTGAGTAATTTGTGTCCAAGGTTACATAGCTGCTGAGCAGCAACACGAAAGCTTAAACCAGGGCTGTGTAACTATAAGCTTATTCTACAAAATCATAATATCAATGAAAGAATGAATGGATTCTATTTCCCCAAGGTTTCTGAATAAAAAAACTATTTCCATATATTGATAGATGGCTTTATTGTGTCAATATAAAGATGGCTTTATTATATCAATAGTAATACTGATTTAATTAAAAGAATAATTTAGTGTGGCATAGATTTTCTCTAGTCCCTATCCATGTATTTAGTAGCCCCAAATAAAATACTAATGCATTAGCAATCTGTCCATCAACAAATCCAAACTAAAATTACTTTTATCAATGTCACCAATAACTTCCTAATGGCAACTCCAAAGGCCCTTTTTCGAGCTTCATTGCTTTTGACCTCAGGAGTGGGTCATTTTCCCTCAAATATTCTCATTCAGTTCCTGTTATGTTATATTAACCTGAATTTTTTTCTACCTCTTCATTTCTTTGCTTCCTCTAGATAATTACTGTAATGATATAAATATTACAGGAGGATATCACTGTAGCAAAAATGTGACAGGGTCAGCAACATTATCTAAGACAGAGTGAGGTATAAACTTCTAGCTCCCCAAATCCTAAGGGATGCATAGTTGTGAATGACTATATTAGAGAGAGTCACATCAGATTATACCTTGAGGAAGCAGTGCCGTCCCTTCTGGGCTTAGTCTTTTACACAGAAGCAATCCAGCTTGTGTCCGAGATAGACACAGTTCTTCAATCTTCAAGTTGTATGATATATAACATAATTGCAAGAATACTATATACAATACATTCAAGCATTTTTTTTAAAACTCCTTAATCCTCATCCTCAGACTCTCTAGTCTAGTAAAGTCTAGTCCTGATAAATTTCTAACTTCAGCATCATGTAATTGGAACAAGACAGCCCAGGGAGTCATATAATCTGTTATGATCTCTTTCATACCATCCACATTCCCTATATTCCACATATTCCCAAAGGTGAGACCCTTAAAAGGCTCAGGTCCGAACTCCATTCTCTTCTTCCTCCAATATACCAAGTTTGCACTTTTGTGTTTATAATTCCAAGATCAAACCTCTTGCCCCGAAAGCTTTCCCAAGCTCCCTTCTAAAACCTCTACCTGCTAGGCATCACCACCTTGGAAATTTGCAGTCATCTCAAGGTTAATATTAATATTAATATGTCTGAAACTGAACTTACCCTCTTTCCAACAAAGCCACCTTCCTTCCTGGCCTCCTTATTTCTTACTGTTTTCTGAGCTGCAGAAAAATGATCCCTGATTCCTCTCTTCTCCCTCTCTCCTGCATCCAGTAGCCACCAAGTCCTGTGTGTTCAGGCTTCATAAATTTCTCTCATCTAGGCCCTCTTTTCCAGAGAAATGCAATTGTCTCCTAATTGATTTCTGTGCAAACTATATCTCCCTCTGTTCAAACTCTGTTTCACACTTCACCTCCTGTTTAAAAATTTGTAATGGCTCCCCACTGTCTATAAAATATGCTTCATACTGCTTATCCAGTTACTCAAAGTTCTCATGGGATCTCCATCTGTCACCCTTTCTCTCTCTTCTCCTATACATCGGTCATCCAGTCAAATTACTCCAAACACAGTGTGCAGTCCCACTTATGTGATGTTGCCCAGAAAGTTCCCTCTGCCTAGAATGCTCTGTCTTCCCTCCTACACTTAACTAAACCCTACCTTTCAAAATCAGATTGCTATCTCAAATCTCTCTCATTTTACACATGTGAAAAATGATCCATTTTCTCACAATCCTTGCCAAGGAACAACATCTAAAATCCTAAATAATCCATCAAAAAGAAACATATGACTACACCAGGAGTCTGAAAGTAAGGAGAAGAATAATGATGTATGAATGCAAATGTTTTTTTCTTTCTAATTCAGAGCACTTTTGCCCCCATGTGTTCACTTTCTATTCTCAAAGGGAGAGACTTAATTCTATTTCCTCTACAGCTTTTAAAGACATAATGCAGTTATTATGATTGTGGCTAGCAAGCTCATCTTGTTAGAGAAAGTATCATGGTACTAAATTAAGTTTAAATATCCACATGGAATAGATAACTTCATTTTATTTGGGTGCCACCAATTGTAACCTGATCCTTCCCAGAAATCTATTAATGTCTACCATGAATATCAAGGGTAATGTTTGTGGCCAGATGAAACTAAAAGCAGTCTAAAATGAATGCTCCACTGGTTTTATTTCCTTCAATTGGCTTTGAAATAAAATATTTTATTGTTAGCTACTTTAAATGTTATTGATATTTATAAAAACATACTTAAGAGTAAATCTTTCTAAAATTGGCTTGATTTTAGACTCTGGGACAAATGTTTTCCATGGAAATACTTTTCCAATTTTGCAGCATAAAAAAAAATTGGTAATCATGATTTCATTTCCTATCAAACTAACTTTTCAATCTTCATTTGTTCATTCATTTAGCAAATAATATTGAGCATATGCTTATGCCAGACGTTTTTCTAGACACTAGTAATACAGGAATAAACTAAGTAGATAAAGCTGCTACTCTGAAGTTTACATTCTAGTGGAAGGAGACATAAAATAAACAAATAAGCAAATACATAATATGTCAAGTAGTGATAAGGGCTATAAAGAAAGGTAAAACAGGGTAGTGGAAATAGAGAAAGATAACCAGGATGTGAACAGAGATTTTAAGGATTGCAACTATTCATAAAATATGGAACATCAGCATAGTCAAAATTCAAGTAAGACTGTGATGTATGTAGTAACCTAATGTTTCCTAGTTGTATCACTGAAAATTTTCTGTCCTACTGAATTACCAAAGCCTGGGAGTACATTAACCATAAGTGCATTTTGCCATAAAAGCTTAGGGGTGAGAAGGCTGCACTCAGCTTCAATCATTTTATATAGATACTCTATCTTTCCGAGGTCCTTCCCCAGCAATAGATTTATTACTCAAAGCTGGTTTGTATCAATCACGTGGGACACAAGCCCATTTCCAAGGCTGCTGGCTCCCGCTTGAAAAGAACCACTGAGATGTAACTGCACATTTCTCTTCAAGTAGGGCTGATCCTCCCACCCCAGCTTTGACCTGGACACATAATCCAGGTCTGATTAATTAGTACATTCATCTCTTTGTCAAGTGAGATTGGCTCAGGAGCCAAAATGTGACCAAACTTAGAAATCTTGCCAGAATTTGAGAAAAGAAGCCTTTTTATTTCTTATTTTTTGACCAGGGTTGTTAAGCAAAGAAAAAAAATAAACCTTGGGCTACTCCTATCCCTTGCCATGATGTGAGGAAACTTGCCTGAGAATAAAACCAATATAGAGGAAAACAGAGCTGAGGGATGGGAAAAGAGATAACATTACATTGTTTGAATACTTAGATCCAAACATAAAAGCCTGGATTTTTCATTTACATGAGCTAACACATTCCTTTTTTTAAAATTGGTTTTGAAGAAATACATGGAAAATTAGCAAATCGGATATTGCAGATATTTAGAAAATTTTCTCTAATTTCAACACTGACCTGGTATAATCTATATATGGGTGTCACCTCTGATGAAAGTAGGCAGTTTTACTATAGGACCTAACGTGTAATCATAGGGCCATTTCAAAGTAATAAAGTCTAATTTTCCTTAAGGAAGTCAATGTAAACAAAATGAAGTCCAAGGCGATATTGGCGACCATCAGAAGCCATTGCCTCAGAAAGAGTCTCTCAGGGTTTAAAGATTCTGACGGCAAGAGAAATGAAAAATATTTCCTTGAGGGAGAAACCAGTACACATAAAAAGAGGAATTCTAAAGCAAATCAAATGAAGGAAAAAATAGTTCACTTATATGAAAAGATAAACACAGAAACCAAAAATAATGTACTCAGGTATATAGGTGTATAATCCAACTTTTAACTATGATCCTTAAAATTAATTACTGACTTGTCTACCAGACATTACAAATAATCATTAACATTTGATTTCATAGTTGAATTTCCTAACCTCAAAAATAGACAAGTCATTTCAAATTATTGTTTGAAAAACAAGACCTCAGATTCTTTCCCATTCAAGCATATTAGAATTGCTGATTTTATTTATTTAAATATGTAAATTTTCAAATGAAGCACTTGTAATTTATAACTTTTTAGTAAGTAATTACATCAAAAATTATGTGTAAGTGTTCATAATAATCACTCTAAATATAAGTAAAGGACCTATCATCTATATAATAAGCAAACGCATAGAGGTAACTATAATATTCTTTAGAAAAAAATTAAAACTTGAAATTTCCTTGCATAAGAGCTTAACTTTTGTTATATAAAGACATTCCACAATTTTACCTGGCAAAATTTTAATTAATGAATGCATGCTTAAATATGGTACTGCTTATAACTATAGGAAAAGTTTCTGTTAGTAAGAACTATAAAAATCAAGATAAATATGGAGAAAAATTATTTAAATTATAAAAGATATTATGTAGTCAATTCTAATTAGTTGTTTGCCAAACCTGTTTTCTCTGTTTCTTGGGCATTAGCTATATTTTTTAGTCTTGCAGGTTGGGATTGCCATGTGACTATATGACTGAGTACTAGTCAATGGCATATGATGGAAGCCATGCCTGCTGTTTCCAGACCCATCTCCTAAAACCTCCTACTTATATCCTCCATCATCTTTACTCTACCCGCTTTTTACAGATGTGCCAGGTGATTTTGAAAGGCTGTACTCAAAATGGCAGGGCCCAATGCCCACTTTGGGGTAAGCTACCTACTGATCTGGAATACACATTTTGGACTTTAAGTTAGTGAGAAATAAATTTCCATTATGTTTGACCTATTATATCATTTTTCTTTATTTCTTAAAACCACTGGAATTACCTTAACTGATATAGCTTATTATTATATCACTCATATGTGACCATTAATATTCATGGTTTTGTTTTTCTACTGATTTTAAAATTTTAATATCCCCCAAACATAATACAAATGTGTTCTTTAAATTAAGAAATATTTTAATGTTCATAAGTAATGTATATCTTCAATAAAATTCCTTTTCACAGTTTGTTTGCTTAATCCAGTAGATCCTAAACTTCCTTTAACGTTTAGCATAATTTACCTTATTAATGGCTTTAGTAATCAATTAAATCTTTCTTTAACCATATATAATTGGCCAAAAGATTTAATTGTATTTCTTTTTATCAAATCTGGATAATGTAACCTCTTATTAAAACAAACTAACAAAAAAATAAAAGTAAAAGCTAGAATCAGTTTTATCACATTCCTATAAAGAATCTCAAAAGTAACAAAATGCTTCAAGAAAACAGGCAGAAAATAACATTAGAATATTTAAAAGAAGAAATGGTCCTTCTAGTGCAGCTCTCATTCAGTAAGAATGCATGTGTAGCACTTCAGAAAGAAACAGATTTAAAAAACAGAGAACCACCCCAAGCAAGAGTATAAAGTAGAAGTTTTTTTTTCAATTTCTAGTCAAACTGTGCTCAGTTTTCTAAGATCCATCCATCCAAACATCCACTCATTCTTCTTTTGTTCATTGATTCAATAAATGTATATTGGTCTCTTTTTATGTGGCAGAATCTGTGATTATAAAGATGAAAGACACATACAATGCCCTTGAGGAATTCATAGTCTAGTATGTTCAAGAACAAGAAACCAACAAAATTTACAATTACTATAGTTACAACCATAATAAGTACTATTACAGAGCACTGGGACCCTGCATAATAAAATGCACCAGAGGAACATCTCATCCAGACTGGGAAGGGAGTTCGGAAATGGGCTAACATTAGGAGTCATGTTTTGATGGATAGGGAGAATTAAAAATGGTAAAATTGGTTTGGGGCAGAGAAGAGTGTGAAAACTTCATGTATGGTCATAAATGCTGAAAGACAGGTGAAAAAGAGTATGGTAAATTTATAAATATGTTCTATAAATGTCAGCCAGGCCCATTTATTCTAGAGTTCTGTTTAAGTCCATTGTTCCTGTGTTTATTTTCTGTTTGTTGGATCTGTCCTGTTCTGTCAGAGGAGTGTTGAAGTCTCCAGCTATTATGGTGTTGCTGTTTATCATTTTGTTTAGATCAAGTAGGATTTGCTTTATGAATCTGGGTGCACCTGAGTTAGGTGCATAAATATTTGTTATGTCTTCTTGTTGAATTGTGCTCTTCACCATTATATAGTGACCCTCTTTGTCTTTCATTACAGTTGTTGATTTGAAGACTATATTATGTGAAATCAGAACCACCATGACAGCTTTGTCTTCTGTTTGCTTGAAATGTTGTTTACCATCCCTTCACCTGAGTCTGAATGCATCCTTGTGGGTTAGATGTGTTTCCTGAAGACAGCTTGTTTCCTTGGCTTGTGTATATTTATCCATTTGAGCAGCCTATGTCTCTTTACTGGGCAGTTCAAGTCATTCACATTTATTGAGAGAATTGATAAGTGGGGCAGATTTCTGTTCATCCTGTTGAGTTGAACTTTGTTGCTTTATTTTCTCTCTTGAGCCATTGTGGTATCTGACTTTTAGCTTCGGGATGATTTTACGTTTGTGAGCGTTTATTGTGCTGATCCACGTGTAACACTGTTTTGAATACTTCCTGGAGGGCAGGTCTTGTCTTAATGAATTCCCTGTCTTTGCTTGTCTGAGAAGGTCTTTATTTCTCCTTCATATACAAAAATTATTTTTTCAGGGAACAAGATTCTAGGCTGGGCATTATTCTGTTTGCGAAGAGTGAGAATAGGGCCCCAGTCTCTTCTTGCTTGTAAGGTCTCAGTTGAGAAGTCTGCCATTATTCTGATGGGTCTTCTTTGTAGGTTACCTGCTTCTTTCACCTTACGGCTCATAGGAGGGCCTCTTTGGTGGTTATTTTTGTTAGTCTGATGACTGTGTGGCTTGGTGTCTTCCTGTTTGCAATGAATATCCCAGGAGTCCTTTGAGCTTCTTGTACCTGGATATCTAGATTTTTCACAAGGCCTGGGAAACTTTCCTCTATTATATCCTCAAATAGCTTATCCCACCCTTGTTTATTTTCTTCTTCACCCTCAGGGATACCTATGATTCTCACGTTAGGCCTCTTCACATAATCCCACATTTCAGGTAGGCTTTGCTCTTTTCTCTTATTTCTCACTCTATCTCTGTAACTGACTTATTTAATTGAAAGGTGTTATTTTCAATCCCTGAGATTCTTTCTTCTGTTTGATCTATCCTGTTCTTGAGGCTTTCCACTGTGTTTTATAATTCCTTGAATAAATTCTTCATTTCCAGAAGTTCTGTTTGATTTTTCTTTAATATTTCGATTTCTTTAGTGAATTTTTCTGCCAAGTCCTGGATTTTGTTGTGGTTTCTTTGTGTTGGTTACCCATTTTTTCTTGCAAATCATTGTGGTTTCTTGCAATCCATATTCTAAATTCTTCTTCTGTCATTTTAGTGTTCTGAAGTTGGTTGATGTTCATTGCTAGAGAGCTGGTGTTCCCCTTTGGGGGTGTGCTTTCGGTTTGATTCTTCATACTTCCAGAGTTTTTTTGGTGATTCCTTCCCATCTGGATCAGCTGTTGCTTCTTACCTTTAGATTTTTGTTTGAATAATGACATGCCCTCTTTAGTCTCTGAGCCAGTAGGTGGTGTTTGTGGGTGAGATTCGACCACACCCTGTAGGATGAGTCAGTAGATGCACTTAAAGGGTGTGCAGAATGACCTCCCTGTCTGTAGGTGGCGCTTGCTGAGAGGAGCAGGCTGCAGTGTTGTTTTTGGGTCTTGTAACCAGCTCTTGTTCCTCTGGAGAGGCATTCTAGTGCCTCAGGTGGTGGGTGGGGCCCTGGGACTTGCAGGTGTGTCCTTATTCTCCACTTCAGTGAGGGTAGGTGGGGGAGTGAGCCTGCCGTCAAGCACCACAAATGCTGTTAGCAGGGGTCAAAGGTCTGTCTTCTGCTTCTGGGCAAAGCTGCCAGGGAGGGGCTGAAATGGCCCCACTCTGCGGAAAATTCTGCATGTGGGAGTGGGGCTGTTTGAGCCTGCAGTCTGGAGCAAGCCTCATTTCTTTCCACCCTCCCTTATTCCGCTGTTTCTCCCTGGCCTCTGCCGGCAGTCAGGACCTCAAGCGAGTTTATCTCCCATGGCTGTGATGTGAGCCGGGAGGTTCCCTGCCCAGGATCACAGCCTTAGCTGCGTGCACGGCCCTCCCATGGGAGGAGGGTTGCCCCTCAAACACGCTGATCTGCCCCTAAAGGCACACACACCTCAGTAGGCTCATTCACAAATATCCCTTCCGTGCCTGGGGACAATGCAATTGAGACCTGGGTGCATGGGATCTGGTCTGCAGGCCAGTCCCCTGGGCCCTGCAGATCAATCTCCGACCCTGCCAGGGAGAGGAGTGCTGGTCTCCAGTCACCCACAGGGTGCCCAAGCTGGATCGATGTCTCTCCTCCTCAGGATTTGCCCCGCTCTCCTAGAGTCACCAGGCAAGCAGCACCTGGGAGGGCTGGCAGGTAGGAAGCTCACAGTCTGAGTACCCCTCACTCTGCTGTAGGGCTCCAAAAGGAAAGGTCCTATTCCCTGCAGATGCCTCTGGGTGGTGGCTAAATTGTCTCTCTCGGCGGCCGCGGGTAGGGAAGGAAAGGGGAGAATGAAGCAATATGGCGCCTGCCGATCGGCTCTGGTCTGAGGGCCGGGAGGCGCCCTGAGGGAGCTGGGAGCCTGCTGCCCTGTCCGCAAGAGGCTCACGGCTCACTGGCCGCAGCCATCTCTGGGCTGGTGTTGGCAGGTCTTTTTAACCGCTCAGGAGCCCACCCGCAGTCCGACATGTGAGGGAGGGGAAATTTAACCACGCCACCTACCCTTGTCGCTGGTCTCCAAGCCTCTCAGGGGCCTTTCTCCTTCCAGTTTTCCCCAACTTCTTCCCATGGAGTCTCCTGTAGTTTCAGGCACTCTTTCTTCTAACCCTCATCCGATCTATGTTTGCCTGCCTGTTTTTTTGGTTTTTTTTTTTCACTTTCTTCTAAAATCTGTCTTTCTTGCAGAGACACTCTGGCTGGCCGTTTTTCTCATCCACCATCTTGCCTAATCCCCCAGAATCCCCTTTTCATTTTCCCTGATGAAAATACAGCTATTTCTTTTCTCAATGCACTTTCATTGAAAAGCTACTGTGTGTCAGGCAACATACCAGACTCTGAGATATAAAAATAAATAGTTTCTCTTCCTCATTTTCTATAACACTTCTACTATCGTTTGCTGGACTGTTAGGTGATATATTTTATAACCCTGTATTTTAATTATTTCGTAACGTATCTGCTTTCTCTGACAAACTCCAAGCTCCTGAGAATAGGAAAACTACCTCATTCATTTTTTATCTGCCTTAATATAGTAGCTGGTAATACTAGAGGTACAATTAATGTTTATTGAGTGGATGAACTAAAGCAATGCAAAAAATCAGCTTTAAAACAGAGGCTATCATTTTAGTTTTCTCAATGTACAGTGAGGCTTTTAAAGTATATGAAACATCATAATGTATATTTTATGCAGAATATTTACACTAAATTATTGGTAAATAATAATATTTTACTGCTGTAGTAGTACTACTGTTTCCCAACATACCTTTTTATATACAACTTATAATTTTGATAGTTTCAGAAAACATATTGCTATTGGAACATTACTCAATGTTACTAAGGGTATGACTAGAATTCCTTTCCTCATCCATACAAAAATATTTATTGAGCACTTACTATTTTCAAGGCACTTGGCCAACTACTATATAAATTGCTTACCATTTATACTTCATTGTCATGAAACACAGTAACAATTACATAATAGGTAAACTATGTCAAATTAACTTCTCTTTGTCATTAATTTTAAGCCCTAGTCAGACCCTGTGGCAAAAGAACAATTTTACTCAACATCCTATTTCATAAGTAATATACTTTAAAACAAAAACTAATTGGTTGTTAAAATATATGACTGCATAGTACACAGATTATAAATTCAGTTTTTTTTCATGTGGGATATTATACTTTCAAATTCTGGAATTTCCATTTAATTTTTTTAATAGTTCCCATTTCTCTTCTGAGAATCTCCATCTGTTTAAAGAAAAAAAAAGTTGGTCTGAGCTGGAATAAGGAAGTAAGTTTCTATATAAAGAAAAACTTGAACTACACCTTGGAAAATGAACAAGATTTAAACAAACAGAAAAGATGGGAGAATGTAACAATGAGCAAAGACACTGAAGAAGAAATGCCTATTTTAGGTGAATAACAAAAGAACAGGATGTATTGGTGAGAGGATGGAGTATATTAATAGAAAGAAGTATCACTGGAAAGAGGGGCAGGAACAGAATGGGAAGATCTTGATATTCTTGAAATCCAAGAAGAGGAATGTGGCCACCACATGTATAATAGTCAAAATAAGGCTCTTATCTATTTCTGACCCTAAAGTTATGGAATGCAAACTCCATTTCAGGAAGGTTCATCTGGCAGTGTAATACAGGTGTGCGTAAGAGACAGTGATTACAGAGAAAGGAACAAACACTGGTTTAGCACCTTCTGTGTGTCCGACACACTGCTAAACCCATGTTTACACAAAGTATACTTCAATAGGAAACAGTGAAAGTCTAAGGCAAAATCTGAAGGTTGGCTTTAATTATGTGGTAATCTTTTGTTGATCCATAGAAAAATATATATAAATGACTGAATCAGACAAAATATAAGTAATAAGCTACCATTTGTTTAGTGTTGAATCTGTAGTGGCACTGTGTTCAGTATTCATTCCTTGCCTTTATCTTCACAACAATCCTGCAAGGTATTATTAACATTATTATTATTACCATTTTTCAGATGAGAAACCTAAAGATCAGGGAAGTATTTACCTAAGAAGTAGAACTGGGATTCAAACACAAGTCTGTTTGAATTCAAATATCTGTTGTCTATGCTATAATGCCACTCTGAGTTACAAATACATGCTATTGAAGAAATTAGCATAATTCTTTAATGCAGGAACTCAGTAAGTTAGCAAGGATGATAATCACTATGACAGTAAAGACACTTTAAATGTTTTGGAAAGTGGCACTGGCCTAGGTAAAAGTAGGATTATAGAATCAAGGGCAAAAAGGAAATCTTGTTCAAGGCTGGAATAGACTGATTTCAGCAATAAAGAATGGATGACAGAAAAAGACATGTCAGTGTTTGTCTCATTTATTCCACAACGGTCCATTTTCACATCAAGGATCCCCACCTCTCTCTGATTCATTTCCTTTGTTCATTTTAGAGCCTTTCATTTCCTGTCAAACTCATGTCCGTGACCATGCAATGTTTTCCTCCATACTAAGACTTTGCTTCTCATGATTAATTATTCGATAGTATAGCCTGGCAGCTATCAACTGAGTGGAATTGTTGTGAAACTGTAAGCAACCAAAACTTTTGAGCTTTAAAAAGCATAGATGATCGAAATAAGAATTCTGACGAAGTAAACTGAAAATAACATCCATTTCAAAAATCTAAGCCTGGGATTGAAGCAGGCCACACAGGATCTTTCCCACCTGCTGTTATTGACTTTGACTCTATCATAGAAAATCCCAATTTTTCAGCTGTTAGAGGCTGAATGAATTCCAATTTTCTTTAGTCGTGGCCCAAATGGTCTCATGATAAAATAGGTTAGAAGCGTGAGCAATTTTGGCAATTTTTTCTGGGTTACTAGTCCACTATTCTATTAGAATTAATCTGCTCTTCAAGGTGAAAAACATTTCCCTGGACACAGAGATAAGTGATTATTGCCACTGACACGTCTCTTTAAGCTCAGGCTCTCGAATGATTTCCTTTGGCATTAGGCAGCAAAATGGGATTCTTTTGTAATAGCAAGCTGTCCAAGGCCTTCACTCCAAAAGAGAACCAAGAATTCCCAAATGTACACCCTTGAAATAGAATTTCAAATTAGGTGCATTATGGCAAATGAACAAGGTAAATGTGAAAAGTGATTAAATATTGTCAAAAATTAACTTCATCATTACCCAGAAAGTGAGGTTAAAAGAAAGTTGAATTATTACTAAAAAACATTACAATTAGCTCCTGAGCATAGATTCTCAGGAAAATCTTAATAGCTGAGTTCTATTAGGAAGTTTAAATTCAATTTGGAGATTATAAAGAGACTAGGGAGAACAAAAGCATCAAAACAAAAACCAATGTTATATCTGCAGAGTATACAAAATGATAACTGCAAACTTCATAAAATTCAAAATATAAAAATTTAAAATGTTTCAGGAAGGGAGTGTATTGCCTTTGTATACCTTAATAGAATGCTTATTATATTGAGACATATTTTAGGCATATTTTAAGAATGTGCACACAGTAATATTATGCATCAGTGGGGTACATCATACTGTGGAAGAATCACTAACAATTAGGAAAAAAACAAGTTGTTTACCTAAACCCATTTTCCTTAATGATTAACTGAAAAAAACTGCTTCAAAAATAGTCCATCTCATTATATAGCAAACATAACAGGGATGAATTCAAAAAAAGGTTTATCACAGAAATATTGAAGAATTTGAAAATTAATAATATAAATAATGAGACATACTTTCCTATATTCTTATATTTCCTTTATATATGTTATCAGGAATCAAACATGGTATTTTTAATACAAGATTTCCTTGTTATCAGTGAAAGAAATGTATTATTACATAAGAAAGATATGACTTGACCTAAGATGCTAATGATCTTATGCTGTGAGGAAGTCAATAATATAGCTTCTCTGAGTATTTTATCTTCAAAACAAAACGATGAGGGATTCATTATTTGAAAAAAATCAACCAATAGAGGATGTTCTTCTAAAATCAAAAAGACTTCATCTTAGAGCTCTTTTCATAGGTTTGCACCAAAATGCAGGTATTAAACAGGCTTTTTGATGCCCATAGCCTGTTATATCAATTCAATAAATGTTTATTAAGCATGTGAGTGAAGAACTATGCTAAGGATAAACACACACACACATGGAGATTAGTATTTTCCCTGTCATCAAGGAGTTTATGAGCAAAGCCAAAAAAAAGATTCATGCATAAATAATATAAAGCAGATTATAGAATTTACATAATATATTTATAAATAAAACATAATGATCCAAACAGTTGGATCTAAAATCTAAAGAGGAGGATCAGAAGAGGTTTTGTGAAGGATAGTTTTTGATAAGTAGAGATGGCAGGGAAAAGAATTATTAATATATAGAGATGAAACATTGTGAACATAGATAAAAATAAGGACAGACAGACATGACTGAGGGTAATCCATTTTACAGAAATGTTATATTTAAGAAATATCTTGTGTCTTATATCTAAGACATTAGTAGGAGATAAAGCTGGAAATATATGTATGACAAAGCTAGAAACAGAAGGGTCTTGAATGCCTGAGTTAAAAGTTTGTATTTAATTTTTGCAGGGAGGACCAGTGCTAGTTTTGAGTGGCATGGAGAGTGGCAGGAGAGTGGCATGATCAGAACTGCACTTAAGGCATACTGATTTGGCAGCAGTGCTCAGAATAAACTGGAGCAGATGAAGAGAAAAGACTAGAAGCAGGTAGACAGGATAGGAGGCTTTTGCAATAACTCCGGTGAGAGATGATAAGGGTCTGAACCTACAAAGCGACAGGAATGATGAAAAGGTGAGAGAGTAGGTCAATCTGGAAGATAGTCATGAAAGACAGAATGACTTAATGGTTGGGATTTTGAGCTTATAAAACACTGGACCTAAATTCAGATCCCAGATTTACCGTTTGGTATCTCTATAATCTTGGGCAAGTTATTTTACTCCTGGTTCCCAAATTGAGGATAATAAAACCTATCTCACGGGATTGTTGTGAGGAATAAAGGAGATAATGACTTTTAACATGCTTACCCAATGCCTAGCATGTGATTAAAACTTGTTACTTAATAAATGCTAGCTTCTATTATTATCATTATTTTCAGAGATTATAGTTTGGTAATTGTTTACTGATTTTTAGCAGCTACATCTCACTGTTGGTTCACATAGCATTTGTGGTCATTTAAACACCCTAGAATTTTTTGTATGAACTACTTCCCCAAATTATCTCTCTCCTATCTTGTATTTATATCATTGATTTTTTTTTTAGGAATCCAAATGCAAGATTTTATATTAATTCTTACTGAATTCTGTGTTTTTACACTGAGCCAGGAATTTCAGCCTATTGGGATAATTTTTCATGTAAGTTTAATTATTTGCCATATTTTCTAGTCCTGCCTAACATCTGCAGACCTGATTATGATAGATGTCTGGTTTTTTTTTTCCAAAGCAAAATATTGACTGAAGCCAATCCAAGAACGGAATAGTTTAGCAGTTCACTAGAGAAATCCCCTCTACATTGACATTTCGTGACTATTCAAAAGTCTGGACAAAGTTGGACAAATTCTGTGAAACATAAAAATCAAGACGGCATGTCTTCAGCAACACAAAAGAGAGTAAAATAGCTCTTTTCTACAACTGACAAAAAGTCACAGTAAATATTTATTTTAACTGATGAAGAAAGTAAGGCTTGGGAATATCAAGTAACTGTCAAAGGTCATCCTGCTAGAAAGTAGCAGAACTGGGTTATAAACCCAAATCAGTATGACTCTCAATCTCATGCTCTTAACTGCTAAAGTAGGTTATTTCCCTAAAAAAGATTGGTTGAAATTCCCACCACACTTGGTGAGGAAGACCCCTCCTTGTACTCTATAATTCATCTGCAAATAAGTAAACATGTTTTTCAATGATAATGGCTTATTTACAAGAACGTATGTACTCTCACATGCAGTGTTTGCCTTTTTATGTATTTATTCATTCAGTGAACTTTTACTGAGGGATCACTACATGCAAGGCACTGTGCCAGGCACAGTGTGATTACAGAGATCAATCAAATAAAGATTCTACTATCAACGAGTCTCTAAGAAGTAATAAAATAAACATGTATATACCTATAAGACAAAGCAAAAGACATGTGTCATGAAAGGTAAAAGCAATTGTGTTAGTTCAGAAGAATGACTCTTATTCTAGAAGCCATTTATCTGAAGGATTTTTCTAGATTCACTACAGGTAATGAAAATTCTTCCTAAGATGAGAATAGGGACAAAAATCCCTTTGGATTTTTCCTTGCATGTACATACAGTACATATATGTGGTTAATGGTACTGTTTTTGAAGAACTATATAGTCAACAGAATCCTAGTTCTACACATTTCCTAATTCTGGGGAAATCTGCTAGGAGAATCCAAACCTTGGCTGAGTACACAGCAGCCTTGAGCTATCACTTCCAAAATATTCGTCCAACTACATAAGACATAAATTGTTGAATCTATTCTTAATGAGACAACAGTTACCACTGCTTAAGATTTAGTGCCACTATACAAAAAATCATATATGCTACAGAATCAGTTCTAATCCTATGAGAAGCAGCTTCTATTTATGTTTCAGAAAATTCACTTCCCAAGGTTCTCTGAATCTGATGGGAATTGGATGAGATAGACACTAAAGTCTCTCAAAATTCTGAAATTGGTACATTCCTGATAATAAGCTCTAGAAATTGGGTTAGAATGTGTTTGAAAGTAAACTTTGTTTCAGAAATACCATTTTGTTTTTAAGCAACTAATCTGGTTGTACTGACCTTTAAGACTTGATTAATTTTGGCACCAAATTAAGTATATTTTCTGGAAATAGGGACCCCCCACACAAACAGAAAATGCTCTCAAGAGAAACTGAGAATCTTTCAAGGTGAATCTGAAAATCTTGAAATACTAAAATATCTCACACTTCAGAGGGCTGACATATAAGATTCTATGTTGGAAAAGAAAGTGCAATAACAGAAAAGAGGTGTACTGGCTGAATGAAATGGCACAAAACCTGCCAATGCAACCTCCTCCAAACAAAAGCTTTAGATGCTGCTTGTGTCTAGGTTCTCCCTCAGGAGAAAAAAATATAATGCATTTCATCCTTCATCTTCTTATTTATTTCTTGGATATATAGGCTAATGAGGCAATAATGCTTTTTCTATTTTAAATCTTTAAAAAAACGTTTTCCTGACGCTTGGATCCTGAAATCTGTTCTGATGATCTTTATGTTATCATCAAATTTCTCTATGGCATGGTGTGTTCACATGTAAGAATTGTGTATATTGTTTATATACATGGAGAAAAAACTGAATATAAGGCTTGGTAAAATAAAGAGAATAGATTTTTTTTTCAAATTATTTTATATTCTTTAAAAAACCTAAGTTTTATGAGTTGATAAAGAATGCAAAGATATTTATATTTCTTCAAAATTACAATCTAGATTATATAATGTCCTAATTCAACTTAGAAAATGGTTTCATATGCACATTATAAGAGCATTTAAAACCAACTGACTTTTGAATTAATATGTATGCAAGATAAAATGTAATTTTAACTTAAGCTGGCCTTTATATTAAATGTGAAACTTCCAATTGAATACATTCAGTTATAAGAATTTAACTTTTTAATTCACTTATATTAAATAAAATTGTTCAAACTACCATCTCACAGCTAATATTTTAATAAAACCAAAAATCTCCGATTCAAAAATAAAAGTTCTTACATAAGATGCCTGATTTTGTATTTTAAATTACTGAATCAGAGTGCCCTCTATTGGAAGAAAAAAGGCAATAAAAGCTACACTGAACTAAGAATAGATAAAAGAGCCCAAAACTCAAGCCACATCATTAGTATGTAAAATATACATAATAATATGAATGCTACAAAACATACTTCCATTATATTTTTATTTCTCCTAAGTTACTCTTATACTCCAATATTACTTGTCATATTACAATAAACGAGTTGGATGTTTCATGTCATCTGAAATTAAATTTTAACTGAACCCAAATGCTCATCATTTAGCCGATAATATGAACAATTTTTTTCCACATTTAACATTCCAATATAATATAGAAATATTTCTAACTTAGGACTGTTGTTCAACTACAGTTTGGATTTTTCCTGATGATAAACTGAAAACTTCCCTGCTATGAACTAAATGTTTGTGTTCCCCTGACTCCCAAATTCATATGTTGAAATCCTAACCCCCAATGTGATGGTATCGGGGAGGAGGAGCCCTTGGGACATGATTAGGTCATAAGAGTAGAGCCCTCATGAATGGAATTAGTGCTCTAAAAAAAAAAAAATACACAAGAAAGCTTGCTTTCTCTCTCTGTCCTTTGCCATGTGAGGATACGAGAAGACAACAGCCATCCGCAAAACAGAAAGCAGACCCTCAGCAGACACCAGCTCGGACAGCACCTTGATCTTGGGCTTCCCAGATGTCAGAACTGTGAGAAATAAACGTTTGCTTTTTAAACCACCCAATCTATGGTAATTTGTTATCAGTCCAAACTAAGACACTCCCTAATTCAAGAGACTTTTAAAAGCTCTTACTCTGGGGAATTGGAGAAATTGGACACTAAGATCTACGAGATTTATTAGATCTCAAAATATTCTATAATTGTGTGGTGTTATCAAGACCTGGGCTTCAACACATTATCTCAGACTTGGATTACCTCAGTCAAGTCCTGGCAGATTTTTGGTTCCCTAAACCAAGAGTGTGCATGTGAGAATAACCTGGGGAACTTTGCTTTTTAAATGAACAATGCTCAGAGCTATCCAAAATGATTTTGATTTAGTCGGTCTGGAGTGGTACCTGGGGGTATCAGGATTTATTTTTTAGAGTCTCTCCACAACCATTGCTGAGAATCATTGTTCGAGTCTCTCCCCAGATCATCTGACATATAACTACCACTTTTATCTTCCAAAAATGTCACCTTCATGAGGACTCAAGAGTTTTTTCTCCTCAGCAGCAATTTTAAATTTCTGACTAGCCTCCCAATCTGCTAATCTGCCTTTGTTCTCTAACAATATAGTTGAGTGGTGAGGGGTATAGTTCCAGCCCCAGGCAGCCTGCATTCAGATCCTGGCTCTGTAATTACTATGTGAATTCATTTCCACACAAGTGTGAACCTGGGAGAATCATAAAAGCTCTCTATGCTTCCATTTTCTCATCTGTAAAACAGGAGAAATACCACCACCTATCTCAGCATTACTATGAGGATTAAATCAGTTGATATAAAGAAAGTGCTCCATAAGTTTAGGTATTATCATTATTTATGCAACTTTATTCCCTACTACTTTTCAAAACCAACTCTCATGATAAACCATCCTCCTCAAATTATATAGTAATTTTCACTTCTGTGCTTTTGCACAATTTCTTCAGGCAGGAATCCTTTCTCATCCATTCATGCCAACACAAGTGCAAGGCACATCTCCCCTTCCTCCAGCACCCAGTTCAGTCTCTCCCTACTTCCATGAAGCCTTCAATGAATACCTATAAATCTTCACTGATCTCTTCCTTTTTAAAAATTCCTTTGGCCACAGGGTAGCTTACTACGAGACATGTAGCTGAAAATTAAACAGACTGGCTCTGAGTTTGAATCCTAGTTCTGCCACTTGCCAGTTGGGATATTTTCTAAATCTGTAACTCCATAGTTAGGATTACTTAATATTTCCTTAAGCCATATAAATCATTAGAATAGCAAATAGCAAGCAATGAATAAATGTTAACTCTTATAATATAGATTTGTTGTTTTATATGTTAGTCTTGTCTACACACTGTGATTGAAGGCTCCTTGTAATAGGTGTTTTGAACTCCTTGAAGTCAAGAACCAGGTCTCATATTGCTATTATAAGTCCTATAACTCAAAACATGAGAATGGCCATCTATATTGAGTGATCTATAAGTACTTAATAAACGTTTTGCATATTTTGAGGGTATAATTCATAACAATACTCTGGAAAAACATTTTTGATTGATAGAAACAAATATTTAACAAAATAAGCCATGAACCTAAATAAAACACAGGCTACAGAGAAGGGTTAAAATAACTAGATTACTTTTTCAACATTCAATAATATGTTTCTATCAGATTCATCTTCTGAAAGGCCAGTTCTAATGATGTGTTTTATCTGTTCCAAATCCTTTATATTTTTCTCATTTCCTAAAATAATAAATACTAAAATTCTTAGCCTGACATTCAAAATCATCCATGGCGTGACCTCAACCTAGCCTTCTAATCTTATCTTCCATCTTCCCACTTTGTAAACTCTGTTATTCCAAATAAATAGGACTACTTTCCCTTACTCTGATATACCATCTGCTTTTCTGCTTCATATAACCTTCAATATTTTATATGACAATATTTTCAAAAAAAACTTTTTTAAAGGTTTGTCACAGGAACAAAGAGTGGTGTAGGAAAGTGTGAGCTCAAATTTTGAGAATTTAAGTTCTATTCGGGAACATTAATCTCTCTCTTGCCACCATCACAATACAGTCTTTGGCTTACAAAAAAAAATCTATCTTTTTCCCAAACTATGTCATCCTCTCAACGTCAAAAGCCCTTGCCATCACTTCCTGAAAAATATAAGCTTGAATCATGGTCTCCAAGCAGCATGTGCAGACCCCAGGGCATATAAGATACTCACTGAATAAAAGAAATAAACTAGAGCTTCTATTTTATACTTATTCCTTTTTCATGTTGAATTTCTTCTGTAGTATATGTCTCATAATTTACATCAAGTATTATCAGAATAGTAGATGTATATAATTTATAAATAGGGATGTTTGCTCAAAATTTGTTTACTCATGGTACACCAACAAGAAAAGTTCAGAAACTACTGGTCTTGAAAATTAGGATTTTCTGCAGATCTGTGGTTTGAGAAGTAGAGGACCAGAAGTTGCCAGTTTAGAAAAATCTTTACGGATGGATCTAAAAACCTAAATACGTATTGTTTATGTAGAACAAATATGTTTTAGGTTCTAACTTTGAAGAAAATGTTAAAATGTAACTGATTTGTAAGCTGGAGATAGCATATACCTGTTTTAGAGTTTTAAACAGAGAATTTGTCCTGACATTAAAGTTACTACTATATACATTTCATTAATATAAAAATTTCATTTTTTAAAACCTACATGTATTTACTTCAATACATATATAATTATTGATAACTATTCATAAAAAATTTAGGGGGGCCAATAATGTGATTTTTTATTAAATACAAAAGACAATGCAGCAAAAAAACAAAATGAAACAAAAAAGCAGGCCTAGGAGGTAAGACTAGTCATGGAACCAGATTAGCAAGTGCTATTATGGGAAACAGTTATCATAGCTCATTATAAGTAACTAAATTAAGTAAATGCTCCCATAATGAATAGTTACTAAGTAATTTTTTTAGTTTTTATAAATAAGATTACATCCTTAACACATTTTACTCTATTATTGGTTTTTGAATAAAGTATAATATTTCTGTAACAAATTAAGTTCTACAGTGAATAAAGGTTTCATATCATAACAATGTATTTCCTTTAATACCAGTATATACTATAAATCCTTCCTCTATAGGACACAAAGTAGGTTTACAAATCTTAATTTTAACCTGATTGATTTTCTATAGCTCTTCTTGCTATTGTGTTAATATAAAAATCCAAATGGGCAAGAATCTCTAATTCATGCTTTAGATTCTGAGCTTATAGAAGAGAACCCTCTAGAAATTTGCATTATATTATAAAAATATGCAGGGTGAGCATTCCACAACATCTCTCCTGCTCTGACTTAAAAAGTGACTGAGGAACTATACATATGGCTCAGCTCTTTCTTCTTAAAGATGGTGTTAGACCGAGTTCATAGAGAAAATGGAGAAGACAGGCAAAAGGAAAGTTTTCTTCTTTCTTTGGAAACCAATATCATCATGGCCAGTAAAACTAAAGGAACATAACCAAGGAAACCATGAATCCATGTGTTAGGAGAGTGTCTAACAGTAGAGAGACCATCATGAACTATTAATATAAGAGATTTGTCAAAGCATTCCTTCCCCTGCACATGCAGTGAGAATAAAACCCCAATGAACAGTGGGGAAAGAGCAATAGGGAGATTGAAATCTGACAGTAGCAGAATCTGACAGCCTGGTAATGCACAAAATCCCATGCCTCTTAGGTGTCCATACTGAACTGGCAAAGACAGACGCGTTGTCTTCGTTTCCCCCTTTACTTACTACACTCTGGCTTCCATTTTTCCCAAGCTCTTCCTCTGAAATCTTGCTCAAATTATCTAAGTAGTGGTCTGATATCGTGTGGCACAAATCTTCAAAAGAATAATCCTTTTCTTGACAGAGTTTTATTTCATCCAAGAGTTTTGATAGTTCTCCGGTCACAGTTTCACCTAGAAGATGAGAATACTTTTTTCAGAAGTTTCAAGAAACACTACTGCTAAAATGTAAAGTAATAAAAATACAACTGCTATGGGGATACAACTCAAAATATTACAAACAAGATTAAGTAGTCAGAACCTATTTTGCTGAAAACAAGGTACTATAATTAGTACAATGATATTAACAGACAATAGAGATTATAATTTTGCCTATTTTTACTTTTTCAAAAAAGAAATCAGTATTGAAAGTTTACATACATGTAGGACATAAAAGCATCCAGAATTACATTTCCTAAACTTCCATTTATTATAGGATTTAGTTGTCAATAATCTTTTATTGGCATTTTATTTCACTGACAAAATTCATTCAACAATTCATGAACAAATTTGAAATGGTGCTGAGAGCCTACTTCCTAGATTCTATAAACAGAAATAGAAATTATTTAAACAAATAATTATATAGTTAATAAATTAGAATTATGACATATGATACAAAGGGAAAACACAGAAGAAACAGATAAACGATATGTATCACCTGCCAAACATGAGTATTTTGCAGGTTACATGCAAACATGCATGTTTCTAAATAGTCTCAGAAAGGTACTTTTAAACCTATAATTTATTCTGAACAAAATTTTCCAGAAGTTACAATCCAGATCTTAATATTTTCATTCTAAATTTAAAACATTTAAGATCAGCTGATTAGAAGCATGGATTTATTTCTGGAATCCCTATTATGTTTCACTGGTCTTTATGTCTGTTTTTATGCCAGTACCATACTGTTTTGATTATGGTAGCTCTTTGACAAGAGTGTCAAGAATACACAGTGTGGAAATGATAGTCTCTTCAATAGATGATGTTGGGAAAACTGGCTATCACATGCAAACGAATGAAATATGATCCTAACTCACACCACATATAGAAATCAACCCAAAATAGATTAAAGACTTAAACATAAGACCTGAAATGGGAGAAGTGTTAGAAGAAAATATAACAAAAAAACTTCCTGACATTTGTCAGGACAATGACTTTTTGGGTATAAAACCAAAAGCACAGAACATAAAAGCAAAAATGAACGAGTGGGATTGCATCAAACTAAAAAGCTTTTGCACAGAAAAGGAAACAATCAACAGAGTGAAAGACAACTTATGGAATGGAAGGAAATATTTGTAAACCATAGACCTAAGGGGTTAATAACCAAAATATACAAGAAACTCACACAATTCAATAGCATAAAAGCAAATAATCCAATTTAAAAATGAGCTAAGGACCTGAATAGACATTTCCCCATAAAAACCATATAAATGGTCAAAGGTATATAAAAAGGTGCTCAACATCACTAATCATCAAGGAAATGTAAATCAAAACCACAATGAGATATCACCTCACACCTATTAGAATGGCTATGATCAAAAAAACAAAAGATACCAAGTGTTGGTGAGGATACCACTGTTGGTGGGAATGTAAAATGTCAAAGCTATTATGGAAAACAGTATGGAGGGTTCTCAAAAAATTAAAAATAGAACTATTATATGATCCAGCAATCCCACTTCTGGATATTTATTCAAAAGAAATAGAGACAGGAAAAATGGCGGAGTAAAGGTGACCTCCTGCTCCCAGAGAAAGAGGTGAAGAACTCGGTCTGCTACGCACAGGTGGATCATTCCCCCACAAGAACAGTGTTGTGAAACTGCAGAGAAATAGCATGGGATACATAACACAGGAAAAAAAGAGGTGCATGGGAGATAGGATCATGAAGTCTGGACAGTGTGAGATAAACAATAGAGAATAGAGTGTGCAACGGCTGTGCCCGCCTGGCCAACGAGTGCAGTGGGATCTGATCCACAGGAGAACACGTCCTGCTTCCCCACTGACCTCCACACCCACTCAGATAGGGACCTGCCTGAAGTCAGTGCAAACTCCAGCAGGAGACATTGGGCTCTGCGGAGAGGAGACAATAGCAGGAAGCATCTTGAACTCCCTGGAGCTCTGTGCTAGGACTGCACTGGGCGGGGGAGGGACTGGTCTGACCTACCACTCAAGGGAGTTAGGAGACAAGCACCTCGCCTCTGGTGGTCAGAGGGACCAGAACAATGGGGGTGAACACTGAAAAGGGTGCTCTAACCTCGAAACCACTGTGGACGATTAGGTCAGCTCAGGGTGGGTCAGAAAGAGCAAGACCTCCTGCCGGACAGGCACGAGATTGAGAGAAAGTGACACACAAGAGACAACGGGCATCCTGTTGACTCAGCTCCCCAACCCAGCATCTACCAACTTCTGAACAGTCACCCCCAGCACCAGCACTCTGCAGGTGGGTGGCCACCATTTTTGGGGTCCAAAACCCAGACACTGTGGTGCGCTATGGTTTCAGACAGCACCCTTCCTCCAGCCTGGGGACTCTCGCAACAGGCTCCGCCCTTCCATGACCTATTGTCAGCTAGCCAGACCCGTTTTGATGGGTGAATTTTGAGTGCTTCCCCAGCTGTGGGATTCACAGGTGTTGGGGAGCTGTGCAGACTCAGGCATCACCCCTCCCCCTAGTACAATTTTCACACCAAAAGTGGAAGGCTCTACCCCTGAAGGTAGGAAGAGGCAAGAAAAGCAGCTTTTCCTGTGTGACTGGCATGAATCAGCGGGGCCTTGGCACAGATCAATAGTTGACAGCCTAGTAATTCGGCCTGTCAGACCGGCTTAGGTCATCTAGTAGGATCATAACCCTGGGGCCTGATCTCCGCATCCAGGCCATTGCCAACAGTAGGGTTTGCAGTCAAGGAAGGAAAATCCTGGCCAGAGGCCAGAGCAGGTGCACTAAGTAACCCCTCCCATCAGGAGCAGCCTCCCAAGTGTGGTGGAAGAACCCTGAATAAATATTAGCGGCTCCCCCTAGCAGCAGATCAAGCAACCACAGAAGCACACACATTCAGGCTGGTAGGCAGCAGCTGCGATCTGCCTTGCTCCTACCAACACTTTAAGGGGGAATAGGGTCCAAGTAACCCTCGAGAGAGGCAAGATTCTTCCTAAAGATTGGGACATTAGTATTCCTCACTCGGGGGCCAGAAACCAACAGAGAGGCATCAGATTACCTCAATAACTGGCTCCTCCACACAATCTACAACCAATGACAGAGAGGGTAACCCCATAGCTTAACACAGTGCCCTCCATCTCAAGCTATTAGAGGGCAGTGGAGTTATACACAAAGGTGTGATTCATCACATGGGAGCTTAAGCTGGGGACCAAACTTACTAATCTCCACTGGCAAGAGCTGAAGACAACAGGTCAGAGGTAACCCAACTTGCCAAAATATCTCTAAGGCAATACAAGACCAGCACACCCCCTCCCACCACTGCTAAGGAACGTCCCTTGGGGGCTTGAAGTTAAAGGCACAAACCAGTCCTAGCACTTCCAGTTCTCAATGAATTACCCTGATGAGAAATAACTAGAGAAAGAACACAGGGAATATGAAAGAGCACAGAGAAAAGTCACCCCCCAAAGAAATCATGAGACCCTCAAAATCAGATACAAATTTAAATGAAATGATTAAATTGACAGAGGAAGAATTCTAAATATGGATTATAAGGAAACTCAATGAAATTGAAGAGAAAACAGAAACCCAACACAAGGAAACCATGAGGATAATACAGGAAATGAATGAAAAATTCTCTAAAGAAATTGAAATATTATGAAAAAAACAAACAGAAATCTTGGAAATGAAGGAGGCATTCAAGGAACTTCAAAGCACAGTGGAAAGCCTTAAAAATAGAATGGATCATGCAGAGGAGAGAATCTCAGAGTTTGAAGATAATGTCTATGTGCTAAACAAAGCAGATGAAGAAAAAGAACACAGAAGCAAGAGACAAGAGCAGAACATACAAGAAATATGGGATTATGTAAAGAAACCAAATATAAGAATTATAGGCATCCTGGAGAGACAAGAAGAAAATACACAAGGGCTAGAAAATCTATTTCTTGGAATACTGGAGGAAAATATGCCTGGCATGGCCAGAAACCTAGATATCCAGATACAATAAGCACACAGAACTCTTGGGAGACTCAGCATGAAGAGGCAAACACTACGTCACATAATTATCAGACTGGCCAAAGTAAACATGAAAGAGGAAATCCTTCGCACACTAAGACAAAAACAACAGATAAGCCACAAAGGAAAACCTATCAGACTAACTGCAGACTTCTCAAATGAAACTCTACAAGTCGGAAGGGACTGGAGACCCATCCTCAAACTTCTTAAACAGAATAAGTCAACCTAGGATTTTTTACCCAGCAAAACTGAGCTTCACCTATGAGGAAGAAATAAAGACTGTCCCAGACAAGCAATCACTGGTGTAATTTGCAAAGACCAGACCTGCTCTGCAGGAAGTACTCAGACCTTCATTATACACTGAACAGTGCAATAGACACCCACCAAATTAAAAACACTCAAGAGTTAAAGTCCAGAACCTGGATTCCACAATGGCTCAAGAGGTAAAACAAAACAGTAAGAACTTACCCACAATATGAACAGAAATCTACCCCAAATATCAATCCTCTCAATAAATATGAATGCCTGGAATTGTCCTTTGAAGAGACATAGGATGGCCAAGTGCATAAAACATTATAAGCCAAGTATCTGCTGTCTCCAGGAAACACATCTAACCCACAAAGATGCTTTCAGACTCAAGGTCAAGAGTTGGAAAACAAACTTTCAGGCAAATGGAAACCAAAAGAGAGCAGGGGTAGAGATTCTGATTTCAGACAGCATAAATTTTAAAATAGCAAAAGTAAAGAAAGACAAAGATAGTCACTATATAATAGTGAAAGGAAAAATCCAACTAGAAGACTTAACAATTCTTAATATCTATGCACCCAACACAGGAGCACCCAGTTATATAAAGCAAACCCTGTATGAACTAAATAGCATGATAAACAGTAATGCCATGGTAGAAAGGGATTTCAACACCCCACTGTCTGAAATGGACAGACCCTCCAAACAAAAAATAAGCAAAGAAATAATGGACTTAAACAGAGCTCTAGAACAAATGGGTCTAACAGACATCTACAGAACATTCCACCCAAATTAAGCTGAATATACATTCTTCTCATCAGCTCATGGAACTTTCTCCAAAATCGACCACATCCTAGGCCACAAATCAGACCTCAACAAATTTAAAAAAATAGAAATTGCATCATGTATCTTCTCAGACCATAGTGGTATAAAACTAGAGATCAATTCCAACAGAAATGTTCACCGCTTCACAAAGTCATGGAAATTAAACAATCTATTAGTGAATGACTGCTGGGTGAAGGAAGCGATTCCAATGGAGATCAAAAAGTTCTTTGAATTAAATGATAATGGGGACACATGCTTTCAAAACCTGTGGGATACAGCAAAAGCATTCCTGAGAGGAAAACTAATAACATTAAATGCTCACATACAAAAGACAGAAAGCTCACAAATCAACAAACTAATAAATAGTCTCAAGTAACTGGAAAAGGAAGAGCAAATTAATTCTAAACCTAGAAGAAGAAAGGAAATAACTAAGATTAGAGCAGAACTAAATGAAACTGAGAACAGAAGAACTATATAGAAGATCAATAAAACCAAAAGCTGGTTTTTTGAAAAGATAAAATCGATAGCCCTCTTGCTAGATTGATAAAAACTAGAAAGGAAAGGACTTTAATAAACTCAATCAGAAATGAAAAAGGAGAGGTCACTACAGACATCATGTAAATATAAAACATTATCTTGGAATACTATAAAAATCTATATGCCCAAAAGCTACAAAATGTGGAGGAAATGAACAAATTCTTAGAAACACACAACCTCCCTAAGCTCATTCAGAAGGAAATAGAACTCCCGAACAGACCAATATCAAGCACAGAAATTGGAGCAGCAATAAAAAAAAATCTTTCAAAATAAAAAAGTCCTGGATCAGATGGATTCACACCTGAACTTTACCAAACATACAAAGAAGAACTCATACCTATACTTCAGAAATTATTCCAAAACATTGAGAAGGATGGTATCCTCCCCAACTCGTTCTACGAAGCCAATATCACCTTGATACCAAAGCCAGGAAAGGATGTAGCAAAAAAAAAAGAAAACTACAGACCAATCAATATCCCTCATGAATATAGATGAAAAAATTCTCAACAAAATTTTAGGAAACTGAATCCAACAGCACATCAAAACAATAATTCACCATGACCAGGTGGGCTTTATCCCAGGGATGCAAGGCTGGTTCAACATACGCAAATCTATAAATGTAATTCACCACATAAATAAAAGCAAGAACAAAGACCATATGATTCTCTCAATAGATGCAGGCAGACACACACACACACACACACACACACACACACTGTAATATTATTCAGCTTTATATAAAGAAGACCATCCTGCCATTTGCAACAACATGGATGAACCTGAAAGACATTATGCTGAATGAAATGAGCCAGACACAGAAAGACAAAAATACTCCATGATCTCACTTATATGTGAAATTTAAAAAGTCAAACTAATGAAAACAGAGAGTACAATGGTGGTTGCCAAGGGCTGGGGTGAAGGAAATGGGAAGATGTTAATCAAACGGTACAAAGGATCAGTTACAGTAGGTGAATAAATTCTGGAGATCTAATGGACAGCATGGTAACTACAGTTAATAATATTATATGGTATACTTGAAATTTGCTAAAAGAGTTTAAGTGTTCTCACCAAAAAAAATTAAAACTATGTCAGGTGATGGATTTTTAATTAGCTAGATTGTGGCCATCATTCCACAATGTACACAAATATCAAAATATGTTGTATACTGTAAAGATACACAATTTTTATTTGTCACGTATACCTCAATAAAGCTGGGAAAAAACACATTTAAGAAAAAAATATATGAAATATATGCTCTATGTAAACTTCATTACAGCAGGGATTGTTATCTGCTTTGCTCACTACTGTATCTCAGGGCCAAGAACAGTGCCTAAAAAATAATAGTTCTGTAAATGCTGATTGAATAAATGGATAAAATATAGAGTACAGAACTTATTAGACTTGAAATTTCCACAACTGTTAGCCTTTTTATACATACAGGACAAATTTGTACATAAAGTCTAGCATAGTTTCAAAGGCTTTACATTTAGCTACTCACTTTTGGTCTTTTGGGAAGGAGACTCAGCTGAAGATGAAACCTGTGTTTCTTGGGTTGTATCTTCCGGTACATGTTCTTCGAGGGCTGTTGGTCTTCCCACGCCTTCTAAATATTCTGTGTATATATACGTTTTTGAGATTATATACCTGAATTCATTTATTTTAAAACCAATAACTAAACTTTATGCTTTACATCTGTTGCTCTGTTTTTTCATTTATTTTTCTCATATCCTAAATATAGCCTAAGTTTTTAAAAAACTTCATGATGAGCTATTTACTTAAAGTTTTTTAGTTAAAAAAAACACAAATTAGAAAAAACAACAACAGAGCCAGTGGCTCACACCTGTAATCCTAACATTTTGAGAGGCCAAGGAGGGAAGACAGCTGGAGCTCAGTGAGACCCCTCTCTACTAAAAACAGAAAAATTATCTGGGTGCAGTGGTGCATGCCTGTGGTCCCAGCTACTTAGGAGGCTGAGGCAGGAGGATCACTTGAACCCAGGAGTTTGAGGTTGCAGTGAGCTATCATGATGCTGCTCCACTCTAGTCTCTAGCTGGGACGACAGAGTGAGAGTATCTCAAAAAAGAAAAGAAAAAACAACATCAAAAAAAAAATACTTTGGGATAAACTCATGAACTCCTTTCTTCTGAAAACTAAACTTACCACATTCTTTCCTTAAAACTAAATTCACCTGTTGAAGATACTATAACCTCCTTGGTCTCCTTAAATATTTTCTATCTGAAGATTTAAAACTCTCAAAGATGCTTTGAATAGACTTGATCCCTAAAACAGGAATGTCAAATTCAGATGGATACAACAAACAGTCAGGTAACATAAATGAATGAAATTGGGTAAGTTTAATTTTATAATGGTGTTGTAATCTTGCAAGATAAACATAATTTGCATACTAAACTTTATTTCTACAAAGAAATAACATTCCTTCCCATTATTCTTGAAGTAATATCCTATACTCAGCCTGCCTTTCATTTTTCCAGTTTTGATAAAGACATAATACTAATAACAGCTAAAACTTAAATATTCCTTACTTTGGGCCCAGCATTGTTCTAAGTATTTGATATAAATTATTTCATCTAATCCTTATAAAATTATGGCACACACACTCTTACTATCTCAGTTTTAAAGATGACAACTAAAGGAGGAGTATATTAACTTGTCCACATTCATACAGCTAATAAGTGGCAAAGCCAGATAGACATGGAACAAGAAAACAGTATCTGAATGCAGAGATCAATGTCAACCAACACTCAGCCTCGAAGAGCACGTTTAATCAGAGAGCCGATGACTCGTCTAAAGTTCATCAATGAAATAAAATGAAAGCCTGTATTATTTGAGAAGCCAAAACTCCAGAGTTTTAGCTGAAATTCTAGATTTTTAAATGTTGATGGCTAATTCAATTTTTATGGAAACACAGTGTGGGCCAAAAAATATGTGATATAAACAAAACATATGTTACCTGCCAAAAGCATCCAGCTCAAAACTGGCTAGTGTGTAGCCTCCACACAAAAGATTAAATCAACAAGTGCCTTTTCATAGGGATCTTTTGCTTGTACTTCTCTATTCAGAAGGAACCTTTTTCTTAAAATCCAATTAAGAAAGTTTGTACTCTCATGCCAATCAATTGTGTCCTCTTACCATTCAAACAGTTTCTACCAAAGGGCAATGCTACTAGGCAAATGCAACTAGGAAAAGAAAGCAACCTATGGGATTCTATCCTCAAAATTTTTGAACCAGGTAATAATTATGTAAATTGAATAGTAATTTCATAAAATAGTGATTTTATCTACCATAAATCAACTTTATTCCTCTAACAAACTTTTTCACTAGATTTAAAATGTACCAGTGACTTGAAATCCAGGAGTGCAAAGAATAAAGATAATGGGTTCACATTCTGAAATTTGTCAGTAATTAGAAAAATGGACATCACAAATCACAAATTGACATGCCTGATGAATCTTGACCATTTAAGAGAACAAGATAGTTACTCCTATATAACAACATTTTCATCTAAGTTGAACCAAGGCAGTATGTTAAAAAAAAAAAGTCTATCATTATGTCATGCCTCTTTTTTAATGAATGACATTTATTTTGCTTCTCCCAAAAGACATATTATGCACACATTTCAGTCTTTGTAAAGTTCAGTTAGAGGCAAAAGTCCAATATGAAATACAAAGTGCCTAGAGGGGGAAGACATAAAAATGGCATGTGCCACCATTATTATCTTTTATTCAACTTGATTATAATTTGAATTAATATAAATAGCCATGCTTGGATTTGTCTCTCTATGCATTTGACTTGCAACTAACTTCTTCATTGACAAGAAGATTGTAGGGGCCTGGTCTTTTGGGAACTTTCCTGAAATGTTTTGGAAATAGAGAAGAGAAAATAATGCCCTCCTGTTGTGTGTCTACCCTTTTCACTCCTCTTTGGCCTTAGTTGACTACTGTATCTGCATGTTCCCTGCCGACTTGGTTTTAATTTATTTTTCTCCCTGAAGAACAATGTTGTTCTTCAACTTCCCAACTGACACTTAATGAAATCTATCCCACCTCCCTCCTCTGTTACACCTGCAGCCGATCTGTAACAACTGTGGGAGATGATCACGGCTGAACAGTGTAGGAGCTAACTAGACAGGAGAAAAAGAACATCTGAGGTTTTAAGGTAATAAGCTAAATGAAGGCCTAATCACCAAACAAAAAAGAGAAAGCATTTAAATCTAAATATTTTAGAAAAGTTGTAGATCAAATAGGGAAGTATGTAATTCTGCAAATAAAAAAGTAGTACCTAGATAGTTGTCAAACCTTCAGTAAAGCCAATGATTGCAACTACAAATGTCCTTAAATGACCTTTGTCAAAAACAAAGCCTGGCAAAACTGAATAATCTTGTACTACTGGATTAGGAAGGAAATAATCTGTATTTTTTGGGCTAAATACAAGTTTCGTTCTTGTTGTGAATCCAGCATTTATGTATGAGCTCTGCCACTTAGAATAGGATATATGACTTGGAGCAAATCACCTAATCCCTCAAAGCTTCAGTTTCCCTCATATGCAAAAAGGAGAATAATATCTAACTTATCTACTTCATAGTCACAGAAATTCAGGCAAAATAACAGCAAATCCCTGAAAACTCTTAAAGCATTATTCAAATGTAAGATAATAATCATCACCACTTTATAGCCTTAACTTCAAGCTCATAACTGCACATTTACTACATGGGTTTTCAAAAGATTTTTTAATATCAAGTAAGAGAATAAATACTTTAGCTTTTTAAAAATAGTGTACTGAGTAGTTAAAAAAATAAAAAATTAAAAAGTATTATTTAAAAGTCTACCAGAAAAAAAAATGAAAATAACAAATTCATTCAAAAATAAAGACTAACTCAAAACCCAAAAGAAAACTCGTAACAGTTTTAATTTAATCTTGGCTATAAGGCAAATTCATCCATCACTCAATACTATTTACCTTGTAAGAGTGTTGCAATCTGGAGAGATTTCTGAGATGGATGTTCTTTCAGAATGTCTAAAACAGTTCTACCTAAGCTATCCTTTATGTTAGCATCAATTCCTGAAAGAAAAAGACACCCTATATTATTGATTTCGAATGTGAATTACTAAACTATAATCATGTGATTTCTATATTCTCTATAGTATGATAAAAAATACTTAATAAATTATAAGCACATACCATGTGAGTAATATAAGAACAGTCTCAGAACACTTCAGTATTCACAAAAGTTGAAAAGTGTGATTTTTTTGAACTTTGGTCCAAATACAAAGTCACAATATTTATTTATGCAAGATTGTATTCAATGTCAGTCACATTCATTATCTTACTGGTGAACAAACTTATTGATGAGTGTATATGAAACATCTTTGTTTATTGTACTAAAGAACTTATTTTAATGTAGCAAATAGATTTTCACTGCCTTAAAATTGTTTATGAACTTTCCAAATCCCTAACTGCAAACAAAGCCACTTTACAGGTTCTGGTCCCAAATATTAGTTCATCATAAGATTATTAAATGTATACTTGCATTTGTGTAGGGACATCTGATCAGCACATATTTAATTGGTTGCCTCAAATCATTTATTATAATCACAGCACTGCATGTCAAAGTTAAATATGTATGAAATTTTAACTTTCTATAAGCATAACCACCATAGTTTCCCAGTGTCTTTCATTTTCTTTTACAGAGGAGAATAAACACACTATAGTCCATAACATGAAAGACTCACATCAATTGTTTACAAGTATGAATTTGTACCCATACCTTTTGATGTTAAAAAGAATCTGACCTCAGCTCCCATATTACTTCATTTCGATCAGAATATACATATGAAGATAAATAAGCTTAATTTATCGTTCCTTCAAAGCATTCCCTTTAAAAGGTTCCCTTTAAAATAAGTCACTGTAGACTACAAACAATAGCTACTCAATTAATGAAGTAACCATTAATAGTAGAATTTACCTTAAGCAGCGGGAACTCAAATCTCTGTTTGCCATAGTTCACAATATACAAACCTGGGGAAAATTTGTTCTTTAATAAACCAAGCAATTGTCCTAAATTCTCCGGGATCAATTCCTCCCTCTTACAGAAGGCAGAGATCTCCTTTTCCTTTTGATAGCTTCTCTAGTATATTTAAATGTGATTTAAAGGTAGAAAATTGTAATTTCCAAGAGTTTTTTACTAAAACATCTATTGAGTAAAGGAAGGGTGCACATTTATATCAATTTTATCTAAACACTGAAGCTCAATTCTACATAATATGAATACATATCTGCAACTTGGAGCGAAGGCAAGAAGGGTGATTTGTGAAGAGAACTGTGTCATTTTTCTTTGTCTACTGAAACAGAAATGGTATTTGGCCGGATAAGCCCCATGGAGAATCATGATAGTTACCTGTTTCTAACAGAACTCGTACAACATCCACCTTTCCAAACAAAGCCGCTTCATGAAGTGCACTCCCCTTTTCTGTCTGGAAAAAAAAGAAAAGAAAAGAAAAAAGGAAAAAAGAAAGCACAGTTGCATTTAGAATACTTACAAGTTAAAAAATTCTGTTATTTTATGTATTCATACCTATTTTCTGTAATCTCAGCATTCCCCAACAGAAAGGTAATATAAAATAAAGATTCTAAAACCAAAATCCAAAGGCCTGGGTTTGTAAAACACCTGTTTCTGAATAGCCATTTGCTCAGCTTCTCTTAGCCTTGGCTGTCCTTAATTATAAAATAAGACTTGTAACGCCTACCTCACAAGGCTTTTGTGATTATCCAACAAGTTTAATCAGCACGCATTTATTAAACACCGATTATATGCCAAGAATAGTTGAAGGATGTTCTCAGGTATGCAAATATCATCCTGGCCCTCATAAATTCACATTCTATTAGTGGAAACATATATTAAATACAGATGCTCTGCGACTTACAATGGGGTTACATCCTGATTATACCCATTGTAAGTTGAAAATGCATTCAATACACCTAACCTACTGAGTATCACAGCTTTGCCTAGCTTACTTTAAACGTTCTCAGAAAACTTAGCCTACGGTGGGGCAAAATCATCTAACACAAAGCCTATTTTACAATAAAGTGTTGAATATCTCATGTACCGTATATCGCTAGCCTGGGAAAAGATCAAAATTCAAAATTTGAAGTACATCAAAATGGCGACACTTTCACGTTATAAAGTCAAAATGCTGTTAAGTGCAATCATTGTAAGTTGGGGACTGTCTGTAAATATTCATGATAAATGAAATCTAAACCATTTAATGTAGCCATTAAAAAGAATGAAATCCCATCATTCACGGCAACGTGCATGAGCCTGGAGGATATTATGCTAAGTGAAACAAGCCAGGCACAGAAGAAAGATAAATTCATGTTCTCACTAATATCTGGGAGCTAAAAAACATTGAGCCCCTAGAAGGAGAGAGTAGAATTATGGTTATTAGAAGCTGGAGACAGCAGGGGGGAGGAGGATGGGAGAGGTTGGTTAATGGATACAAAATTACAGCCAGATAGGAGGAATAAGTTCTAGTGTTCTATAGCCCTGTGGGGGACTACAGCCAACCATAATTTATCATATATTTTCAAATAGCCAGAAGAGAGGATTCTAAAGTTCCCATCACAAAGAAACGATCAATGTTTGAAGTGATATGCTAATGACCTTGACTCAATCATTATATATTGTATATAGGTATTGAAATATCACTCTGCACCCCTAAATATGT
This sequence comes from Varecia variegata, assembly GCA_028533085.1. Lineage (NCBI taxonomy): Eukaryota > Metazoa > Chordata > Mammalia > Primates > Lemuridae > Varecia > Varecia variegata. The sequence continues at coordinate 16,764,396 of CM052440.1, read as the reverse complement.
ACAATTATTATGTGTTAATTAAAATAATAAAAATAAATTTAAAAACAAAAAAACAATTTAACGTGTCTTACAAAACCTGGATGAATTTCTCTCTGCTTTTCTCTTCTCTCCATCCGTCCTGCCCACCACAGTGGAAATGTAGGCCACATCTATTTTTTTCACCGTTGTATCCCCAATGCCTAGCAAAGTACTTTAAAATGTAGATGTTCAGGAATTCTTTTGAGGGCAAAAGGTGAAGGGAGGGAGGAACATAGGATGGAAAAGAAGGAGAATTTGTGAGTAGTATGGGATGAGACTGATTCTGCCTTCAAGGAAGATTTCAAAGAGGATACTTTTTGAGCTATACAAATGTTAGGGTTTGTTTAGGGGTTGTATTAATTTTTTTTTCATTTTTTTTTTCTTCTCTCAAGAATCTAACAAATGTCATCAGGTTCTCAATATGTGTGTGTGTGTGTGTGTGTGTGTGTGTGTACGTATGTTTTAAATTGAATAGTGTCAATATGGCAATTCTGTCCCCTTATACTAAAGGTGATCTCTCATGTGGAATTCTAATCTCAAACTATAATAGAAATATCACTATAAAATAATAGACAATGTAAAAACTTCTTTAATTACTAACTAGACTGTATAAATTGTATAATTAACCCAACCTAAAACAGTTTCTAAGTGCACTGTTAAGGAGTCTTAAGGCATACCAAGTACCTATCAATGTGAACTGAATGTTTCTTCAGGAAGGCATGAGTGAAATTCACTTGAATTATAATGTGACTGGCATTATGTGTATAGATAGTAATAAAAATGGAAATAAAAAATAATTTCATAAATATACAGCATCATGCTGAAGGAAACAAGAACTGGAAACTTATGCAGCTTTTAAAAAAACACTTCAATGTGGGGCATGAACATTTTCTTTTTTCCATTCTTTGAGAAAGTTCCCTTTTAATAATCTAATTCTGCTCACTTTCATTCTGTTTTTCAACCAACTTTCTGATTGCGATTCTATTCCCTTCCACTTTTCACAAAATTTTGGACTTGATATTGATGTTGGAAAAACCCTTCCCATATAGCACACTTTATTCTAAAAATAAGCTAAATAACATCTTTAATACAGGGCTGAAGGGGAAAAGTAATGGAATTCCTTAGAGCCTGGTGGGGAAAGAAAGTATAAACCCAGGGGGTTAGCAATGGAACAGGTATTTGTTCTAGGGAATCTGGTACGGTATAGACTAGTGTCCCCATGGGCTTTAACCAACCACTCAAGGTGAGAGTGGGAGGGGCAGGAGGCTAGATCAGGGATCCCTGCACAGCTCTAAAACCTCCAAAGAACATCCTCAGTGAAAATTGAAAATTAAAAAAAAAACAACAAAGCTTGTTGCACAGAGAAAGAAACGATGTCTATCTAGGTCTTAGCTCTAAGTGGAGTAGAATAAAAGAAATGAATCCTCCTAATAAATCCTAACCACAATTTTACACTCACATGGTAAGTATGGGGCAAAAAAAGTATACTCTCTATGAACCCCAGATCCGGGGCCAAATGTAGAATAAAGTGGCCCTGGGTTTGTATTAGTACTACTACAGGCAGATATAAATGCTTAGCAGAAGCAGACATAAGTCCTATCTGGAAAAAATACAACTGGCTTCTAAGAATTCCAACAGATAAAGCTCTAAGAAATACAAATTAAAAATTAGGAATCATTGAACATGAAAGGAAACAAGCCACCATGAGCAAGGATTAGTAGAAACAAAAACACAAAACAATAAAATCCACAAGAGCTTCACATATTGGAATAGTCAGCTACAGAATATAAAACATATGTGATTAATAAAATGAAAGAACTAGAAGATGCCCAATATAACTAAAGAACAAGAGGATTATCAAAACTGACCTGATGTGAAATTGAACCAAATAGCACTTCTAGAAATGGAAAATATAATATTTAAAATTAATGAGTTTAATAACATATAAGATACAGCTAAAGAAAAGGGTATTGAACTGGATGATAGATTTTTAAAGTATATAATGCAATAAAAAGAAATAAGAGATAGAAAATGTAAAAGAGAGAATAGAATAAGACTCAACAGACGTCTAATCAGAGTTCCAGAAAGAAATGATAGAGGTAATAGTCAATGGCTAAGAACTTTTCCAGAATTGATATCAATAATAAGTTCCAGAACCACCAAGCAAGATAAGTGAATATATACTGGACATATCACAGTGAAACTACAAAGCACTTAAGATAAAAATACTTAAAAATACCCCAAGAGAAAAAAATAATTGTCTAGAAAGAAATAATAATTACATCAACAGCTGACTTCTCGACTAAAATAATAAAGCCAGAAGAAAGTACACCTTCATGTGTCAAGAGAAAATTACTCTCAACCTGGCATTCTACATCCAGCCAAACTATCTTCTAAGAATGAGGGCAAAATAAAAACATTTTCAGACCCATTAAAAATGAGGGGTTACTATTGACCCTTACTGAAAGAACTTCTATAAGATATAATTCAAAAAAGGATCTGAGATGCAAGAAGTATGGGTGAGTAAAGAGAATGGTTAACATATAGCTAAGTCTAAACAAACTATTTTAAAATCTAACAATGTCTACTTTTTACACCAATTTGGTTTCCCAGATATTTTGATAAAGGATAATGGGCACTGTAGACACCAAGAAAGACTACAGTAGTCCCCCTTTAGCTCCAGAGGATATGTTCCAAGACCCCCAGTAGATTCCTGAAACCGGAGATAGTACCGAATCCAATTGCCATCAATCAGAACATGTTTGTATTCATGTCTTCCACCCACAAATGTAGGGCCCTTTCCATCTTAACTAAGCAGTCATCATGCACTGTGGCCTAACTTTTGCAGCTTAAGGTGCCACAGCAAAACCAGTATAAATTTGTCATTCTTCACAGATAGAAGATTCATTCTTGCTATAGATCTTAGTAAGCTCAGCATACAATTTTGTAAAAAAGGTTCATTTGAACGCAAGTGCTGCGATGCCACGACAGTGGATCTGATAACCAAGTGGGCCACTAAGTGACTAACGGGCGGGTGGCGTCTACAGCATGGATACACAGGAGAAGGGATGATTCATGTCCCAGGCAGGATGAATCAGGATGGCAAGAGATTTCATCACACTACTCAGAACAGCATGCAATTTAAAATTTATGGTTTATTTATTTCTGGAATTTTCCATTTAATATTTTTGGACCATGGTTGACTGTAGGTAACTGAAACTGTGGAAAGCAAAACCGTGGGTAAGGGGGTACCACTGTATTCTAGATGATGAAAATACATAACCTCTACCAGAAATAAACAATTCTCTTTCTGGAGGAGGCAGATGTAGAAAACCTGGGTTCCAGTGGCAGCTTGGCTTTTAGTGGCTATATAACCTCGGGAAAATCACTTAATATCATTGAAAATTCATATATCCTGTAAATAAGAAAAAATTAAAAACCTAACAGAGTTATTGAGAAGGTTAAATAAGATAAACGTACAACAAACAAGATTTCTAAAGTGTTTTATTAACTATAAAGTGACAACTATTTTCATTAATAGTGCTACCAAAAAAGCAATTAGAAAACCTATTTCAAAAGATAACTTCAATGATGTTAATATTTTAAAATTACATACATTTATATCCTTTACATTATTTTAAGATAAAAATGCTATGATAAATGGAACTAGTGTTTTCATACAATGAATAAGAAGACACAGAATAAAATAAAAATAGAAAAATAATAAAATAAAAATAGAAAAGGTTAGTAGATAGTAAACATATTTTTAGCCTGTAAAAATGAATGCATTTTTACAAATCCAAGGTTTGATATAATTAGCTTCTTTGGTAAGAGAACATGAGAACGGCCAAGATAGAATGGCTTGTTCTCGTAATTCTACGGTAAACGGTGGTACCAGGAACCATTTACTGCTCACAGTGTTATCACAAATAGTATACAATTTAAATATGTCAAACCTCTGGACTTTTCCAAACATAGGTTTATTCTACAATAATTTCATTCTTTTCATCAGAGATTAGAAAATTTCAAGAATATTTTGCCAAGGTACAAAGTAAGCTTTTTTTAAAATCATGTACCCTGCAGTTTATCACACCCTAGATAGAGTCAGCATCTAATATCCTCAGACTAGCACTGTTCTGTATATCTCAGCACTCTGCCTCAAATCCACAATGCTATAAATGGCCAGACCTTCAAAACCTGTATTCTCATGAAATATTCAGTCCAAAACATTCAACAAGCAAAGAGAATGTATACAAAGAAATAACATTCAACCAGGTGAACCCAAATCCTCCCACCCCTAGGATTTCAGTCCTGCTTTTCCTATGGATCAAACTTCTTCATTTTATATAAGTTAATCCTTTAAAATAAACATAATTTCCAAAATAGACAATCAGGTAGTTGAAAATACAAAAACATTTCAAGATTTATCTAGTAACCAGATATGAAACACACAACATCTCAGTTCCTTTTAGGGTAAAAAAACAAAAACCAAAAAACCCCTCTGAACACAGTAGTGATGAAAACAGCTGAGTCAGAAGAACTGAGATGATATACATGTTATGTTAACATCAATAACTGAATTGCTCACAAAAGCAAAAGAAATTCTCTCATCGATTGGAAATGTCTATTCAAGTCAGGCCTCAGTAGCACCAAAGCCAAGAAAAACAAGATAAGTAGCAGAAAAGAGGGAGAGAAGAGGATATTCATGTTCACAGCCCTGGGTCTTAGGTTCCTTTTTATTTTTGACCTTTTGTATTTCTGTGACTTCTGTGCAAGCTCAATTGTGCATTTAAAGGGATGTTTGTTGCATTTTATCCAGAATTTCTAGGTGTTTTTAAATGCCTCTTAGGTTACCTAATCCACCAAAGTGCCAAAACAGCAGATAGAAAAGGGATGGGAAGATATCAGAGCTTGGCTACACTGGCTGCCCTTCTAAATTTAACACTACAACCATAACCTCCGAAAGCCTGCTAAAGAGAATGACCAGATAAAGGAAGAACACTTCTTGATTAAAGGAGAAATATATAGAAAGTAATGATGACAAGATATAAAGTGTGATTGTGGTGATGATCAGCAGAGAAAATAGCACTGGTAGCATAAAACTATGAGAAGCAAAATCCATAACTATCGTAAGAAGTAACAATCAGTGAATAAAGACAACCTTGATGGAGATAAAGGAAGAAAAGACAACTAGAAAATGGCATTTAACTCAGGAGTAAAATCCCCTGGTACTTTGACCGGTACAATTAGCCATGTGGGCATCTCTTAGAATAAAAATAAAAGAACTTAAAATATAACAACATCCTAGCCTTTGTCAACCAAATAGGATGTCTGAACAAGTTGGGAGGCAGTAGTTCTTTTGTAGCCTGCATTAGCTAGACTGTATCTAGAGCACTATGTTCAATTGTGGGTATTTAATTTTTACAGTGCTGTTGACAGATTAGAATGTGTTCAGAGAAGAGGTTCCCAAACAATAAAGAACCTAGAAAAACATCATATGAAGAACAGCTCAAGGTTACGAGAGGGTTTAAACTAGGGGGAAAAGTGGCACAAGAGAAATATGGTGTGTCTTCAAATAATTCAGAAATAACATTTCTCCCATTCGAAAGGAGACTTCTCCTCCTATTTAACTAGGGACTTGAAGCCTCTGTCTTTACCTGTCCTCTCTTCCTTCACTTCTATCTCAAAGGGAGCATCCTTTCCCCTCATTACAGCTAATTCTCCACTTGTGTTCTTTATTCTATCACATTCTGCTGCTTCTTGAATTCTGCTTATCAGCTATCTTCACCTTTTGCATCTTCAATGCAGTATTTCTCCATAAACATACATGCCTTTCCACTACCCAGAAACCAAACAAACAATAAAAGAAACTTCCTGTGAAACCACTATCACTTCAAGCTTCTATCCCATATCTCACTTTTCTTTACTACACACTTTATGAAGAGTCATCTTCCCTCTTTCAAGCACAATTTTTATCTGATTTTGTTACTGTTATATCCTCTGGCACATGGCAGGCAATGCCTGGCACACAGCAGGCACTCAATAAATACTTGGTGAATGGGTGAATTTATTATATGAAATTGTGCTGTTTTGGCATTCCTCTTGTAACTTCTTTACAGACCACTTCTTCCAGAAACTACCTAAATATCCTTTATTCAGCCTCTTCTCTCTCCCTACATTCTCTTTCTTGTAAACTCTCTTATTCCACGGCTTCATCTCTCACTTCTCTGAGGCTAGCCCCAAATAGAAACCACCTCTGACGCTTCGGCCTCAATCGCAGCAGCCAATTTGTTTCCTTTACAACACTTACTGGAATTTGTAATTTTTATGTTTGTATATGTGTTTATTTTCTGTCATCCCTACTAGTCTATCAACTCCCTGAGGGTAGGAAACAAATTTTCTTGTTCGTGAAGCACAGTGTCTGAGAAGGCCGGGGTGGGGGGATAGGACATCTTCACAGAGAAGCCAGGTTTCATTTAGAAGTAAGAGAAAGGGAATTGCTGGGGTGGTGAGTAAGATAGGTCAATGAAGGCGTCCCCATTAAGGTGACATTTGAGCAGACACAGGAGGAAAGCAGGAGAGGAAGTCCTGTGGCTAATAAGGCAAAGGCCTCAAGGCAGGACACAGAGTGTTCCAATGAGACCAAGGAGGCCAGTGTGGCTGAAGCTGAGTGAAAAAGGACAAAGAGTAATAGGAGGAGGCCTCAGAGAGATAATGGAACCAGGCCATAGAAGACCCTGTCGGCCACTGTAAGAACTTTCGCTTTTGCTCTGAGTGAGATGGGAAACCAATGGAGGATTTTAAGCAGAAAAGTGAAATGACCTGACTTAACTTAATGGGATCACCTCTGGATGCTTTGTTGAAAATAGACTGAAGGGAGTCTGTTATGGACTGAATGTTTGTGTACCCCTAAAACTCACATGTGAAACCTTAACCCCTAGTGTGACTGTATTTGAATCCAGGGCCTTTACAGAAGTAGTTAAGAGTAAATTAGGTCATAAGGGTGGGGCCCTAATCCAATGGGACTGGTGTACTTATAAGAGGAGGAGACATCAGAGATCTCTCTCTCTCTCTGTTTCTCTCTCTCTCTTTCTCCATTTGTGCATGGAAGAAAGGCCATGTGAGGACACAGCAAAAAGGCAGCCACCTAACAAGCCAGGAAGTGCCCCCCCTCTACCAGGATCAAACTGGCAGAACATTGACCTTTGAACTTGGACTTTCCAGCCTCTAGAACTGAGAGAAAATAAAGTTCTGCTTTTAAGCCACTCAGTCTACGGTACTTTGTTATGGCAGCCTGATCAGACAATATAGAGGCAAAGGAAAAAGCAGGACAACAAGTTAGGTGGCAAGAGATTATCAGGACTTGGGCTATGGTGGTAATAGTGAAGGTAACATAAAGTAGTGATACTCTGCATATAGTGTGAACACAGAGCCAATAGGATTTGCTGAAGAACTGAATGTAAAACGTAAAGAAAACTCTAAAGTTTTGGGCCAAACAACTAGAAGGATGGCACTGCCATTTTCTGAAATGAGAAAGACTAGGTGATAGGCAAATTTGGAGAGAAAGATAGAGAAGATAAATTTGCAGTTTTGGAAATGTGGAGGTTGATATGCCCATTTGTCATCCAATAGATAAGTCTAATAGGTAGGCAATTACACACACTGATTTAGGGTTCAAGGTGAAGTGTATAATGAAGAAATAAACTTGGTAGCTGTCAGATAAAGATGACATTTGAAGCCAAGAGATTGGATGAGGTCAACTAGGAAGCAGGTATAGACAGAGAAGAAAAGATGCATGAGCACTAAGGCCTGGGACACTGATGCTTAGAGATCAAGAAGATAAAAACAGTTATCTATGGAATGGGAATATGAAAGATTACACTACCAGCCCCTCCTTTTATATGTCACTTGATGTGACTTTGCAGTTCTTACCACTCACATGAGTGGAGTTTTTTCTCCACCCTTTGATTTGAGACTTGGTTTTGCAATTTGCTTTAGTCAATGGATGGTAGCCAACGTGAGGCAAACAGAGGCCCAAAATGTGCTTGCTCGGTGGGGCTTGCTCCCTGTGCTTAGGCCACACCCAGGCTAGTCCCAGGAGGAAGACAACAGACACATGGAACAGAGCTTCCCAGGCTAACTTACAGCATCAAGCAGAGCTTCCCTAACATCGTCTTCAAGAAGAAGCCACCAGTGAACTGAATGAGAACCAAAAAAGAGTAGCATCTCAGAGGTCAAAAGAAAAAAGTACTTCAAACAAGAGGGAATGTCAATGCTGATGATGTAAGTAAGTTGAGGAACAAGGATTGGCTATTGGGTCTAACAATATAGCCATCGCTGGACACCTTGGCAAAAGGAAAAAACGAGGACTTTTAGAATAAGGGAGTTGGAGTGGCTTCAAGAGAGAATGGAGGAAAGGAGTTTGATAGCAATGAGTAAAACAAGCCTTTCTAAATATGTTTCTATAAAGGGGAGCAGAGAAAGGTGATGGTAACTAGAAGGAAAATGTGGGATCAAGAGAGAGATTCTTTTAAAGATGGGAAAAATTACAATATCTTTATGTCCTTATGGGAAGGATACAGTTGAGAAAGAAAAACTTATGGTATTAGAGAGAGAGAATATTTGCCAGAATGAGGTATCCCAACAGACAGAAAGGGATAGGATCTGATGCACAAGGAGAGGAGTTAGCTTAGATATAAACCTAAAAGGTTCATATAAAGCATCAGGAAGGAGAGCAGATACACGTACATTGGCAAACGTGATGGTGGAAATCTGTGACTGCTTCTGTTTTCTCAGTGAAATAAAAGCAAAGTCATGATCACAGTGAGATAACAGAGAAGGAGGTGTTGAAGTCTGGAGAGGAGAGAAGTTGTGAAATTATCATCTAGGGATGTCAGAGAGTAAATGGATTATAATGGATAAAGTAATCTACCCATTTATGCACATATCTTATTTCTCCTGCCATTGTAAGCCTTTGAGAGCAAACACTGTACCTTACTCAGCTTTGCATCTTAATAGCCCCTAGCGGGGAAACTTGTGCTCTTTATTAATTTTCTGTAATTTTACTTTCATTCCCTTTAATACTTATATAAAGTCTAATTGGCTTAATATTATGCTAGTTCTTTAACTCTTCTAATTTCAATAAGAGAAACTTATAACAAACACACACAGTTAAAGCACTAAGCATAATACAGCATCATTACTACCTGGTTACCTAAAATCGAGTTCAAAATCCACAGAAATAATTGTTAATTTCAAGAGAAAATTGCCAATTTGACCTTACTCTCTTAATATCTTAATATGATTGATTCTCTTTAATAAGAAATCTTAAAAGACTAAAGGGTTTATAAATAAATACAATATGACATTTGCCCAAACAGGTATTAAATTATTCACTAGTTTAAATATGTGTTATAATTTAAAATTGTTCAGAGAAATGAAGCAGAAAACAAAACTTCTGGAGAAAAGACTAACATAAATGCTACATTGAAAAAACATATGCTATTATAAGGAAAAGACAAGATCATCCAAAGTCATCTATAAATTTAATTTACTCACAATAACTTTAATGTAATCAAAGTCTAAAAATACATTATTATAATTTATCAGATGAGATTATCTCTAAGACTCCTAATTCACAACTGTTTAACTAGAGCAATTTAATGAATATTAAATCCACTGAAACTGTTTACAGTTACTGGCTGTCATTGTTCACTCTCAGCCAGTGAGAATATCAACAAACTACTTGACATTGACAATAAATGTCGGTGTGGATGCAGAGAGAAAGGAACACTCAAACACTGCTGGTGGGACTGCAAACTAGTACAACCTCTATGGAGATACCTCAAAGTGCTACAAGTAGAACTACCATTTGATCCACCAATCCCATTACTGGGCATATACCCAAAGAACAGAACACATTCTATAAAAAAGACATCTGAACTAGAATATTCATAGCAGAACAATTCACAATTGCAAAGATGTGGAAACAACCCAAGTGCCCATCAATACATGAGTGGATTCATAAAATGTGGTATATGTATAGCATGTGGTATATGTATAGCATGGAGTTCTACTCTGCCACAAAAAACAATGGTGATATAGCACCTCTTGTATTATCCTAGATAGAGTTAGAGCCCATTCTCCTAAGTGAAGTATCACAAGAATGGAAAAACAAGCACCACATATACTCACCATAAAATTGGTATTAACTGATCAACACTTAATTGCACATAGATTAATAACATTCATTGGGTATCGGGCAGATGGGAGGGGGAAAGAGAGGATGGATATATACACACCTAATGGGTGTGGTGTGCACCGTCTGGGGGATACACATGCTTGAAGTTCTGACTTGGGTGGGGAAAAGGCAATATATGTAACCTAAACATTTGTACCCTCATAATATGTTGAAAGAAAAAAATTAAACATTAAAAATTAAAAATAACTACTTGATATTAAAAAATTATGGATGTGAACAAAGGCTTGGATCAAGTGGTAATAGCAGGAATGGACACAATGAGATAAATGCAGGAGGCATTTTAAAACAGAATTGACCAAGCCTGGTTACCAGCTGAAGAACTGCCCACATGTAGTCAGTTAGGATACTTCCAAATTACATGTTGAGACCGAGCTTGATTTTTTACTCTTCATTTGGCACACAAGTCAGTCAAAGACAGGAACAGAGAAATAAGAGGAATAAACAAAGCCTACAGCAAATATGGAATTATGTTAATAGGCTTAACATAAAAACCATAAGCATCGCTGAAGGTGAAGAAGAAAATACACAAGGGTTGGGAAAACCTATTTGAGGGAATAATTGAGGAAAACTTTCTGGTCTTACTAGAAATTTAGAAATCCAGGTACAAGAAGCTCAACAGACTCCAGGGAGATTCATCCCAAAGAGGCGATCACCACGACACATAGTCATCAGACTGGCCAAAGTTAACATGAAGGAGGAACTCCTGCGAGCCGTAAGGTGAAAACATCAGGTAACTTACAAAGGAAAACCCATCAGACTAACTGCAGATTTCTCACCTGGGACCTTACAAGCCAGAAGGGATTGGGGCCCCATTCTCAGTCTTGTCAAACAGAATAATGCCCCACCTAGAATTTTGTACCCTGCAAAACTAAGTTTCTTATGTGAGGGAGAAATAAAGACTTTCTCAGACAAGCAAACACTGAGGGAATTTATCAAGACCAGACCTGCCCTGCAGGAAGTACTCAGATCTGCATTATACATCAATCAGCACAATCGACACCAACCAGTGTAAAATCATCCTAAAGCTAAAGTTCAGAGCCCAGATGGTACAATGGCTCAAGGGGTAAAACAAAGCAATAAGGTTCTACTCAATGGGATGAACAGAAATCCACCCCATTTATCCATTTCTTTCAATAAATGCGAACAACTTAAATTCCCCACTCAAGAGATAAAGGCTGGCTGAATAGATAAAAAAATAAAAATCAAGCTCTGCTGTCTCCAGTAAATACATCTAAACCACACCACCCATTCAGACTCAAGGTGAAGGGATGGAAAACAATATTCCATGCAAATGAAAACCAAAAGAAAGCTGATGTAGCCATTCTCATATCAGATAACATAGACTTCAAAGCAACAATAGTAAAGAAAGAAAAAGATGGTCATCATATTATGGTAAAGGGAAAAATTCAACAAGAAGACATAATAACCCTAAATATTTATGCACCTAATACAGGCATGCCCAGATTCATAAAGCAAACCCTACTAGATCCAAACAAAGGGATAAACAGCAGCATCATAATAGTCGGGGACTTCAACACCCCACTGACAGAACGGGACAGATCCTCCAAACAGATAATAAACAAAAAAACACTGGACTTAAATGGAACTCTAGAAAAAATGGGCCTAACAGACATTTACAGAACATTCTACCCCAAAACTACTGAATACATTACGTGGAACATTCTCTAAGATTGATCATAGAGAATGTCTATGATCACATAGAGAATGTGACCCTAGGCCACAAAACACGTCTCAACAAATTTGAAAAAATAGAAATTATATCATGTATCTTCTCAGACCACGGTGGAATAAAATTAGAAATCAATTCCAACAGAAACACTCAACTCTACACAAAATCATGGAAACTAAACAATCTATTGCTGAATGATAATTGGGTCGAGGAAATTAAGAGGGAAATTGAAAGATTCCTCAAACTAAATGACAAAGGGGATACAAGTTATCAAAATCAATGGCATTTTCAAGAACCTCTTCAAATGTCACTTCCTTCCATGTCTTCCCACAACCTCCCTCTTAAAATCTGTATCTTCCTCAACTATATCTCCTTAGCTCTTTGTTTCAACATTTATTATATGTCATATATAGGAATTATTCTTGCAAATTTTTTGTCTCCTCCACCAAATTTGGGGCAGAGATCTTTTTGATTTTTTTATTCTCCAAAAAGCACAAAATACAGCGTTTTACACACAAAAAAGATATACCATATACATATATACAACTGTATCTCTAAACACTTTCCCTTCTGGTCATGTCATCTAGTACAAAACATGAAAAGATCTTGACCGTGAACACCAAGAGGCTTACTGACCTCAGTCACAGAGAAAGTCCTTGAGGATAATGCAGTCTATACAACCAAGTTTAGAATATTCCAGAAGTGTTATCAAAGAAGTAGATCAAGATTAGAGAAATTCAACATTTAGAAATAAACATCTAGTTTATCATTAAACAACCTTTATGAAAGTAACTTTGTGAGTCACCTCTAATAGTAAACATTTATCTACCTAATGTTTCAATACTCCTTTAAGGGGAAAGACTTTTTTCCCCTTAATATGAGGTTTAGAAAAAAAATTCTTGTGTTTATTTTCAAGGCTGCCAAAGTTGAATACATAAGAAATTGAGAAAAGATATTACAAATATCTAAACAACTAAATAATAGAGGCAAAACTCTATAGAAAATTCAGAGTGCCAGCCTTAAACATGAGATTGGAAGGCCTAAGATGTTTTTAAATTCCATAAAGAAAACCCTAGAGAGACAGGATCTGAACAATTCCTAGGAAAAATAACCCCAGAGTTGAGCACTAATTCTACCTGGAGTGTGTAGATTGTTTGCAAAATTGGCCACATTTATTCCCTCTGGGTATTCATACCCTTTTACAATTGACACCCTCTTCCAATCCAGAGGGAGTCTGCTCTCCCACCCCTTGAATGTGAGTAGTCTTTGTGACTTGCTGCAGCCAACCCAACACGGCAGAAGTGATGGTGTGTTTGTTCTAAGCCTATGCTCCAAAAAGCCTTGCACAATTCTTTCCTCTCTCCTGGAATCATATGTGCCATGTGAATGAGCCCAGGCTGACCTGCTGAATCATGACAGACATGTGGCAGTCTCACCCAGCATGCCAGATAATTTCCAGCCAACTTCTGAAACAGAAACGTATAACTGACTTAGAGTTGATCCTACACACAAGAGAAACCAGCCAACACCAGAAAAACTACTCAGCTGGGCTTAGACGACATTACCAATCCCAGATTTATGAGCTAAATAAGTAGTTACTGTGTTAAACCATTAAGTTTTGAGATAGCTTGTTATACAGCAATAGCTTAGTAATAAGGGGAGAAGGTCACAATCTGACAGGAATCAAAAGGGTCTTTGGAAGAGAAAGAATGCTGCTACCAACTTGGGAGCCAAAACACAACCATAAAAGGAGAAAATGGTAGGTAGGCAGGTAAATGAATGAATGAATAAATAATAAATAAATAAATAAAAGACTAACCCTAGAATTAGGGCTAACTTAAGACAGATAATAAAAGTAGGTTACCCTTTCTTTGTGGAGAAACAAAACCTATCCCAATTCTTCCTCCAAAAGCTATTCTTCCTCCAAAGCTGAACTCAAATCACACCTTTGCAATAATATTTTTTCTAATTGCCCTTAGGCACAGTGATCATTCTTTCATTAGTTATGTATAGACAGTACATTATAGTGGAAAGAGGCCTGGACTTTAATCAGTGAGTCTAAATTCATATTCCAGTTTTATCAGCTGTATGTCCTTAGGCAAATTTCTTAAGCCTTTGAATCTGATTCCTCATCTCTTAACTGGAACTTAATAGCTCTCAATCCCACAGGACAGCTGTGAGAATTGAATTCCAAATGTATGAACATGCTAAACACAAAGTACATACCCAAAAATGTTAAAGTGAGTTTTGTTTCACTCACTCATTCTTTAAACTTTGACTGAATTCCGAATGTACATCAGGCTGTGTGCTAGATCCCGGGAGAAAGGAAACATTACTAAGGAGGCCACACAAAACTGCCATGTACTAATAATTTTTCATGTAGATAGCCCTCAAATTAGAATGAGGTTAGAGATTATGCCTTACAGTTTATTTTCCAAAAGCCTGTGTTTTAGAGTACCCTGAATGTTGTAGTTACAAAAATACCTGTGGACAATTTGATTAAAAGAGTTACACGTATAGATTTTAACAGCTGTATCTCAAAGCAAAGCAAGAGCATCATCACTTTGAAAACACAGACAAAAGAAGACTCACTTGACAGCTCACATCCATTCCTGCCTCCAGTAGCACCTGGACGACTGCTTTGTGGCCATTGCGTGCAGCGAGGTGAAGTGGCGTGTGCTTCCGCGTGTTGCAGCTCATTAAGTTGGGGTGTGCGCTGATGATCATTTTGACCACTCGAAGCCGTCCGTAGAGCGCCGCCAGGTCCAAAGGTGTTTCGAGCTTACTGTTCCTAATCGTAGGGTCAGTGAGCTCTTCTAGAAGAACAGCAACTACTTCGGAGTGTCCATATTGAGCTGCGCAGTGTAGGGCAGTTTCATTTTCATTGTTCTGTTTAAGACAAAGATTTTTAAAAAGGCATGTTTTCAGGAATTTAATTAGTTATCAACATCTAAACACAGTAATGTAAAACTTGCGATGCTTTGAAAATATGAGTTTAAGATTTATCTATTTTAATAAGTATGCCTAATTGAATTTTATATTTAATAAAAAGTATCTATCATTCATTACCTCAAAAGTATCATCATTTATTTTTATCACTTTAATAGGAAAAACATCAAACTTTTCCATGCATGATACATTCCAACTTCCAAGAATGATAAATGAGTTTAGCCCTTTTGTCAGTGGCCCTGCTGGGCCCAGATGGCCGGTGTTATCTGCACTGTGCATCACATCCCCATGACATTTGCTAATGACAGAGATTAATAACAATTAAGGCATACTTTTAATAGACTGGCTTTCCAAAAGACAGTTGAGATGGTAAATTCTTGATGTTGGAAGATTTACAGAACGGTTTCCCAGATTAAGTTTCATTTGATTTTCCATGTAAGTAAAAATCATTGCTTCTTTTGCAAAGAGAAGGAAGACATTCTGGCCCCAAGATAAAATACTATCTTTCTGAAACATAATTATGGATGAAGAGGCAGACCTACCATCACAGTACTACATGTGCAGCTTTTAAGTGTTTCAGTTGAAAATCAATGAGATTTTCCTAGAAATTTAGCAAGATAAAAAAAATGTTAAGATAGAGAAAACTGAAATCATTTGCAAGGCAGATGGACCCTTCAGACCATTTAGGCAGATAGTATAAATAGATGGGGTATGGCTATGTCAGGAGGCAAAAGCGTCAGTCAGGAGAAACATGAATCAGAAATTTTAGCAACAAAAATGCAATGATCCTAAATAAGGGTTCTGGAGAGAAAGAGTGGCTGCCACCATCAGTCATTGTCACAGCTAGCATTGTGTACCAGACACAGTTGCATTTCATGCTTACTCATGTAATTCTCATCATGAGATAGATACTACTAATATCATTATCCTCATTCTACAGATGAGGAAACTGAGGCACTGAGTAGTTGAATAACTGGCCTTTGATTATATAGCCATTTAGTGGTGGAGTCAGGATTTGAACCCAAGCAGTCTGGACCCAAAGTTGGTGCTTTTAACCACCACACATAACACCTTCCACAATAACAACTATTACTGCTATCATTTCCTGAGTGTAAAACTTTTTTATTTTGTCCATGTAGTTACCATTTCTGGTGGTCTTCATTTATTTTTTTAATTTCAAAATATTACAGGGATACAAATGTTTGTGGTTATCCGGATCACCTTTATAATGCTTGAGCCAGGGCTGTGAAGTGTGCCCATCACCCAAATAGTGGTTGTTGTACCCATCAGGTAGGGTTTTGCCTATCCCCTCCCTGCTCTTCCCCTTGCTTGATTTTCACTGGATTTTACTTCCCTCTGTGTACATGTGTGGTCACTGGTTAGTTCCAATTTAATAGCGAGTACATGCGGTGTTTGCTTTTCCATTCTTTAGATACTTCACTTAGGATAATGGTCTCCAGTTCTATCCAAATTGTTGCAAAATAAAAACTTTATTGTCTCATGTAACTCTTACAACAATCCTATAAAATTGACATTATGAGCTCCACTTCATGGACAAGGAAACTAAAATATAGAAAGGTTAAATTACATATCTAGGCAGAATCAGGATCTTTTGTAACCTATATCTGTCAAAATTCAAAACCCATACTCTTTCCACTATACCATGCTGCCTTCCATGTGTTGCTATACCGTCAATGAAGAAGAGCTGAAAATTAGTGGTCTGAAAGCAGAATTTCTAGAGATTCTTCTCAGAAAAACACCAACTGAGTTAGAATAGGAAGTAGCTGGTTAGATAGCTGTTCTAACCAAAACTAAAGGACAAGGAGAGTTGAAACCCAAACAAATCTTAATGGTCCAGAAAATAACTCAGGCTTGCTCTGGATGATAGAAGAATGCAGATAAGTTGAGAGTCTAGAGGGAAGATTCAAAAACTTAAGAAGAGTGACAAGGGCAAAAAAGCACTAAGAGAGGCTTCTCACTACTTCATATTTCAAGTAAGTATCAAGAAAGGGCATTTGAAGGTCAAAGCCAGAGGAAAAACCTACTCCTTGGAGACAGTCAATGAAAAGTTAAGATCTGATAGATGGGAACCCAGCTGCAGGTATTTCTTCCCTCATTGACGTGCTTCAATCATGTCTTGTGCTTGGTTTGAATGTGCTACTATAATCAATTTTCTCATAAAGACTGACTACAGATAGGTTTAGACTCCTTGATTTCCTTATCTGGCTAAGTTTCATAAACCTGATAAGAAAACCAATCTTATTACATGTCATGAAAATATAATATAGAAATATGCCTCCTGACCAACCCAAATTTCCCCTTGGTCCAAAAGAGATTCAATCTCATTTTTCAAAATACAGCACCGCTTTGAGAAAACAGAAAGGCCAATTATGAAATAACAATTCCTCAAAGGCCTCTCCACTTTTCCAGAGCCCTTAGCCTAGGAAATTATAAGAACAAAATTGAAAATTTTTCTAATAACACCAATTAGCACTGTTGAGATCTCAAGAGAAATTGTTTCAATCATTCAAGACCTACTCAGGATAAAATATTCACAGATTTTATCCATAATCAACACACACTTGGACTATCACATCAGTGGAGACCACAACTGGTGGCACCTTTACAAAGGCATGATTATATACTTGTGCCCACACTCACTAGTGGGCTAAAAACACAAGACATCTAATTTGAAATAAATATGCTGTGATTAATATTTGCTAGCATGTCTACACAGAATATTCTTAAAAGGTTTTGAATTCCCTCTTTTTACCAAATGAATGTTCTCTGAAAACTTAGGACGCTTCCAGACAATGCATGGCGGAACAAAATGGGCTGACAAAAGCCACTGACCAAAAGATCTTGCTTCAAGGTAAGACATCTACGAAGAGCTGGGTTCGAGTTTTGATGAATGGCAAAGATAATGTATATTTGAGATAAGGCTCTTCTGGGTTTTGCTCTGATGTTAAAACAAAGGGAAAAAAAGAGGAAGAGTAGGTGAAACGGGGGAGAAATTAATGTACAGAGAAATAGAAATTTAAAACGTACATAACATCAGAAGAAAGGAAATAATAAATCAGTTGACATAAGATAGGAAGGATGTGGCCATTATAAAAACCATAATCAGGGTACACTTTGTTTTTCAAAATTATGTCATCCTAAATTGATCACTAATTCTAGGGCAGTATAGATGGTGAACAGGTCCTAAGGTAAAGTGCTAACACGCCACTTATTAGCGAAAGTAAGTCATTTGATCTCTCCAAACTTACCTGTACAATAAGGATATTACCTTCCCTATAAACCTTACCATGTAGTTTATAAATCAAAAGAGATAACATATGAAAATGCTTTATAAACTTTAAACATTAAAATGTAAAATAGAATTATTTTTAAAGAAAGCTTCATTAGAAACCAAATATACTTTTAGAAATCAGAATGAAGCCTTGACTATGATCATACATATTGTGATACTATGGTCAAGTTACTTAATGTCTCTTAGGCTGTATCCACATATATAAAGTAGGAATGATAATTAAAATCTACCTCATCAGGCTGCTACAGGGCTTAGCAAGATAACAAAGATGAAGTACTCTGCACAATGCCAGGCATACAGGAAACAACCCATTCAGTGGTAGGATTTAGGATAACAATACCAATGTGCTACTGTGGAGGGCTCTGGAGTTAGACCTGAGTCCAAGTCTGTTTCTGTTTTAGTCATTCAGTAACATGTAGCCTTCGACAAGTTATTTAGCTTAACTGAGCCTGATTTCTCATCTATAAAATAGGAGTGATGCTATCACTTCAGAAGATTATTGTGAGAATTAATCAAATAACATTTTATAGATGAAAATGCTTAGAACAGTGCCTGGCTTATCATATGTCTCAATAAATGTTAGTTATCATTTTTGTTTCTTCCCTCTATTATTTAAATACATAAAGGTATATATGTTAGCTAGAATATTTCTGTCCCATTCAGAAGGAAAAAAAGAAGGAAAAAAGAAAAAGGAAGGAAGACAGGCAGGCAGGAAGGCAAGCAGGCAGGAAGGCAAGCAAAAACTAAACATTACTTATAAAAATAAAATTCCCACATCAGAAAGTTTTAAGAGAAATGGCATGGAATGGGAGAACTATGTCAGTACTAAAGAAATATACAGATAACAAAGAAACAAAAATACTGAAAATGTGGTATTAAAAATCATAAGATACTTTTAACTTGTTGCCATTAGAAACCACAACACAAAGCAACAGAAGTGAACAAAGAACTTTGAATTCCAGTCTCCTTTTAAAGACATTTTTTATAATTTAATTGATGTGTTCAATACTACCAAAAACAAGTATTTCTCTTTAAAATATACCATTACAGTTATATGTCCTTTAAAAATTTTAACTTTCCAATATAAATACTCTATGTTTTTTCTTATTTTCATGTCATTTAAAACATCTTATTCATAAAAACTAACATCCTCTTGTTTAACCTTGGCTTGTTTTTCCATTTTATCATTTCAGGCTTGCTTTCCAGCACTCAGACAGTTTTAAGAATAACCACCAGATGGCCCATTCCATAAATGATCTAACTTTTGGTTTTCTGAGGAACAGAAGAGTATTCTCATAAATTTCCTTTTAGCATGATATGATGATAAAGATAGCCATATCTGTCACTTTTTAAAAATAGAGTGTATTCTCTTTTTAAAAAATTCTGCATTTTTATAACCTTCAAACATAGAAATTTTTATTGTGCTAGATATTAATAAGATACTTTTCCAATTAATAAAATGATTTTCCTGATTAGCCCTTTCAACAATTTCATTTTGTTGGGGAAAAAAAAGCATTTTTCTTCTTTTTGCTGGCTAAAGTATTGTTACTTTTTATGTTTTAGTCTGAATTTCAGTCGAAAGCCTGCAAAGTCTGTATCCATTTGAACAATATGCTAATTGTACTTTATTAGATGTGCTTGCCCTAGCATAACCTACTTGCATTGATATTGGACAGCTGCCAACCTGCAGCTTAATGTCATGGTTGTAATTCAATTGCTGGACTGCATGCTGGTTTTCAAATATAGTTTTACAAAATGAGAACAGTAGGGGGCATGCAGAGCTCAAGATGTTTGTTATCATACTGTATTAGGGGACCATATTTTACTTTCTAGAATCTGTGGTCTTATCTGTTTAGAATACTGAGAATGGCATTTCTTTTTAAAATGTCTGTTAGGTGTAATGTAGATATTATATACTCACAAATACTTGACTTTATCTGTCAGTATCAGGGTGCTGCTATGTTTACTCAACTTACTTGGGGCGGGGTGTATAGATATACAGAAAATTTTTAACTTAATTATGACTAGCAACTGGATAGACTGTATTTTGCATTTTGATTCACAGTAGTGTACTTAACTGTGAAAGTACTCTGTAAATGGTAAAGCATTATACAAACAATAACTATCATCATTGTTTCAGCATTTAAAATTATATTAAGAAACACTCTAATTCTCATTACAAATGTGAATTCTCTTCTATCTTTATTCAACAGCTATAAAATGGATGATTATATAAGACAGGCAAAAATATTACAACTACTTCCTTTATGTGGAATTTTCTCAATAACAAAATATCTTTACAAATGCCCAACTTAGTGCTTGTGCATCATATCCAAATGCCAAAGAATTTTTCAAATCTCTCCTTTAGGAAATTCAGCTGTGGAAAGGTCTTTGGCAATGTGAAGGTAAAAATAATCAATTTTTCAATATGGCTTTGCCTTTGCAAAACTCTGGAAAAATTACAGCATGAGCAAACATTTGATAAGTGCACCTGTTCATTGACTCTGGAATGTGATGGTCCGTGATGAATAAGAATCTTCACAATTTCCACATCTCCTTTCCAGGCAGCCAGATGAATAGGAAAATAACCTTTGTTGTCTGCTACATTTGTTGATGCCTCATATTGAAGTAGTTTGAGAACTATGTCCCTAAGAAGGAAAGAAAAAGAAAAAGAACACAACAGAAAAGAAAATATGCTGAACAACACAAATTTTATTAAATAGATAATTATGAAAGAGTATTAGATCTGGCCAGTAGTAATTTAGAGTGATCATTCAAAATACTAAAACATAAAATTGGGTTTAGAAGTTTGCCTACTCGATATTTGGCTATTTTACTTACCTGAAAAGCAACCCCCAGCACCACCACCAGACACAGAACATTAACTAACCAATGAAACTACTTAATAGAATTCATCTGGGCAAAAATTATCTTATCTCATTAACTGAATTAAATAAAATAAATAAAAAGAATTCCTCCTCTCATTCTTAAAAAAATAGGTCTTTCCAAATAGCCCACATCTGAGATTTAGCTTGAAAGTTGGAGTTAAAAGGAAACTCCCTGTTTACAAAAAAAAAAAGTTATCATAATACCAAAGGGACATTTACAGAATTTATACATCATTCCTATAGAGAACTGGAATAAGAGATTGAAGATGTATATAAAAGAGAGGGATGGTATTTAAGGAACCCTAACAAGCTAGCTGTTGTACTAGGTCAGGGTAAAAAAAAAATTAATAACTTTTCAGCCATGGCACACAACATACTTTGAATGTGTCTTGTTCATATTTTTGTATTCCTTCTCCTTTTTCCTCCAAACCTAAGCAATGATTTCAAAAAGGAAATTCATTTAAAGACAAGTTCCACCACTTAATGTAATTTCAACACATACTCAATATATCCTACCCACAGGATTTTTTACCCAATCCCCACCTAGTTTTCAAAGGAGAAATCCTGAACTGCAATACGCAACCTCAGAAGGAATAAATTAATTGTTAATTATTAGTATACATTATATTGAACTTTGTATAAAACAATCAAAAACAGTAATTCTAGACAAAAAAATATATTTTCATTTGGATGCATTTAGGAAGCAAATTCTATTCACTCACTAAATTCTTGATAGACACAGAAATACATACACATATTTATAATTACAATATATAATAAAGTTGTTTCTTATATATAACAAATCACCAATGAAGCGGGTGAATGTAACAGAAAGATCTAAATTAAAATATTTCATAAAATCAGACTCTAAATGCAAGTAACAAATGAGAAAAGTTGGAGGAAGTTTGAATAGAAGCAAGATTAGAACTCTGATAGCTCACAAGAAAAACAGACATGATACAACATAAAATTAGAGTAAATGGTAGAACTCACAACATTGCACTTAGTTGCTAAATGTATGAAATCATGATGAAAGAACCAAGAATATGTTGTACAAATATTTGCAAAACTCCAAGGAGTCCTACATCTTCTAACAATAAAATTTCTAAGAAATGAAGAAATAAATCTTATTTTAAAATTTCTTTTTAAATACCAGTATTATTTTACAGGATCTGATGCTGTGACCCAAGAGAAATTACAGTCATTCGCCACATGACATTTCGGTCAACAATGAACTGTACACATACACCACGGTGGTCCCAAAAGATTATATTACCATATTTTTACTGTACCTTGTCTATGTTTAGATAAGTCTAGATACACAAATGTTTCCCATTATGTTACAACTGCCCGAAGTACTTGGTATAGTAACATGCTGTACAGGATTGTAGTCTAGGAGCAATCAATAGACTATGCTGTGTAGCCTAAGTATGTACTATGCTATGCCATCCAGGCTTGTGTAAGTGTGCTCTATAACACTCGCACAATGATAAAATAGCCTAACAACACATTTCTCAGAATGTGTCCCCATCA
>CM052440.1:16700754-16741244 GCA_028533085.1 Varecia variegata | reverse complement strand
GAGAAAGGTATGTAAACATAAAATCTAATACCTGATCCATAGGAAGGCATTCATTAAATGTTATTTAATTGATCTAACCTTTTTATTCTTTCTTTATAGAACTCTTGGAAGTATTTTTATTTTCTTTAACACACTTATATAGTGAATACTATGTGCCAGTTACTATTCTAAATGTTGTATAAATATTAACGCATCAAATCCTTATAACAACCCTATCAAATGGTACTATAATTATTCCAATTTACTGATTAAATAACTAAGGCATACAGAGAAGTGAAGTAACTTGCTGCAGGTCACACAGCCCATATCGGTGAAGCAGGCATTTAAACCATAGCCTTTAATCTGTACCTATTGCCTTGTTATTTTAATACCTAAGTAATTTAGTCTTTATTCCTATTTTGGATGAGATATTATTTTTCATATCTTTTAATTATTCCTGCTTGTTAGGAAACCTGTGTTTTTAAAATTAATTCAAAAAACAGTTATTGAGTGTACACTATGCACAGGCATTATTCTAGTCACTGACAGTACAGCAGTTGGAAGAGGGCAGGACAGAAAAAAGAAAAAAATTCCTGTCTTCATGGCCTTTCCATTCTGATTTGGGTAGACAAACAATTAACAAATGAATATCTAAATATATCAGACAGTAAGTGGTATCAAGGAAAGTAAGAGGAATGCAGACTGCTATTTTACATCGAGTAGTCAAGGAAGCCTCTGGGATAAGGTAACTTTGGAAGAACATTTCAGGAGGAAATGGGGTTAATGTGTTCAGGAACAGCAAGGAGGTCAGCGTGGCTGGAGCAGCATGTGCTAGCAGGAGAGCCGCCAGGGAGAGGGGGTCAGAGAGGTGGGGCCAGATCACATAGAGCTTGTGGCCATTCTGACTTTGGCCCTGACCGATATGGAAAGCCATTGACAAGTTTTGAACAGAGAAATGACATGATCTGATGTACACTTTAAAGATCATTCTGCTGCTCTGTTAAGAATAGCCTGAAAGGAGAAAGGGTAGAAACAGGGAGCTCAGACTACTACAGTAACAGGAAAGACAACGATAGCTTAGAGCAACAGGGTAGTGGTGTGAGTGGGGAGCAATGCTTGGATGATGGATCTATTTTAAAGGTAAAGCGAATAGGATTTGCTGACAAATTGTGATGTGCCAGGAAAGAAGAAACAAGAATGACTGCAAGATTTCTATCCTGAGCAACTAGAAGGATGGAGTTGCCATTTATCAATTTGCAGGAATTCTCTTAGATTTTCTAGGTATAAGGACCATGCATCTCTTTATAGTAGTCATTCTATGTTTTTTTTTTTTTTTTCTTATACAACTGCATTGGCTAGAACCACAAAAATAATGAGGGGATAATTTTTGTCTTGCTGATGAATTTAATGGCATGCCTGGCAGAATTTCACCACTTTGTATGATGCTTGCTGTTGGATTCTCATGGATACCTTTTCACCTTATTAAGGAAGCTTATTCCCTCAGTAAAGACAAAAAAGGACAGAATAGAACAGCATAATGCAGCAGTCCCCAACCTTTTTGGCACCAGGGAACAGTTTCATGGAAGACAATTTTTCCACAGCCGGGGGCAGTTCAGGTGGTGATCAGCAATGGGGAGCGGCTGGTGGCTGTAAATACAGATGAAGCTTCACTTGGATAGCTCCCCCCTTGCCACTCACCTGCTGCTGTGTGGCCCAGTTCCTAAATTTCATGGAAGACAATTTTTTGGTGGGGGGCGGCAAGGGGAGTGTGGAGCTCAGGCGGTGACGCACAGCCCGGTTCCTAACAGGCCACTGACGGGTACCGGGTTGTAGCCCAGGGGTGGGGTGCCGCAGGTATAATGGATAAAAGCACAGACTCAGGATTCCAACGACCAAGGCTCAAATACTGGTTCCATCTCTAACTGCATGACTTTGGGAAAATTAACTATTCAGTGCCTCAGTTTCCTCATCCATAAAATGAATATATCAGTAATAGCTACCTCCTAGGGTTATTGTGAAGATTAAATTAGTCCATGTAAAGTGCTACCATAATGCCTGACACACAGTAATCACCATTATTTCTGTAGGAAGTTTTCATCTAGAATGGCCATTGTGGTTTGTTAAATTTATTTAGGATATCTTTTACAATGATCATATGAGTTTTCTCTTTTAATACATTAACATATTTCTGATGAGAATGATCTTTACATTCCTGGAAGTAAATTTGTCTACTTAAGCAGACAAATCTTTTAAATATTTTACAATATTTTAAAATATAATCCTGAATTCGATCTGCTATTTGTAATTTAAGATTTTTCATTCATTTCATATGTAAAATTGTCTCCAGTTTTCTCATCTTTTTTATTTCAGTTTTGGTACCAGAGTTATGTAAACTGAAGAGTTTTGGGCCTTTTTTGTAACCTCCAGAATAAGTCAACTAACCTAGAAAATGTCTGTTAGCTGGATATTTGAAAGAACAAACACGTAAAATCATCTGGGACTGACACTTTTGTGTAGTAAATCTTTAATAAATTTCTATGGTTGTGAATTTATTAATAGAATCAACTTTTTCTTTTTCTTTTTTTTTTTTTGAGACAGAGTCTCACTCTGTTGCCCGGGCTAGAGTGAGTGCCGTGGCATCAGCCTAGCTCACAGCAACCTCAAAGTCCTGGGCTCAGGCGATCCTTCTGCCCCAGCCTCCCGGGTAGCTGGGACTACAGGCATGCGCCACTGTGCCCGGCTAATTTTTTGTATATATATTTTTAGTTGGCCAGATCATTTCTTTCTATTTTTAGTAGAGACAGGGTCTCGCTCTTGCTCAGGCTGGTCTCGAACTCCTGACCTCGAGCGATCCACCCGCCTCGGCCTCCCAGAGTGCTAGGATTACAGGCGTGAGCCACCGCGCCCGGCCTAGAGTCAACTTTTTCTTACATCAATTATGTCGTTAACATTTTCATAGGAAATCACTTATTTCCATTCAGGTTTTCTAATTTACTCACTAAAAATTATACATATTTTTATATTTATTGTTATCTTCTATATTTATAGTTCTATTGCCATTCTAATCCCTAATGTTCTCTGTTATTTTTCTCTCCTTGGTTACCCTAGGTGCGTCTATTTTATTGGCATATTCAGAGATTAAGCTAGCTTTATTTTTATCAAACATCTATTGGATGTGTTGTTTATTTTCTTTTTAGTTTACTACTTTCTGTTCTTAACTATAGGAAGTCAATCACCCAACTATTTATTGTTATATCCTTTTTCTCATTCTTTGAGTTGAATGCTTAACTCATTTAATTTTTTTCTTTCTTATTTAAAAGAAAAATCATTACAGTCTGTGAAATTTCTACTGAGTACGGTTTTGCCCACATCACCTAGGTTTTGACAAGTTATATTTTCATTTCAATTATTATATATACAGTCTGTAATTCAGTTTTTATTTACTTTTTATCCTGAAAATTAGTATTCTTTTTTAAGTGTTTAGATTTGTTATCTATTGATGTATTTCCAGTTTTACCATATTATAATCAGAGAATAATTATTCAACTTCCAATAATTTCTTTAGTTCTTTTAGTTTGTTTTTTTTTAATTAGTACGTATATACACGTGACCAAATTTTAGTAGCACTTTGAACCCTCTCCTAGGCCCATCTGTGCACTTCCTTGTAAAATACACTTTTAGCGAGAACTCTGCTAAGTCAGTCTAGCAAGAATCCCCACTCTGGATCTCAGATTCCTTATCCTTCACCATCCCCAGGTGATAGCTGATCGCCCTGGCCTACCTTCAGCTAGAATCCGTGCTAGCTTACTTTAGCCAGAATCCTCCCTACCCCTCAAGTTTCCTCTTAGTGATATTCCATCCACAGACCCTCACCCTGTTCCTTGGCTATAAAGTCCCACTCTCGCATTCTGTATTTGGTGTTGAGCCCAATCTCTCTCCCCCACTGCAAAATCTCATTGTACTATTCCCTATACCTATTGCAATAGTCCTGGTCCTGAATAAAGTCTTCCTTACCTTGCTTTAACAAGTGTCAATGAATAATTTTTCTTTAACACACAAACAATGAAAAGTATATTCTGTTTTTTAGGGTGAGATGTTTATTTTTCAAGTTTATTAATTGCATAATTCAAATCATCTATATCTCTAGTTTGTCTATTTCATTCTCAAATTTTGAGAAATGTTATACACAGTATATTACTGTCATTGAATTATTATCAAATTTTCTTTGTATTTCTAAGTTTGCTTCATGAGTCTTATAGCTGTGTTTTTCAGTTAAACTAAAGAATGACAAATCATCTTTATGGATTACATGTTTTATTGACTTAGTTCCATAGAATGCTCTTCACCTTGAATTATTCTTGGTTATTAATATTTGCGACCTCTGCTCTCTGTAAACATTTTAACTGGTATGTTTTTGCCTATCCTTTTATTTTCCTTCTACTTCTATCATTTTATCTTACCTATATCTCTTGAAAACAGCCTATAGGTGCAGTTTGCTTTTTTGTTTTAAACTCTGAGAAGTTTTGTCTTTTAATTTGTTCACATTTGGTATTATTCCTGTCACTGAATTTTATGTAATATTCTTATTCTCCTTTCCTGTTCTTTCTGTCCCCCTCCTCTCTCTTTTTCTGTTTTCTTGATCAGGCATTCTTCATTTTTTTACTTCTTTCTAGTTATCTTTCCTTAACATTTTGTTTCTATATAAATAGTCCTTTACTTTTCACAAATATTAATATTAAACCTACATTTCTTACTGATGTCAATAATTAAATTATAACTGTGTCCATCCTTAACAAAGTATAATTTGCATCTTTTCCTACTTTCAACCCAAAGGTTTTTGATCAAATAATGTGAAATTTTAATGCTACATTGCTATTATTTCCTCTTTTTTTAATTTCAGAAACATTTCTTAATAATTATGTTGTATTTGACAACCATATTGTCAATAGTGATTTAGGTTTATTAATTTCATTGTTTGCCATGGTTTCTTATATACTTCAAAAGATTACATGAGCTACTGATTGATATCTTTTGCTGCCTCGAGGTAACCAAAAGTCACGGAATAAATACAGTGCCACGTTTCATAAAGTCCTAGACATTGGAATAAGATTCTTCCACCCAGCACTGCAAGGGATCTTTAACTCTGAATGATATGAAAAAAGGATTGGGACCATGAGGTGGTCACATTTTAGGGAATACAGTCTTTGTGTAGAAAGGCTATCTGCTCTCCTACCTCCCCATAGGTGCAGGGGAAAAGATACTCAACTAGTTTCTCTCCTCAAAGTCCAGAGAAGGGAAGACCAAGGAAAAGCTGAAGAGTGTTGCTGGGGCTCAGAAAACAATACTCCCATATATGGCACTTGGGGTGCTAAGTACTTAGAACAGAAAAGGACATTGGCAGGGCCTCAGAAGGAAAGTTTCTTTCTGACCCTCTCCTGCCCTTCTTCCTCCTGCTCCCCTTTTTCCCCCACAGCAGGCCATGAAAACTAGAATTCCTCTTCCCCAAGGAAGGTCATAGAATCTAGAAATACTACTCTAACCTTCCCCTGCCTTTCTCAGCCGGCCATAAAGACATTCTCTGACCCACCTTGTCTGACAGTAGATCATAAGACCCCCTCATTCCAGAAGGGGTCCTGCCCTGTACCCACGAGGAAGGAATGCCACACAGAGAGACCAACAAGAATCTGAACTGACGTGTCTTGCTGAGTTTACCCACTCAGTCCACTACCATTAAGTCATTCCCTTTTGTCCTCCCACATTTCTCTGTGGCTACCCATTCTCACTGAACCTAAACATAAAAACGAATGGCTTTTGCCTGGGTCTTTGGGTCTTCCTTTCTGAAGGCTTCTGTGTCATGTAAAATTTTGATTAAATAAATCTGTTCTTCTATTCTCTTGTTAACTTGTCTTTGGTTATAGGAGTGTCAGTCGTGACCCCTGTGATGGGTGAGGAAAGGTCTCCACCTTTCGGCCCCCTACAGTTAGTTCCTGCATGAAGGAATAACTGACAAACTCGATCCATGGCTGGACACTCTCTTTGCCTGACCTCTGCCAAAGCTGCTGGAGTTAAGGCAGGTGGAGGTGGAGGTGGAGGTGGAGGTGGGGGTGGGGGTAGAGGTGGAGGTGGAGGAAGAGGGATAGGGAAACATTAGACTGAAAAGACAAATTATTCCTGGTGGGAAAGCACAGTTTCTAAAATGTATGGAATATGGATCCTGCCCAGACCCAGGGAAGCCTGAATTGGGGGAGCAAATGGTGGATGAGGTTGAGAGCCACAGGCTGGCCATCAATCATGCAGTGGGAGGTAAACAGGCAGGAGGGAAATACAGCCTGAGGCCAACCACTGGGTGTGACAGCATCTCTCTGTGGGAAGCTATTGACAAACCTGCTTGGGAGTAAAGAGAAAGAGAAAAAGGTCAGAAACCTTGCCAAGGACAGTCACATTGTGAAAGAAGACACCCTTTTACCCCTTTGCCCTCCTTCCTGCAAAGTGGAAGCACCAGGTCTCGGGTCACGGGCAGAGGGAAGGGGCAGAGGGAAGGGGCAGAGGGAACGGGAAGGAAAGGGCATAAAGAGGGAATAGACCATGCATTCCCTACTGTAAGGAGCTGCTTGTGCAAAGGGAGAAAGCTTTAAATGAAACATGAGGATGAAGTTCTCAAATGGACAGGACCACAAAGCTGGAAGATTTAAACTACCATATATCAAGACAGTGTAAAATAACACCTGGCACAGGAATACATAACTAGATCTATGAAACTGAATAGAGCCCAGAAACAGATCCCAATCTATATAGTGTCTTAATTTATGATAAAGATGACATGGAAGTACAGTGGAGCCAAAATGGACTTTTAATTAAATGGTGCTGAGTCAATTTCATATCCATATGCAAGAAATGAATCTGAACCCTTACCTTGAGCCATATATAAAAATAAACTCTAGATGGATTACAGACCTAAATATGAAAGATAGAAACAATAAAACTTCTAGAAAAAAACATAATAGAACATATCCATGACCTTCAGGTAGAAAAAAAGTTCTTAACATATAGAAAGTACTCAACATGAAGAGAAAAAAATTGATCAATTGGCCTACATAAAAAGTCAGAACTGTTGTCAAGAGACACCATTAAGAGAATAAAAAGACAACCCATGGAGAAGATAACTGTGTGCATGTGTGTTGTGTTTGTCTGACAAGGCACTTGTAACCAGAATACATAAAGAACTCCTACAAATGAACAATAAAAAAAATTTTAAAGGCATACAACCTAATAAAAAATGGGCAGATATTTGAACAGGTATTTCAAAAAGAGAATATTCAAATGCCAACTATATATTAAATATATGTGTGTATGTATATATGTACACATACACACAGTTGTTCAACTTCATTAGTCATCAAGAAAAATGCAAATTAATATCACAGTGAAATACTACTACATACCCACCAGAATGATTAAAATGAAAAAGAGAGACAATATAAAGTGTTGACAAGGATACAAAGCAACTGGAATTCTCATACATTGTTAGTGGAAATGTGAATTGGTACAAACACTGGAAAGTTATTTAGCAGTATTTATTAAAACTTCACATATGCATACTCTATGACCAGCAATTCAGAAATTCTTACCTATGTTCACCAAAAGATATGTACAAGTATGTACAGCACTATTCATAATGGCCCCAAACTGTCCCTCAATAGTAGAAAGAATAAATTGTAGTATATTCACAAAGTATAATACTACCCAGCCATGAAAAGGAACAAACTATTATTACTCTCCACAAATGAATGAGAATACAAATATAAAGTTGATCAAAAGAAGTCATATACAAAAGAATACACACTATATGATTCCATCTCAACAAGATCAAAAAGAAGAAAACTGTTATGTTAGAAGTCAAGACAATAATTACTCTTCTTGGGGATAGTAACTAGAACAGGGCACAAGTGGGGTTTTCTGGAGTGCTAGTAATATTCTATTTCTTGATTTGAAAGCTAGCTACATAGATGTAATAACTTTGTGAAAATAAATCGTGCCATACACTTATGATTTATGTACTTCTCTGTAGGCTTATTTAAACAAAATGAGCAGCACTAAGTGTTAATAGCTAGAATGTGACTGTTGTAATAACAGAAAGTGAAAAATTATAAAATTAGATTTAGATGTCATTAGCGAGTGTATTATTCAGTAGGAATGGGAATTTCATTAGATCACAGTGGTAGCAGAAATTGGAAAAATACAATTGTTTGGTGTTTATTCCTCATGACCTAAGAATTTTCATCATTTCAATTATATTAATCTTTCCTTTTCTTGAAATTGATAGGATTCAGGACATGCTACCTCACAATATGACACTTTGGCACCTGAGAAAATGGCAGAAGCAGGAAGGTCCCACTCTCTCACTTTCTCTCCCCCTTCCGGTTCCCCGAAACAGGCCACATTACCTCGCTTTCCTTCCCCCAAAAGCAGGTCATAAGACCCTCATGTCAGAGGGCTTCTCCCTATACCTGAAAGAAAGAAAGGTCTTCCTGTGTGAAGACACAGAGACAAGAAGAATCTGAACAAACAGGTCTTGTTAAATTCCTCCCATATCATATCCTTCTGTCCTCCAATCATACTTTTGTGCAACTCTCCATAAAAATAAAGTTCTTGTTTCTTCAGGTCTTCATTTCTGAGCGTTCCCCTGTCACATAAAACTTATATTAAATATATTTTTATGCTTTTTTCTTGTTAATTTGTCTTTTGTTACAAAGGTCTCAGCCATAAACTTTACAATGGGTAAGGAAAGAGGTTTTACTTTTCTCCCATACAAAATCTTGGTTCTAATTTAACTTCATTTAAGGACATCCTTGAGAAGTTTTGTCTGAAATATCTGTCTTGGTACCACAAAAAATATTTATGTTATACCCTCATACACACCTATAAATTGAATGCACAGCTCTACTATCTTTTAGTATCCACTGTTCAGACAAGAAGACTAATGTCAATTGAATTCTGTCTTCTTTTTGGAGAGTGTCTGCTTATTCAGATTCAATAGAATCTTACAAGATAGTTTATTTATCCATGGGATTCAGAAATTCCACTAAGATACATCTAAGTACAGGTTTTCCCCCAACCCTCATCCCCAATGGTATTGGTTAGCATTTTCTCTGCACTTTCAACTGAAGATTCAAATTTGTCTTCATCTCAGGGAAAGCTTATTTTATTTTTTTATTATTGTTTCCTCTATCCACTTTATCCACCCTTTCTAAAACATTTATGACTAGAACATTAGACCTCCTAGATCTATCACACACATCTTTTCTCTCTCATTTCCCTCTTCGTATCTTTTCCCCTGCCTTCTGAAATAATTATTCTACTTGTATTTTAAATCACTGGTTTATTTTTCAAAAATGTCCATTCATTTTTATAAACTTTCCTTTCTCTAACATTTATCTTAAATCTCTTAGTAACTTTAAAGTTCTATCCTCTTCCTAGAGCCTTTATTTTATACATATAACTTCAAAGTAAACCAAATTTTCTATCATTTAAATCAAATTTTCAATGAACAAAACACATCAATAATTCAAGGTTTTCATAAATATAAGGTAGTTATTTTTATCTTCCTTTTTGTTTTGGGGGGTTTTTATAGAGACAGGGTCTTGCTTTAATGCCCAGGCTGGAGTACAGTGGCTGATCATAGCTCACTGTAACCTCAAACTCCTGCGCTCAAGCGATCCTCCCACCTCAGCCTCCTGAGGAATAGCTAAGACTAGAGGCACACCACCACATCCACCTAATTTTTTAATTTTATTTTTTTGTAGAAACAAGGTCTCACTGTGTTGCCCAGGCTTGTCTTCCTTTTTCATCCCTACAAACTAGCTGGACACATTTTATAATCCCAAGCAGAAATACCCCAATTATGTTAAGTGATTCAAAGGATACAGTTAACTTTGTATGAACAGATTAAATTTGCTTGATTGCTCTTTTTCAGTGAAGACTATGTTAAGTTTAAAACTGATTGCTTTATTTGCTTTTAACAAAGACATAGGGGAAAATTCTTCTCATCCATTTCAATATACTCTAAATCAGCCACACATAATAAACACTAGTCTAAGTTCCCCACAACTAGAAGAAATCAAAACAATCTGATGAAAATCTAGGAATTAGTATAATGAAAATGAAGGGTACAAGAGAAATGCAATAACATGCTCCTTTCTGTTTTCTTTTTGTTTGACTTCCCACAAAAATCTGCACTCATGGGAGACATCTATGTTTTCGCTGTAAGTTTTAGATCTCGATGACATGACAGTGACCACATATTCTGACTGGGTAGCTACTCTCTACCTCTGTATTTCCCAGCTCTAGAAATTAATCCTAGAGGCAAACTGAGTTTTTTTCACCAAGACCACTTGAAATCCTGGAAATCATCAAAATAGAGAAAATCACTATGTTGGCTTGGTCTTTTGAGGCAGGAATAATGAAAACAATTTCAGAAAAAATCCTAACCAGAATATATTCAGGGAATTTTTCTCTAAACATTTTATTCAGAAGATTAGATGCCCTCTTTTGCCTCATCCTCCTCCAGTTCTACTCTTCCAAATTAAATTTTCTGTCCCTGCCCCACCCCCAACCTGATCATCATGGTAAAAGTAGGACCATAAGTCTGACTATTTATTAAAGCATCCCAAGAATATGTTTGCTATTCCATTTTGTGAATCTAGTTCTACTAATCAAGGAGGAGATACTAGAAATCCAAATAAGAAAATTTCTTTAAATTTTGAAAATTTAGAACATTGAATTATGATATCCTTGAGGTTATTTGAAGAAAAATATTACTTAGTAAGTAGGAAAGAGTAGAATGCTTTTTCTAAAAGGGCCACAAAGAAGTAAATAATATTAGCAATAATAACAATATTAATAATGTACGACCTCTCTCAGAATGAAAGATGATGTTGCTAACCCAGACAAGCTAATGGGCATACTTGCCTAGTTGGGGTAATAATATTTCACTACCAGTCATACATACAGAAAATCTTTTCTAAGACTATGTGACATAATTAACCATGCTGTATGTATGAAGGAATACAGTAGTGGTTCTCAACCTGTTCTTCAGAACCTTTCAGAGACCTCAGGTAAAGCAGGGTCACATTCTGGGGCACTCTGCCTCATTCAGATAGATATCTTCATTCATTTATGCATATAATAAATACTTATTAAGCTGCATATTACATGCATGCACTGTGGTTAACTAGCACCCTCTGGGATCACAGCTGTGACTACAATAGAAATAGTCCCTGCCCTCAGGGAGCTCAGTCTAGTTAAGAACACAAATATCAAGGAGGTAATCGTATAAGTAATTAATTAATGAATGGTCATAGGTACAAACACTATAAAAGACATGTACAGAGTGCTGCAAAAGCATATGACAAGGAGTCTCTGGTGAGTTTTATTCATCTTACGGATTTTTTCATGAGATTTTAGCTGAGCAAAGGATACATGCTCCCATGCCACCAAAGTAATGTAAGCTAAACCTGGCACTTCTAATGTCAGTTAACAAATCTAAACTCTGATGATCTACTTTATTGGGGCACTGTAACTGAGAAGAGCTACACATTCAATTATTAAAGTATCTTAAGTATCTCTAAACATCAGACACTATGTTAGATGCTTTGAGGCTCCAAAGGGACACTTACTTAAGAAAATATTTTAAAATACTTTATTGAATGCCTAATATGCTAGGCATTGGGGATTAATGTTCCCATACAAGAATCAGTCTCCAGCATTTCTCAAAAAAATTATTTTTCTCCAAATCCCAAATCCCCCCCAACAACAACAAAAAAAATCCATCAAGAAATAAGGAAAACCAGAACCAGGAAAAGTACTGCAATTCTCCTGTGAGAATTAAAGCTAACAACACAGAGACATTAGCGGTTCAAAGGAACACATTGATGTCAAGGTGGAAACAAGAACAGGAGATGCTGACACATGGAGTGGAACATTAAGGTTCCAGGAACCAATGCAGTTGAAAATAGGAGAAAAGTGGTCATATTTAATCAGTCAGTTTTGTTTATAGCTGTTGCAGAGATTATGAGTATTCGTGACCTTGTATGCTGCTAACAGTGAATCACTCTTGCAAGTAAAATAAATATTAACAAGTTTATATGCATAATGTACTTTGTACAAGTTCTGTGAGTAGTGTTCCAAGAAATATCAAGTTTAGGAAGCAAAACAAGCCGTTATATTGGCAATTTTGACACATGATTCCATGTGGTACTGCTAGCTTTGCTAGGAGGTCTGAATGTTTTATAACTTGAATACTACCCAATAACTATCCACTGGTGTTTTCCAGTGTTTTAATGTTCAC
The DNA here is from genome assembly GCA_028533085.1 of Varecia variegata. Classification (NCBI taxonomy): domain Eukaryota; kingdom Metazoa; phylum Chordata; class Mammalia; order Primates; family Lemuridae; genus Varecia; species Varecia variegata. The sequence continues at coordinate 16,728,919 of CM052440.1, read as the reverse complement.
TAGAGCCTATAGTTCTTTATAACTACTACTAAACTTAATATTTCTCATACATTAAACAAATTTTAGATATTCAAAATAATGAGCAAAGCATATAAAAACTGTTGAAAGTATTTTAAAAACAACTTCTTATTTCAGGAATTCCCAGGAATTACAATTTCTCGTTCCTGAATCACAAAGATTAGTATTTATTGGGAATTTGGAAATACTATGTTGGATAAACAAAGCTGACTAAGAAAGCTTTCCAGCCTCTTTGGAGTTCAGAGCTTAGGAGAAGGATGCAAACACGGAAACCAAAAAAAATGTTATAAGTGTTATGATAAAATTCTATTTTAGGGCACAGTGAAGACACAATGGCAAAATAAGCAGGCCAATTAAGCCTACAGAGGCCTGGAGAAGGCTTCTGTAACAAAGATGATGGGCTTGTGAGTTGTGTCCCGAAAAACAAAAACTATCGTCTAGGTCAAATAGAGGGAGGTATGAGGTTGCTGATAGACAATACAAAGAGAGGGAAGACTTTGTGCAAAGACTGGAGTCATGCAACATCATGGGTTGTTCAACAAAAATTTAGTAGTCTAGTGAGGAAGGTGGAGAGTTTGATAAGAGCTGGTTAGGAAGAGCAGAAAGGGATTTAACTCAGAGAGCGTCTTCTAATGAATGGGAAAGTCTCCCAAGAATCTTAATAGTTTAACTGACATGATCAGATTTATATTTTAGAAAGATCCCTCTGGAGGACACATGGAGGATGGTTTCAAAGAGTATGAGATTGAGATAAATACAGCAATCAGACTACTGCAACAGTGAGGCACATCCCTAAACAATATAACTCTCTACATTGTTAAAGAACCACACATATCCAACCACTATAGGGTGAAAACCTGTAAGAGGAATTGGCAATAGAAGTGGGCACTAAGAATAAAGGATGAAAAAAACAACAAATAAGATTTTAAAAGAGAGAGCAAGGCAGTGATGATGTTGATTCTATCATGAACTGAGGACAATGATAAACTCAACTCTCCGCAGCTAAGGTACCTCCAAACAAACAAAAGGAGACCTGTATCTTTACTACCGTTAAATTAAACTACATTTGGCCTGAGGCTGCCTCCATACTTTGAGTCCCTACATAAAGAACTGCAACCTAACTTAGTATGTAAACTAACTGAAAAGCCTAATTTAGGAGTACACCTTTGTAACAAATAGCTGAGCCTCAGCCAATCACAGGCAGCCACCTGATCAGACCATGTTCAAATAAGGCAAATGCAGAGCTGAAACCAGTCAAGCTGTTCATGTACCTCACTTCCACGTTCTGTCCATAAATGCTGCCTGCCCATACTGCAGAGCTTAGCTCTCTAAACCTCTCCTGGTTCTGAGGGCTGTCCAACTAACAAATCATTCTATGCTCACATAAACTCCGTTTAATTTGTCTAAAGTTTTTCTTTTGGCACTTTTTTCCCCACATAATCATTTAAAATAAGAAAATAAAATCAATGTTTAAAAAATTGCTTTGCATAGTAAATCAAACTGTTAAGAAGGGTAATTTCTTTTAAAAGAGATATCTAGCTACTCTATCACTGACCCTCTTAAAGAATCTATAAAACCATATTTATTTTCTAATGAGTCTTGTTACCCTCATGAGCCAGATCAACCTGCAATTAAAAATACCATAAATTGATAGAATTCTTTTTAATTGCCCATAAGTAATTAATTGTCTTCGCTGTTATGTTTCTTTCAGATTATATTTGGGGAAAGCTATTTATTAGAAGAACGTCTATGAATAATAATCAGTCTTTCACAAGGCTAAAAGCTCTATGTCTCCCTCCCCCACCATCCCATTGCTGGGGATGTGTTATGCAGATTTCATAAACAATTAAATCTGTTCACATGCAAACAATTTGGGATTAATCACGAACAATAATAAAGTAGTTCGCACACTTCTTTTATGTTCTTCATAATCTACCCATGCTCCTTTTAAAAGCACACTAATATATCCCATTACGTATTCCAAAGCTGTTATACATAAGTGAATGTTCTTTTCAGAATTCTTTTGACATGCTGCTGGAGCAGTTCCAGACAAAAAATTAACACTTTTGGGGAATTTTACCGCATCCCTTTTAGTAGCCAAATGGGAAACGGGTGGGGAAGTAGAGCCAAAGACTAAAATGAATGCATTATTCATTTTTAACATGGTAGGTTTTCTCTCACTCTTCATTGTAATAACTCTAGAACTAATTTTACAGTTAACACTGAATTTTTAGGGTGGTGTTGTATAAATCCTTTTTACAAAGAAGGAGGCTAAAAAGATTTTTCTGCTCACCATCAGTGCACAAAATTGAACAAGTGACAATCTTCACACACAATATGCTTCCAATGAGCATGCTCTTATGCATAAAAGAGGAAACAAAGCATTTCAGGATTATATTTGTAAAAGGATTATTTAAAAAAGCAGAGAGCAAATTTCAGAAAAACATGGAAAAACATTACAGGCTCTCCAATAGTCAAATTCATCACTGTATTTTTTAAGGCAACATTTAAAGCAGGATATTTATGTTATTTATATAATATCAATAAGAAAGCACAAAGGTAAACAGATAAAGAACCCACTTATGAAGCTGTAAAATATTTCTTATGTTTGTCTCTCTAACAGTCACCTGAACAAGGGTGTTATTCTGCCAGGATAAATATGCCCTAAAAATGGTCTCATGTTTTGTATAATGCTGAATAGTGGCTTCTTCATACATCTTGCTTAACACAGCTAAAGACTATGAATGCCATTCAGTTACCAAAGATACAAAGTACCATTCAAGTTTAGGAAACTACTAGGATCTTTAATACAGAATAACAAATTATTCTCATTGCTGCTTTCATCTTCCCACTCAATATCCAAATGTTTACAATCCATTCTATTTTTTTCTCATACCATACCACGAAAAATTTTTACTGCAAGCAATAAATGTGAGAATACAGAATCCAAGTAGTGGAGAAAAGGAGTGAAAGAGTAACAACATACAGAAGGAGAAGCTGACATGGAGAAGGAAACATATTAATAGGATTCATCTTCTCTTGAATTCAGTTATCAATTCTTAACAAATGTCCCCAGAGAGCCCACCCAGTATTGCTAGATCAGATGGAAAGAACAGTAAGGTACAGAATTCTCTATCCCTAGACCCAGCTGTCATGAGGAATAGAGAGGCAATCCTAGTGAGGAACTCACACCTGACACCACATTTCAAGTGGCCAGTACCATTCATTCATATACAGGCTGACCTCTAAATGGTGATTGTTTTGTTTGTTGGTTGGTCTTTTTTCTTTTTCCCTGACCTCTCTCCAAAGTTCAGTCATGCATTTCCAGGCCCTGCCAATGATCTCCTTTGTGCCTTAAATTCAACATCCCCAAAAACCAAACTCCCTCTGAACCTGAAAAAAAAAAAATGTTGTACCACTTGACTTTTTCCCTGTGGCTGGCAACACCATTCTCCCAATCCTTTAAGCTTTAAATTTCAATGTGATTAACTGAGTTTCCCTTCTCTCTCTTCCATCACATCAAGATATTGCTAAATTATGTAAAGTCTAATAGAAAAAGATTTGTCAAAAGTATATCCCGTCTTTTCAGAGTTCTTATGTAATCCCATCCCAAAGTTTGTATTATTCAGACCTCTCACTGAAATTATCACAAAGACCTAACTAGTCTCTTTACCTTCAATCTCTTTGCCCCCAATTCATTATATCCACTGCTATTAAATTAATATTCCTACAGCACAACTGTGACCCTGCTCCTCCAATGCTCAAAAACCTTCAGGGGTTTCACAATGACTATTTAAAATCCTTTAACCATGAAAATCAAAGGTTTTCATGATCTCATCTCAATCTAACTTTCCCAAATGATCTCACATAATCTCCTTCACATACTCCGTGTTTGAACTACTGGACTACATACCATTAAGTGGAACCTACCTGAGCTTGCATACCTTGTACCTTGGTTCACACTGTTTCCTCCACTAATCTTCCCCACTAGCTTACTGTGACAGGCACTATGCTAGACAGTAGGATACAAAGATTAATAACTCTTATACAGATCCTAAGATTCTTAGAAAAAGAAAAAGCATGAGCTTTGGAGTTAGACAGGACTGGGTTTGAATTTAGATTCTGCAATTACTACCATATGATTTTGGGCAAGTCTTTAACCTGTGAGGCAGCTTCTTGACCTGTGAAATGAGAATAATGTCTACCTCGGAAAGTTGCCAGGAGACATAAATGATATATTTTAAAAGCCTGATACAGTATCTTGCATATAGTAAAGTCTCCATCCTTAGATACCATCATTAGCTTCCCAAAGCAGAATGCACTGACGACACTAATGAGTTAGCTCTTACCTGCCTAGATCCTGAGCTAGTACAGACAGGGAACAAGTTGTTTCTCCAAGTTGGGATTTGCAGAGACAAATTCAAGTAAGCTCACAGTTTATACCTTTTCATCCGTTGTCTAGTGATCTTTTCTGTTTTCCCACACCATCCAGGCAAGAAGTATTAAGTAGACAGCTAGGATCTCCAGCTCTTCTTGGGAAAAGGGTTTCCTGTTTCGGTGCTGTTTTGAGCAATTGCTCCACCTGGGAAGAAGGATATGAGGGCGGGCACTCCATTTTGGTGTTGCCCTACCCTTAATCCTATCCCAGGCAACTGCTGCACCTGGGAAAGAAGGGCATGCCTTATCAATCTCAGAATTCCCTAGCTCAGGCATAGTAAGATTTAGAAAGTGACCTAGAGTAACCTAAGGGTAATTAACATACAATTAGCTTGAATCTGCATTGCGGTTCACAGCTCCCTCCCCCCAGGTGGGCTTTCTTAGAGGGAGCTCCTATATAAGCAGATGGAATTTTGAGGACATCTGTTGATCATTTGATAACATCCTACACCTCCCAAGAGTCCTCCTCCAGACTGGGCTAAGAAAAGGAAACAATCAGAGAAGTCAATAGTAAGTGGTAGACACTATGGGAAGTCAGTGAGTGAGTTGGTCTGTCTCTCTCCACTCCCTGAGACAGACCTGTTTTAGTCTACAATAAAGAGCTGCTCTTGTGAAACTGCTCCCTGCCTGAGGTTACTCCATTGTCTTGGCCTTGCTGCTGATTTTTCCAAGAAGAGTCAGAGGACTAGGGTGATTGTCTGGACTTGACACTTTGGTGTGTCTGGTCATTCCTCAGCCAAAAGCACACCAAGAACCAAGGGCAGACTCCCACCCTGACATCTTTGGTGCCGAAACCCAGATTCTGACAGCAGCATCAATATTAATGAGCTGCAGGACAGCTTGAGAAACTGACTGATAGAGCCAGACAGGCATCGCTATCCTAGATAGGCAAATAATTCAGTTCCTTCACCCCTATAATCTTTAAATAAGGTTCAAAACTTACTTCATGGTGGAAGGATAGTGCCCAATTGTAATATTTTTTCCACTTCAAAATACTGTTTACTTCAATGCCAAAGGCACAAATTTACACTTTGCCACATTATATTTAATATAAAGAATGGAAAACTGAGCTAACCAGTGCCATGATTCTAATCTACTCCAGTGATACGTTAGCATCCTTCAGAGACTGGCCTCCTGGATGCCTAACTGCTCTTCATCCAAGTATGTATATGAAAAATAACCTCAGCAAACAAAAAAAAAGGATTATTCATACAGGGTTTGAAGAAGTCCAACAGCCACAGTCTAAATTTCAGAAGCAGTCGGTACAGGACATCTGGATAGACTGGAAAAGAGTAGTTGGGAAATGCTGGCAGTTATGAATGATAAGAAGCCAAGTGAAAGCTGCAAGTCATAATTTCTGGAAATTTGTTTCCATGTAACAGCACCCTTCCAGGAAAGTAAAAAAACAGGGAAAAGAGCTTGATATAAAGCAGACTTATAAAGCTATCTACTTATTCAACAAACAGGGGAGAAGAGGAGGCAGAAACTAGTGTACAAACCATCCAAACAAAGTATTTATTTGGCCTTCATTCGCTCTAAGTTAAAAGTTTTTACTTAGACCTATGCCTCAACTTGAACTGCACAGTGACCATCTGTCGGGATTTGGCTACCTGGAATCCACTTCTTCCTTCTTTGAGTAACAGCACCCTTATTTCATTTCAAGAATTCCCTCTTGTCTCTTGTATCTAGTCTTGGTGAGGCTGCAAATCAACATGTCCCACCCTCCTCTGATCAGGGATGAGTAATAATCCTCCCTATGCCAGTGAGACTCTCCCCAAAATTTAAATCCAGAGTGGTTTAGGAATGAAAAAACATAAAGTCCCAGAGCTGGAACTCTGACAAGACTATTGAGATGATCTTGCTCTTTAGACACCGTAGGCCTGGTCTTTGCCTTTACTTTATTCTGTCAACTACCCAGTAATCTTCCAATAATTTCCTTTTTGGTTTCTTTAACCAGAGTTGGTTCCTATTGCTGGCACCTAAGATTCCCTGATGTGGAGTTGAAGGCATTTTGCCTAACTTTGTGCCTGGTATTCCAACAGGAAAATACAAATATTTTTAAATAAAACTATCCTGTACTATTATAGAATCGGTATTCACAGTGCTATTACAGAAGTACTAGCATACTTATGTTTTTCAAACCTATTAAACTTAGAGGGTACCTTTGTTTTGTTTAATTACTCTTCCCCATTTTTAGCAGCACTTCATTTATTCCTACTCTTCTCTGTCACATTTCCCCATCATTCAATTTTTTTCACATTTGGGCCAAGATTTATTGTATTAAGATTCACTGAATTGATCTGTTTCTACATTTGCTGTCCCAAGCACCTAAGTAATTTAAGCGGCTCATATTCTTGTTTAAATGCTGAATTATTTTCTGCCCCTTAGCATTTTCGATATCATTGCCCCTTATTCCAATATCTTTTTCCCAAAAATGTATTATTGTATCAAGAGTAAATTGTCAAAAATTGTTAATAGAGAACTCAGAAATAAAACCATATAACTATAACTAACTGATTTTCAACAAAGCAGGCAAAAACATCCACTGTGAAAAGGATGTGCTATTCAATAAATGGTGCTGGGAAACTGGATAGCCACATGTAGAAAAATGAAGCAGGATCCCTATCTCTTGCCATATACAAAAATTAACTCAAGATGGATTAAAGACTTAAATGTAAAATCTGAAACCATAAAAATTCTAGAAAAGAACATAGGGAAAATTCTTCTGCATATCAGCCTAGGCAAAGAATTTATGAGTAAGACCCTACAGGCATGTACAGCAAAAACAAAAATAAATAAATGAGACTTAAGCTAAAATTTTTCTGCACAGCAAGGGAAATAATCAACAAAATAAATAGACAACCTACAGAATGAGATAAAATATTCTCAAACTATATATCCAACAAGGGACTACTATCCAGAATCTACAAAGAACTCAAACAAATCAGCAAGAAAAAAATAAATAACCCTATTAAAAAGTGGGCAAAAGACCTGAACAGAGTTTTTTCAAAAGAAGATAGAAAAATGGCCAAGAAACATATGGAAAAGGCTCAACATTACTAATCATCAGGGAAATGCAAACTAAAACCACAATGAGCTATTACCTTACCCCTATACAAATGGCCATTATTAAAAAATAAAAAAAAAATAGATATTGGCATGGATATGGTGAAAAAGGTATGGTTATACACTGTTGGTGGAACTGTAAATTATTACCACCTCTATGAAAAACAGTATGGAGTTTCCTAAAAGAACTAAAAGTAGACCTACCATTCAATCCAGCAATCCCCTTACTGGGTATCTACCCAGAGGAAAAGAAATCATTACATCAAAAAGATACCTGCAATCATATGTTTATTGCAGCACAATTCACAATCACAAAGATCTGGAATCAACCTAAGTGCCCATCAACTGATGAGTGGATAAAGAAAATGTGCTGTGTGTATACACATATAATGGAGTAGTAGTCAGACATAAAAAGGAATGAAATCATGTCATTTGCAGCTACTTGGATAGAACTGGAGAACATTATCCCAAGTGAAGTATCTCAGGAATGCAAAATCAAACATCACATATTCTCACTAATAAGTAGGAGTTAAATGTTGGGTACACACAGTCATAAAGTGGCATAAAGGACATTGGAAACTAAGAAGCGGGGAGGAGGGAGCAATAAAAATCTACCTGTCAGGTACGATGTACACTCTTCTGGTGACAGGTACGCTAAAAGCCCTGACTTAAGCATTATACAATTCATCTATGTAACAAAAACTCTTGTATCCCTTTAATACTTTGAAATAAAAATTATTAAATTAAAAAACATTAATTGCTAAAGATATGATACCAGTATTTTCTCCCCAGGACTCTTCCATGAAATAAATTACCAAAAGAAAATCTAAATTTATAATTTAGCTTATAAATTTATAGAAGTTTAGAAATCTGAAAAATGTAGTGATCACCTACTCTAAGGCTATCATTCATCATTTTACAGATAAGGGAATTATTAATACGATCTCCTTAGGCCATTCTCCTTGATTTCCAGCATCACTATTGACTGATTTTGGTTTTCATATGTCTTCTGTCATTGCAAGGTGGCTCAAGGAAAAAGGTAGTAAGTGCATTATATTCAGTAACCCTTCTGAACACATAAACTGCCATGTGAGTTGTATTTAACTCATGCTAGTTTTGAGCCTGAGGCCTTGTGAAGCATATGTAGCTCTCACATCTCTTCACCTTGGGAGCCATGAGAACTATTTTTCAAGTTGTATATAAGTCATGTACAGAAAACAATAAAAAATAACAAATTTTTCATTAAATTAGAAAGGAACATTTTGTTTTCAAAGTTTTCATTCTATTTTTATAATAAAACACTGTGGCCCCAAGGAAAAAAATATTTTTCCTAGTGTGGCAGTCATTGTGTTAAACAAGAGAAAAAAAAGGAAATAATCTGAGTATAAATGGAAATAAGTTAGGGAAGAGCTTCAGGAACGCTGACTTCTTGATGTGGGTGCTTGTAAGACAAATGTGTCCTGTTTATGAGAATTCATCATCCTGGATAGAGATTGAGTCCATCCTTCAAAGTGAGGTATCACAAGGATGGAAAAACATGCACCACATGTACTCACCATCAAACTGATACTAACTGATCAACACTAAGGTGCTCACATAGTAGTAATACTCACTGGGTGCCGGTCAGGTGGTGGGGCAGTAGGGGGGTGGGGGGTAGAGTAGGTGGGGTGGGTAAACCCACAGCTAATGGAGACGGGACGCACTGTATAGGGGAAGGACACGCTTGTGGCCCTGGCTTGAGCAAGGCAAATGCATTTCGTGTAACCAAAATTTTTGTACCCCCATAATATCCTGATTTAAAAAATAACAATAATAAATAAAAATAAAAATAAATCAGGGGAATAAGGAACACGAAGGAGAGAAAATCACCAATGTGAAACAAAAATTAGAAATGCCTACCCAGGAACCCGAAACCATTTCCCATTGGCACAAACTACCCAGTGATAAAATAAGGAACTGATAGTTAGCAACAACAAAAATTTGATGTTTTGGTTAATCTGTCCAGCCTTAGTAAAGGTAAATATTTAATTTCATTAAGCTTTCTGAAATACCGAAAACAATTTTTACAGATTCATATTGTTTTTGTGGACTCCTTGGTATTCATAGATCCCAGATTAGGAATCAGTGCCGTAGTCTGAAAAGAAAGTCAGATTACCAGCTGGAAATATTCAGTAAACTTGGCCTCTTCTCTGTATAACTTATTTGTTAGGTTTACACTGGAAACTCTCTCTTTAGGAAAATTCTAAGTACATAAATCATGAGGATCTTATTCTCAATTCTTTCCAACAGTAGACACGTTACAAAATGGTTTCTTTCCTAGAACCCTCAAATCTTTGTTGTTAGTCAGTGTGTCATGCTTCAAATATTAGCTTAATCGCATACAAACTTTGTCACTTTGGGTAAGTTTCTTCATTTGTGCTTCAGTTTCCACATCTGAAAACGATGATAGCAGCAGTACCTTCTTCATAGGGCTAATTTCGAGGACTAAATGCAATAATATTATACACGTAAATCATTTAGCACTGTGTCTACGTGTTAGATAAGTTATTATTATTATAATCATCTTTGCCAATCTATTTATTTTTAACAGTAAAACACTAAAATGCTGATGAGAAGTTTGTGAGCATGGGGGGACTGTTAACACAAGGGCTACACTTCTGAGTGATCATGCCGGGAAGTAACCTTGCACTGGGAAACTTCCAGATATCAGTATATGGAAGCCTTTTCTTTGCAGCCACACAATTCTTTCAGAGAATATATTGATCTCCTAACCTGGAAGGTAGATGGCTCATTACTGATGACGTTGTGCAAAGGAATGGGAAGAAGAGTTTAACTGTTCTGTAAATAAATTTTCTCCCTATCCCTTTGTTTTCCCCCTCAGCTCTACCTAGTATCTCCAAGCTCTTCAATTATTTAGATAGTCATTATTTTCTTCTGAATCTTCTCTTATCCAATTAGACATATCCATCTCCTTTAACTGTTTATAGACCTTTTTTTAAAAAAATCCATTCATTCAAGGGATATTTATTGTCTGTTATGGTGATGGATAATCTTATGTTTAAACTTGACTAGGCCAGATATTTGACCAAACATTATTCTAGATGTTTCTGTGATGACATTTTTAAAAAGAGATTAACATTTAAATCAGTAGACTTTAAGTAAAGGAGTTTACCCTCCATAATCTGAGTGGGCCTCATTCAATCAGTTGAAAGCCTTAACAGACTGACTTCCCCAAAGGAAGAGGGAATTCTGCCATCAGATCACCTCTGGACTCCAACTGCAACTCGTCCCTGAGTCCCCAGTATGCTGGCATCCCTATAGATTTTAGATTTACCAACTCTCAAAAATCGTGTGAGCCAATTACTTAAAATAAATCTTTCTCCCTTTCTCTCTCTCTCTTCCTCTATATATATATACATCCTGTTGGTTCTGTTTCTCTGGAGAACCTTGACTAAACACAGTTATGCTTCAGGAATACAAGTAGGAAATGATATCTATCTTTGTGGATTCCCCCAGTCTAAATTCATGTCATTATACCCATATAACTCTTAAAACTGTTCCTAAACCACGCAGAGTATTCCAAATGCAATCTGACCAAAATATGGAATAAAATACACTGAGACTTTTTTTATCTCCCTAATTCTAGCTCATATGATTCTTTTAACATCCAAAGAGCAACCTAAATCCACATCACTACTTATATTGAGTTCACCATAAAATACCAAAAACTTCTCATAAGAACTGCTACCAAGTCACGTCTCGCCAATTCTGTATTTGTGCAATTGTTCTGGGGGGCCTGCACACCATACCTAACATTTGTTCCCACTAATTTTATTCCTTGAAATTTAGTTTCTCATTAATGTTGTCAAAATCTTTTGTTACCCTTATTCTCTCATGCCTCATATTTACGAACACTCTCAGCTTCATATTAATGAAATATTAGTCTTTATAAAACTAAAAAAGACATAACTGAGATCAAGAAAAATCTCTGACATCATCAACTTTAAACAAAGCCTTAATTCAAATAATACTGGCATAAATATACTGCCACTGAAGCTCTCAGGGAATATTTGATACGCGAGGAAGGCAGGATACACGCTGCTCCAGACAGGCCTGGTTTCAAGTGCTGGCTCTAAACTTAACCAGTTTTATAACTAGACAAATTGCTTATTCCTCAGAGTTTTAATTTCCTTTTCAGTAAAATAGGAAAAATAAAACTTACATCACAGGACTGGTGTGAAGACTAAAATACACATAAAGCAGTTGACACAATGCCTAGTATACAGCAAGTATTTAACATGTGTCTACTTTGAAGCACGTGGTAAGAATTAAGCAAGAGTTAGATCCATTCCTGCTACGTCACATTCCCTTGGGCCAGTCTAGCCTCTCCTGGCACTGGAGTAGGAGAAGGGGGAGAGGTGGAGAGAGGCAGATGGTGAATGACTAAAGCTAATGTATGAAGTTACTGTATTAAGGAGACTATTGTTAAAGACTCAAAATTCTTTAGAAGATACCAAATAGTTTAGAAAGATACTTTCACTCAGTCTCTTAGAAGACTGCAACTAACTTCTAGTCAGAAAGGAATAAATGCAGTGGCGTTTGGGATTTGGTTAAACATTTAAATTGCATTTCAAAATGTTGGATTTGGCAAATCTAAAATAAATTTTGCCAAGTCTTTAACTTTTTTACTTGCATGTATTCAAGGGAAAACCAGCTTGTAGATTTGAATCATTCAGATCTGACTCATTAAAATGTATAGAGTGTTTTATCAAGCCATAAAAACTCTGCCCCAAATCATTTACTGTTTACTCAGGGAAAAAAAAAAGTCTTATATAAACCACTGCTCTTCTACACTAAGTTGCTGAGACTTAGAAGAAGACATTAACTCAGAAAGGCCTCATGAAAGAAAGAAATTTCGAAGAAGTGAAATAGCACTGAATACATAGGAAATGGAAACCATTCCAAGTATGAGGACAGAAGTGATATTACATAATACGGACAATATGCAAATCTCAGTGATTAGATTCTGACTTTAACATATTACATATTTCTAAAAATGCCTGGAAGAACAACTGGATTTTTGGAAGCATCCATAAAATTACCATCAGAGTCTATTCACTCAACAAATGTTTACTGTGCATCACCACGTGCAAGGTTCTCTAACAAGCACTGGGAGACAACGCTGAACAGGACAGACCTATCCTTGCCCTTTGGAAGCTTACACTTTATGGGGAAAATGTACTTTTTTAAAAAAGAATAGGCACAAAACAATTATAAACTTCAATAAAAATCTAAGAAGGAAAAAGACATAGGAAGTAGTCTTATTACACATGGATTTTAAGGTGTAATGTTAGGATCATTAATAAAAAAATAATCATAGATTTTCAAATTCTTAGGGATCTTGAAGTTCATCCCATTCAGTTTTTCCAAGAGGAATCTAAGGCACCAATAAGTGCTTTGATCCAAGCAAGGAAAGTCAGACCTGAACGCAGGTGTTCTAACAACATCCAATACCTTTCCTTCATTCAACTTTTACTGAGGATCTATTATCTGCTAAGTGCTGCCCAGGCAAAAATTAAAAACACCATCCCTAACACAGTCCTGGAAGGAAGATAAGCATGAAAACAAATAATCCCCGAAAGATAAATGATGTAACACAAGATTGCACAAAATTCTGTAGCACCGAAAAGGGAGAGCCTAACTCTGCTTAGGAAGGTCACAGGTGTCTTCACTTCAGCTAAATCATATAAAATGAATGTGATCTCCCCAGGAACACAAAAGGTAGAAGAGACTTTCAGAAAGAGAAAAGAAAATGTGCAAAGAATACTATATGTTCAGGGAAGTGTAAGTATAAAAAGTTTTTTAAAATTATTTTTATGAAAGTAATACATGCACACAATTAAATAATACTAATAAACTTAAAACACAACAATCCTGTGGCAACCCCCTGCTGGTCGCCCTACTATCAGGTTCCCTCACGCTCAGATGCTAGCATGTGAAATTCGTTTAGCTGTTGCTGCTGGCATTTAACTCCATGCTTCTAAATCATGTGAGTATATACTGATATCCTGGTATCCTACATGGGATAAGGATTTTCACTTTATACCCACTTTATCTCCCCTACTCTGTCTCCCAATACGTTCGAAACATAATTTGAGATACATCCGTAATTGTTGTTTTAGTAACTAAGTAAATATTGCTCGCTGATTAAAGTGCTAAACAACGAATATATTTTCTTTCTGCACCTTTTCTTTTTTGTAATGTTCATCTGCACGTACTTTACTGTTCTTTTTCAATCTCTGGTAAAATCTTCTCCCACATTCCAATAACTCTAAAGACACTTCTAAATACAGTTTTCTTGAAGTCAAATCTATCAGATAATCTATTTTTTCCAGATAATCTATTTTTTCCCATGGTTATGCCCCCTAGAAATCTGCTGCCCCTGCACTAACCCTTTGGCATACCCTAGGAATTTCCTTGTGCCTCTCATCTGCGTTAAAGTCTGTGTTTCCTAGATTCTGGGCCTTCCTAGTTCTTGGTTTATACTCTCAAGTTGGTAGAACCCACCTTCTACCAGCTTCCCGAGAGAGGGTGCATGACAGACAGGTAAATATTTTAAAAATTTGCATATCTCTGTCAATGACACTTGACCGATATTTTGACCATGTAAAAAATTCAAGGTTGAAAATGACTTTCCTTCAGAATTGTTCAATCATTGCTCTATTATCTTCTACTTTCTTTTGTTGACTCGTGACTTTTCCGAGGGGTTCTCTGGAAGTATATGAGTTAGGATTGTGTGTAGTTGTAGGTAAAAGAAAATCCAACAGGCTTAGCCAAATAGGGGACCTCCCAACCTCAATGCAACAAGAAATCCGGAGATGGGTCCTTGCTGACGTTGATTCAGCAGTTCAGGCACATCAGAGCTGAAAACTGTGTGATTCTCATGGCCACTACATGACGACTGCAGCTCCAGATACCTTATTCACATTCCAGATAAGAAAATGTAGAAGGGAAAGGAGGAGAAGGAGGTGGCACTTTGATTAGAGAAGTTTTCTCAGAAATTATTCAGCAGATTTCCACTACATTATAGGCAGGCCCTTTATCACACTTGGCCATGCCTAGCAACAAGGGAGTTGAAAAAAGTAAGTTTTTAGCTTTACAGCCTCTAAAATGAAGAACAAGTAAAAGGAGATTAGAATGGGTTGAGGGAGCCAAACTAGAGTATGAGATTACATTATAATGGGTCATTTTTTTTTTTAATCTTTATGCTGGGCACTCTGTGAGTCCTTTCAAGTTTGAAACAGTTTTCATTCCTAGCAATTTTTCTTTTTTAATTTATTTGATAATGTCTTCCCTTTTGTTTTCTCTATTTTTTCTCTCTTAGGAGCTCTTAAAAGTCAGAGATTGGACCTCTGATATTGATATCTTTTCCCCCCTGTTTCCCATCTCATTATCTTTTCATTCTTTCCATGAATATGAGATTTCCTCATGAGCATTTAGCTCTTCTATTGAATATTTTATTTCTTAGAGTGTTTTGTTATTCTCTTATTCTTCCTTTTTCGTAACATTACATTCTTGTTTTATGGATGCAAAATCTACTCACCTTCCTGAGGGTACTGATTATATTTTCTTGAAGTTTTCTTCTTTTTTCTGACAGTCTTTCTTCTGACTGTTTGTTTGTTTGTTTGTTGGCTTTGGTCTCTCTCTTCCTGTTGGAGGTTTTCCCTAATTGACTGGTGATGATGATATTGTGTTCGTATCTGAGAATGAGGTACTAAAAGAGGTGATTGGAAGCTGTGTGCGTGTGGGCAAGGCTCAATGAGAGGTAAGCTTCAAGGCAGGACCATGAGGAAGCCAGGTGGTTTCTTCATTAGGGAAGCCCCCACATCAGCACCTATAGAGATTTTCTCTGGAGTCTGCGGTCCCTTCAGATAAGGATCTCCTGTCTGAGGAGGTGTGAAGATAGAGAGACGGCTGTGAACTGTGTTGCTAATATTGTAGAGCTAAGCACAGGAAGGAAGCTACAAATCTATTATGCAGACTTTCACTCAATTCCCCTCACTCCTACCCTCCCCTTTGCAGTCTCTCGGGTTCAGTTCTTCACAGATTTTACCTTTCATATGCTGCAGGGATGGGGACATGGTAGTTGTTAGTGATTGGCAGTGATGAGGACCAGGAAATATAATTTTAAACAATTCTCCTGTTTGCATCACACCCACCTC
Source organism: Varecia variegata (assembly GCA_028533085.1). NCBI lineage: Eukaryota > Metazoa > Chordata > Mammalia > Primates > Lemuridae > Varecia > Varecia variegata. The sequence goes on along the minus strand of CM052440.1, from coordinate 16,713,176 downwards.
ATACCTCCCCCGCAATCTCACCCCATCTTCTATAGCACCTAGTGCCTCCCATTTCTGAGCCTTTCTCAGATTCTGCAGAATGAATCAGTTTGCTTATCACTGGAATTTCCCTCTGCATATGGTTAGATTTGACATTCTCATTTCCTAAGTTATCTACAATTCTTTCATCTGCTTTCCATCGTCTTATATTAGAGATGAAGCTTCTTAGAGATAACTCCTAGTTTTCCTGAAGATGGAATGTGTGTATCTGTTGTTTTTGTTTGTTTGTTTGTTAGGCGACCTCTAGTAAGGGACAGAAGTGCTTTTTATGCCATTTTAAAACAGGTTAACTTTCTAATTATGAATTTAAAACTTAAAAAGATTCATAGACATGAACAAAATATGATTCACAGCAAAACTCTACCTGCTAATAACAGACAGTGTTGGTAATCGCACACCACCAGTTTAGACTGGCTACTATACTGTTGGTTATCCACATTCTGGTAAGATGATGTAGGAGCTGAGAGCATGAGCTCTGGGGTCAGACTGCCTAGCTTTAAATCCTATCTCTATAACTTTACTAGCCAGGTGATCTTGGACAAGTTCTCTTTATGTCAATCTCTTAATTTGAAAAATGTAAAATGGTAATGAGGATTAAGTGAACGAAGTACCTGGCTCATATGTAATCAATAAATACAAACTATAAACATTAACTCCCAACAGATCAAATTTCCCAAAGTAGTCAGAGTGACAGGCACTGTTCTGCATACTTTACGGGTATTAACTTATAGAATCTTGAAAACAACACTATGAGGTAGGTCCAATTACCATGCCAATTTTAGAAAGGATAAAACTGATGCATGAATGGGTTAAATAATTTCCCCAATGTCACACAGCCAAAGGTAGATAACTGAGATTCCGTTCCAAGGAATCTGGTTCTAGAGTCTTTGATCTTAACCGCACTTAGAGTATACAGCCTAAGGACACCTTTATTCAAATTTAAGTCCCCAGGTTCTCTTTAGCTCTATTATGGAACGCTGATTAAGTTATATTTGGTACCATACACAAGTTTAAAGAAAGATTATAAAATGGCACTGCAAAATTTGAACCAAATTATTTCTCCATTTAACTGCCTTCTACGTAGAGGCAGTAGTAACAGAATGATTGTGTACATGTGGTACTCATTTCCATAATGAGTAAGGAACACAAAACATAAAAATATCATGAAGTTTTTAAGCCTATTGCTCTCAAATTATTCACTCTCATTACATCCTTTATCATATGGAAATGTGTTTTCTAAGTCTATCTTCTTTGCATGGATTGAAAGATTTATATAATAAAAGTAAAAACTCACCTTCTTCTGCCAAGAGCCCTATCAAGACAGAAGTTCTTAATTAACTAAGTAATTAGTCACGACAAATGAAAGCTAAAATGAAGCACAAATACATAATTTGGTGATTATTTTTCCTCCACTAAAACCATTAGCCAGAATTTAACAAGAGGTGTCCTTTGGGTGCTAGTTCTTGGAAAGATGGAAAAACCTGAACAGAATGCATAGAGTTCCAAAAAGTAAATAATAGCAGATGGACCAGAATTCAAAATACCAGCAATGAGTTTCTTGTCTTTCCTTCAGTGTCTCTCAGCCTATACTCAAGGTACACCAAAACCAGGAGTTGACAACAGGATGCAAAAGAGTTCCAGAGAATCGCTCTAGTTCTGGCTCAACAAGCAAGAAAAGAAAGGGATTTCAAATGAAGGTGCTCAGGAAATTTCACCCCAAAATAGGACTTCTTGGTAAAAATAATATTTTGAATTAAAGGCCCTTAGAGACCAACAGACATTGGAAAGGGCTCTTCCTCTATCTCCATAAAACCAGACCCATCAAAAAGAACAACAGACTTCCCTTCCCCTCCCTGTTATCTCACTATATTGCAGGAAAGAAGGTCAAGAATGCAACCAGACCTGGCTCAAATCATTTTAAGATATCTGTCTCTCAGGTTAATTTAGTTTCCAAAGACAGTCATTTACAAGTCAATCTGTTTCCCCCCATCCATTCATTCTCCCAAGTATCTATTCATCCTCTCTAGTAACCATTGCCACTCAACAGAATGACCTATATTTCTCATGTCCCCATCCACCTCTAAAATCTCCCAATGGACCCCACTGGGAAATTACGTAATCACTCTGTGATTCTCCCCATTCGCACGATATATAAATCTATTTCTCTTGTTGAATAGAGCTCATTCTGAACTGCACATGCATAGATATGATCCTAAACACTGTAACAAAGATTTGAGAAATGAACTATTAAATTGTAGACCACCACCCAGATCCCACATTGGCCACCTGGTTGCAAACATGGGAGACAGAACAAAATAACACTGCAGAGACTTTGAAAATGGAATTGACATTGAAACCATGAACCATACAACCTGAACACTCTGAGCTGATTGCCTACTAAAATAAAAATATCAACATTCTCCATAGGATATAAATAAGACCCAGAATCTCATAACATAATATTCAAAATGTTCAGGATACAATAAATCACTCAGAATTACAAAGAACTGGAAAAATCTCAAATTACATGGGCGAAGAAAATTCACAGACATCAATGCCAAGATGATACATGGGTTGGAATTACCTGACAATGATGTTAAAGCAGCTATTAAAAATTACTCTTGAAATAAATAGAAAGCTAGAAAGTTTCAGCAAGAAAACAGAAGATGTAAATAAGAACCAAATGGAAAATTTAGAACTGAAAAATGCAAGAGCCAAAATTTAAAAACTCACTGAATGGGTTCTGTTAACAGAATAAAGATGACAAAAGAAATTGCCAGTAAACTTCTCCCACCTATATTTAAATAATTGTATTTAATGTCTGTCCTTTTCACAAAATGGTAAGCTCTGTGAGGGAAGGGACTGTTTGTATTTCCTTTTATCAGAATCCAAGCAACCACAGAATATCTGGAACACTGGTGAATATTCTGTAAATACTTTTAAACAAATATGCAAAGACAAATATAAATAGTGTTTTCTATTATGTTCTTATTGACTCTTTTTTCTCACTATATATATGTACACACACATCTTAATGTTTTCATCTTTTTCATCCTTTATATATATATATGTGTGTGTGTATATATAAATATAAATATATATAAATATATATGAAATAATATAATGGTATATACCATGCATACCATCAACAAAGTTCCTTAGCAAATATTCATCAAAAGATAGCAAATAATAGATTATTTCTTGGCTGACATGTCTGTTTACTCTCTTTTCCTCATTTGTAATCATTAGTATTAACTGAATCTAACAAAAATGATTGAATGGGACAGACCCATGGTATATCCATAAATCAAATTAACAAATTAGTTGGTACCTAAAGAATCAACATATGTATACATGAGTCAACTAATTGGTGGACACATATCCAAACTTATACACTCAAGAACTAAACCTTTTTCTCTCTTACAGGAGCTGTCAAAACTGTTAAAGATGTGACGTCTAAGAAACTCAGAGCCTGATTTATGGATTACCTTATATATAGTGACAAAATGCCTTTAGAATAACCAGGAGCATTAATAATTAGCTGAAGCTCAGCCATGAATGTTCACCAAAGTAAGCACTGTGAACATTGCTCTTGTCCACAATGACCCAGAGTGCTACCTTTCCAGGACCGCCTATGTCTCTAAGAAGTTAAGTTCAGAAAAAAAGAGTCTTTGCTGTATATATCTATCTCCCTGACTCTGGGTGTTTCTTATTTCAAGAGAGACCCTTTTGCTTAAAGATCCCCAGAAAGCCATCTTGTATCTGTGAACTTGGCCCTGTATAAATTATCCAATGCAGCATCCTACAGTGGAGGTATGTAAGGTATTAATATCCCTCATTTAATGGGCCAATAACTGAAACCCCAAAAGGCTCCATGCAGATCACCACACTAATAAATGGTTGGAGAGGCATTAATGCCAAGCTGTCCAATACAGTAACCACTCAGACACACGTGGCTATTGAGCACTTAAAATGTGGCTAATCCAAAGTAAGAGGTACCGTAAGTATAAAATACATACCAGATTTCAACCCTTGGTGTAAGATAAAGAATGTAACCTATCTCGTTAATATTTGTTTATGGTGATTACATGTTAAAATTATATTTTATGTGTTAGATTAAATAAAATATATTATTAAAATTAATTTCACTTGTTTCTTTTTACTATTTTAAATGCGGTTGCTAGAAAATTTTAAATTACACATGTAGCTTGCATGATATTTCCATTGGCACTAGAAAAAGCACTCTCGGAGCAGTATGATTTTACAGCATGAGACATTTGGAGGTTTACTTCCCAGACTCTACCACATACTTAGTGACTTTGCAGAAGATTATTGAACATCATTAAGATGAACTTTTCTCATGTTTAAAATTAGAACATTAAAACTACATGATAGCACTCTTAAGAGGTTGAATGATACATAAAAGGTCTAATAATGTATCCTATAATCAATAGCCAATTCATGTTGATTTCTCTGTTTTTTAGAGACAGGGCCTCACTCTGTTACCCAGGCTTGAGCACAGTGGCACAATCACAGCTCACTGCAGCCTCAAACTCCTGGGCTCAAACGATCTTCCCACCTCAGCCTCCTGAGCAGCTAGGACTACAGGTGCATGTCACCATGCCTGGCTACTTTTTTTAAATTTTTTTTGTAGAGATGGGGATCTCACTATGTTGCCCAGGCTGGTCTCAAACTCCTGGCCTGAAGCGATCTTTCCACATTGGCCTCCCAAAGTGCTTGGATTACAGGCATGAGCCTCTGCATACAGTTCTCTTTTCCTCCTCTTTCCCAGTCTATTTCTCTGTTAATTTAAGCTGGAGTTAAACTTCTATAGTGGGCATATTGGTCCCCATGCTTACATCCCCAGTACCTTGGTCTAGGTTAATACAATCCCCATCACCAGAAAAGCAGACACAGAATGGTGGTCACCAATTAGCCCAAGATGAACACAACACAAGTATGACCTGTCTGTGGTGTGGACAATGCATACTCTGATATAATGAGTATAGAGACAGACTGGTTAATAACAAGAGGGTAATAACATGGAGAGAGAAGCAGAGGTAACAAAAGAAAACCCATTCATTTGTCCACTCCGCAAATATCACCAATGGTCTATTTATTACATGCTATACAACCTGAGAGAGAGGGACTCAGAGAGGAATAATTCCCAGAACTTTAAAAGATCCAGATACCCTCCAGTTCCAGTCCACATATCTCTTTACAAAAAAATCTTTTTTTTGTTCTTTAGATGGATAGGCTAAGGCTCTGTTCCTTGAAACCAAAATGACCTAACACAGCTTCACCAGGGAAGATACAGAAAAGTGACTTTTTGTTAGAGACGTACACACACAAAAGACAAACTACATCTTGCCCTAGGTAATAACTCAACCAAAAAAACGTTCCTCCTCAAAGTGTATAGTTCCTTTCCTAAACCGGTAACAGACAGAACAGAAAATGACAAGTAGAGATAGCAAGGAGCACTGACCCTTAATATTCCTTTATAAAGCCACTACCAGAAACATGCTTTTAAGTGTTTTACCTGCACTGCATAGAAATACATAGGCAAAGAGAAAAAAAGGTCTGCCAACTACAACCACAGACTGTATGTACTTATTAAAGACTTTTTTCACTAACACAAATGCAATTCACTGCATCAGCGTCCCCAGACCATTTTTTGCAGGGCAGTCTGTGGGCCTCACTAAAATAATTTGGGATTTTAACGTAAGGAAGGAAGAATTTCTTCATTCTAAACGTGACACTGGACAGGATGGAAGTCCAGGCCATATGTGTAGTTATGTAACAGACTAATTACTAGGTGTTTCAAAGTGCACCTCTTTCGATACAACAAAATCTCAGTGGTTTCAGCAGAAGTACAGTATCTGATCTCTTAGCCATAAAGCTCCAGGCTTGAGAAAATGGCTCACTTTGGGGGAGGTGGGCTGGGGGGAGAACTAGAGACTGATTTGTCAAGCAAAATTTATGTACTTATTAAAAAGGAATTTACTTTCTAATTATGTGCAAGAATCACCATGATAAGAACTCAGTGCTGGACCTTCCCATTGGCCACGTATTCAGACTCAGCCAAGAAGCATCATTAATCACTCACCCTGTATCAAGCACTTAATATAGGTCTTTATTTTCATCCTTACAACAAACCATGTGAGGTCGGTTGTGTGACCCTGCTTTAAAACCATGCAAGGTCAGTTGTGTTACCTACTTGGAAAGGTAACTTATCCAAGATCCCCAAGCAAGTAAACGTTATAGAATGGGACCTGACCCTGGGCTGCCTTGCTCTTGTCCACAATGATCCAGAGTGCTACCTTTCCAGGACCGCCTATGTCTCTAAGAAGTTAAGTTTAGAAAAAACGAGTCTTTGCTGCATATATCTATCTCCCTGACTCTGGGTGTTTCTTATTTCAAGAGAGACCCTTTTGCTTAAAGATCCCAAATCGACCAGCAGTCATTTTTCTAACACTGTAAATTCTAAATCCAAATGTCAACTAAGGAAGGTCTATGAACATTTTGAACATTAATTTCCCCAAATTCATAAGATGATTCCGATTGTGGAGAAATTCTACACTAAAGATAGAATACTTACCAAAGCACCAACAATATTTCCTTTCAGAAAAAATAGAGGGAAATAAAAGTTCATGTTCACTTTTTCATACTTTCATAGCATGTTAAAAGATGAAAACCTAGGAATAAAATCAATTATTAAAAGAATCTACAGTGAGCCAAAGTTTAATCCTTTTACAATATTTTGGTAGCGTGTCAAGCATATTAAAACTAGAACCCAAACAGTAGAGTGGAATTGTGGCACATATTTGTGCTTTCAGAATCCTACTCTGAGTGGGGCTGAAACTATGTTTTAACAAGCTTACAGAAGAGCCCATTCATCTATTATTTTAAAACCTCCCCAGTTGATTCTAACGTACACTCTGGGCTCAGAACTGCCATGGTTGAAAACCACTGGACTGGCTCATCAGGGCCTGATTTTCTGCTGAATATCCTTTCTTTGAGCTCTTCTCCCCCAGTCCTATGAAAATCCTGGTCACTGGTTAACTCAGACTTGAGAAAAGAAAATCAAACTTGGAGAAATAATTATAATAAACACTATGATGGCTAATTTTCTTTGTCAACTTGGCTGGGCTATGGTACTCAGTTGTTTGGTTAAATACTAGTATAGATGTTGCTAAATACCGTGAAGATTATTTTTTAGACATGATTAACATTTAGATCAGTAAACCTTTAGAAATGTAGATGACCCTCCATAATGTGTATGGACCTCATCTAATCAGTCAAAACCTTAACAGCAAAGGCTGATGTTTCCAGAGGAAGAATGAATTCAGGCTCCTGACTGCAACATCAAAACTCTAGAGTTTCCATCCTGCCTGGCCTGCACTGTAGATTTCAGACTCAGGACTGCAATATCAACTCTTACCTGAATTTACAGGCTGCCTGCTTGCCCTACAGACTTTGAACTTGCCAGTCACCATAATCACACGCAGGGCCAATTCCCTAAAATGAGTCAGGCACTCATACGTGTATGCATGATCTCTCTCTCTAGCACACCCTGTGTGTGTGTGTATGTGTGTATCCTGTTGGTTCAGTTTCTCTGAGAAACCCTAACACAGATATTATTTCTTTTTTTTTTTTTTTTTTGAGACAGAGTCTTGCTCTGTTGCTGTGCGTAGAGTGCAGTGGTGTCATCACAGCTCACAGCAACCTCAAACTCCTGGGCTCAAGTGATCCTTTTGCCCCAGCCTCCCAAGTAGCTGGGACTACAGGGGCACCCAGCTAATTTTTCTATTTTTAGTAGTGACAGGGTCTTGTTCTTGCTCAAGCTAGTCTCAAACTCCTGAACTCAAGCAATCCTCCCACCTCAGCCTCCTGGAGTGCTAGGCTTACAGGCGTGAGCTACCATATCCAGCCCCAGATACCATTTCTTTAAATACAGACTATGTGATAGAAATCATGCTAAATTATTCACATACATTCTCTGATTCGGTCCTTACAAACCAAATTAAACAGTTGAATAGGCAAGCTATAGGAGAAGATGCTGTGACCAGAGACAGGGAAGCTTCATTTAGTGACTGCGGAGGGGAAGCTGTACACAAGTTAGCACTAGGTGAGTCAAGAAAAAGTCAAGAACAAAAGTTGAGGGTGGGGGTGGTTTCATTGAAAAACAAAAGGCAAAAGTGAAAGGGGGAAACCTATAGGTTTTAAAAGACTGTGCCCACCATAGGAAACCACTCATCTGCTTTCCGCTTTCAGTGATTTGCCTTTTATGGACATTATACTTACGTGGAATCACACAATATGTGATCTTTTGCATCCGGCTCCTTTCACTGAGCATGTTTTTGAAGTTTATTCACATTGTAGCAAGTACCAGTGGTTCACTCCTTTTTTATTGCTGAATAGAATTCTATTGCAGGGATAGATCTCATTTTGTTTGTTCAATCACCAGTTGACAGACATTAGATTGTTTCCAGGGTTGGGCCATTGTAAATAATGCTAGTACAAAACTTCATGAATATTATGGCAAAATTGCTATGTCATATAGTAAGTTTATGTTTAAACTTCTAAGAAACTGTAAAAGTTGTTTTCCAAATGGTTGCACCATTTCATATTCTTACCAGCAACGAAGGTTCCAGGTTCTCTCTGTTTGCCAAAATTTGTTATTGTTAGTTTTTTAAATTATAAACAATTGAATGTGTGTATATATAGAGTATAAGGGGTGTTTAGTGGGATCTCATTGTGATTTTAATTTGCATTCTCTAATGACTATGTTGAGCACCTTTTCATGTGTTTATTAGCCATTTACAGATCTTTTTTGGTGAAATGTCTATTAAAATCCTTGTCTATTTTTAAAAAACTTTGAATATTATTTTGATACTTATTTTAATAAACCAGCTGTAAAAAAATTTTGATGATAAATTAGTAGAAATCTGAACATTTGATGGATATTTGGTATTAAGAAATTATTAGGTTTATTTTGGATTTAATAATGGTATTATAGTTATGCTTTTTGAAAAAATAATCCTTATCTTTTAGAGTGATACACCAAATAATTTATAGATGAAATGATGTGAGGTCTGTGATTTGTTATAAAATAATCCAGAGGAGGTAGGGGATTATAAATAACAGATTGGCCATATGTTGACAACTGATCATTCTTGAAGATGAGAAAAGGATTCGCAAGGACTCATAACACTATTCTCTCTACTTTTGCATATGTTTGAAATGTCCATAATAGGTTTCAAGGAACAAAATGCTGACATACTGAAAGCATGCATTAACCTATACACTCTCTTAAAATCTACTAAAATCACTGTGAAGGGATTTGTAAGGCATAACAAACAAGAAGAAAAGGAATGGGAGAGAAGAAAACAGCCACAAAATTTGGAAGCTAGAAAACAGATGGATTAACATGAACTGATTGAGAAAACTGAATCCCCAGCCAGAAGTGGGAAAAGCCAAGAAAGTAACATGATTTATACAACAAAAATCTCCAAAGGGTTTGGGAACAGGTGGCATTAGGTACCTCTGGAAGTGAGTTTGAAAGTGGAACTGAACACCAAGGAATAGTTGCAAGTAAATTTAAGAAAATGGATACTTTACTACACTCTATACAGCCAGGCAATGACCCCTTCCCTGCTCCAGCTGAAGACTTTGGTTTATTTTCCTCAAAGAGTCACAGAGAAGTTCTCTGGGATGAAAAATACAAGTTATATTGGGGGGAGGGACAAAATACTAAAATCAAGAAAATTAACTAGAAGTTTATAGACTTAATACAGAGACTTCTTCCTCATTCAGCTCAGAATGCTCACAGACAGGCTAAGAGATTAAGAGAAACTGGAAAACCTGACTAGTGCAAGAGAAAAGACTAAAAGATGCTGACATTGGAGGACACCCCACCCCATGTCTGCTCACTCATGCATACATAAGAAATAAGCTTCATCTATGCATACAGAGTTCTTACCAGCTTCATAGAGCCCAATTTTTAAATACAAATGTACAGCCAGAGATCACAAGACATGTTAGGAAAGCCCCAAATATGAAAAATGAAAGCTGAAGTGAAAAACTGAAGAGATTTATAAAATACACCAAAGCTAATTAAATTTCCCACAAAGTACAGCAAAAAGATTTTTAAAAGGCACAGACAGTCCCTGACTTACAATGGTTCAACCTACAGTTTTTCAACTTTACTTTGGTGTGAAAGTCATATGCAATCAGTAGAAACCACACTTTGAGTACCCATACAACCACTCTGTTTTTCACTTTCTGTATGGTATTCAATAAATAACAAGATATTCAAGACTTCATTATAAAATAGGCTTTGTGTTAGATGATTTTAGGCTAATGTAAGTGTTCTGAGAATGTTTGAGGTAGGCTATACTGAGCTATGAAGATCAGCAGGTTAGGTGTAGTAAATGCATTTTTGATTTAACAACATTTTCAACTTCCAATGGGTTTATCAGAACATAATCCCATATTAAGCCAAGAAGCATCTGTATAATGATTAATTTTATGTATCAGTTTGGCTGAGCCACAGTGCCTAAACATTATTTTGCATGTTTCTTGGAAGCTGTGTTTTGGGATGAGATTAACATTTAAATCAGTGTATTTCGAATAAGGTAGATCATTCTCCATAATGTTGATGGGCTTTATCCAACCAGTCAAACGCCTTAACAGAACAAAGATTGACCTCCCCCAAGCAACAAAGAATTTCTGTCATCAGATTGCCTTTGAAATATTAATCAGGGTTCTCCAGAGAAACAGAACCAATAGGATACAGATATCCAGAAAAAGATTCCTTATAAGGTATTGGCTTGGGCAGTGATGATGGAGGCTAAGAAGTCCCATGGTCTGCCACCTGCAAGCTGGAGACCCAGGAAAGTCAGTGGTGTCATTCAAAGTCCTGAGATCCAGAAGAGGGATGGTGTAAATTTCAATCCAAGTCTGAAGGCCTGCGAACCAAGAGTGCCAAGGGCAGGACAAGATCCATGCTCCAGTTCAAGTAGTCAGGCAGAGAGCCAATTCAACTTTCCTCCACCTTTTTGATTTACTCAAGCCCTCGATGAATTGGATGATGCCCACCAACACTGGGAGGGCTGTCTGCTTTACTCAGTCCACCAATTCAAATGCTCATCTCTTTGAGAAATACCCTCACACCCAGAAATAATGTTTAACCACCTATCTGGGTATCCCTTAGCCCAGTCAAGTTGACACATAAAATTAATCATCCCAGACTCAAACTGCAACTCTTCCCTGGGTCTCCAGCCTACAGGCCTCCCCTGCAGAATTTGGACTTATTAAGTCTTCACAGTCACATGAGCCAATTCCCTAAAATCAACCCACCAACCCCTCTGTGTGTGTGTGTGTGTGTGTGTGTGTGTGTGTGTTTATCCTTTTGATTCTGTTTCTCTAGAGAACCCTGAGTAATACAGGATAGTAGGAGAGAAAAGATTAAAAACATGAAAGACAAAGCCAGGAGATCAACATCTAAATAAGAAAGAGAGAACAGAAAAAACAAACTTAACTAAATCAAAGAAATAATTCAAAAAAATCCCCCTAGAACTGAAGGACATGAGTTTCTAGACTGAAAGGGCCCATGCAGCACCAAGCACAATAGATAGAAATAGACACACACTAACACAACTCCGTGTAACAAGGCCAAAACCCTCACTCAGAGTAACTGGCCTAGAATTTCAGCCTCTTTTCTACGGAGTCCTTTGGTTCCAGGAAATACTTCTGAGACTGACAAGTAGAGAAGAAGCAAAAGCAGGCAGGACTCAGCCATCTACCGCTGCTTCATTTATAGAAGTCCTGCTTTTATGTTTCGTATTTTAGCTTTTTAGATAAGTTTTTTTAACTTACATCCACTATTTAATTGTATATATTTAAATCATACAACATGATGTTTTGAGATATATGTATATACACACACAGTGAAATAATTACTGCAATCAATCAAGCAAATTAACATATCATTTCACATAGTTACTTTTTTGAATGTGTGTGGTACAAGTACCTAAAATCTATTCTCTTAGCAAATTTTCAATATATTAATATAACACAATCCTCATGCTATACATGCGATCTCTAGGCTTATTTGTCCTACATAACTGAAATTTTGTACACTTTGACCTTCATCTCCCCAATTCCCCACACCCTCCATCCTTAGTAACCACTTTTATACTCTCTGTTTCTATATATTGAAGTTTCATTTCATTTTGTTTTGTTTTTATAGATCCCACATATAAGTGAGACCATGTAGTATTTTTCTGTCTCTGGCTTATATCATTTAGCATAATGTCCTCTACATTCATCCATGTTCTCCTTTTTTAAGGCTGAATTAAACCTCTTCCTTTTGCTCTGCA
>CM052440.1:16649597-16700654 GCA_028533085.1 Varecia variegata | reverse complement strand
AAAAAAAAAAAAAAAAAAAAAAAAAGATCCAAACAAGCAACTTTTAAACTTTTGGAAGATGCTCTGTATTCATAAATAGAAGCTCTCTGTGCCTACAGAATGGAAAAAATTCATTTATTAATGGTCCCTCGGTCACTGATAATTAATACAAAGCTAGTGTGTTAACTACACAACTCTTGAGACTTTAGAAAATAATCCACATATTTATTAATTATTCTTCACTATTTATAGTGGTTGTCTTGCACACAAATCTGTCTCACAGAGATGTCTGAAATCTCTCCAATGGTCATCTAATACTCTGATAAACATTATTTAATTCTCTTGTGAAACATATAAGGGGATTAGAAAAATTTTGAAAGTAGATGAGAGAGCACAAAAAAAGGAGATGAGAGAACATTGAAGATAACTTTAGTATATTTTATAAATCTCTTCAGAATCTGGGCTCATTGTCAGGTTTAATGCCTTGACATAAACATATTTATCAAAATTGGCAGAGTAATAAAATCAGGTGACATGACAACGGATATAAACATTATTAATAAAAATGCAACTTGACCATAGCTTTTTTCAAAAGTATAATGTATTCAAAACAGAAACATCTAACTGAACATTGTTACTTTCATTGTACAAAAAACAAGGGTATCAGCCAGAGCAATGCCTCACACCTGTAATCCTAGCACTCTGGGAGGCCAAGGCAGGAGGATCGCTTGAGCTGAGGAGTTCGAGACCAGTCTGACCAACAACGAAACCCCCGTCTCTACTAAAAATAGAAAAAATTAGCTGGGCATGGTGGCGCACACCAGTACTCCCCGCTACTTAAGAGGCTGAGGCAGAAGGGTCCAGGAGTTTGAGGTTGCAGTGAGGTTACTATGATGACGCCACTGAATTCTAGCCAGAGTCCCGACAGTGTGAGACTCTGCCTAAAAAAAAAAAAAAGTGTGTGTGTGTATACACACACAGAAAGAGAAAGCAAGCAAATGCATCATACTAATAAATCTGAGCAATGTTTCAGGTTTTCATTTAAACATTAACTAAAGCCTTCTTCAGTTACCTGATCATTCTAATTACTCTAGGGATTACTATTAAACTATTGAAAGCCACAGAAAAGATTCATGCAAATTATTCTAGATATAAATAAAACACATCATTTCTATTTTTCCATTTGCAGCTGTAGAAGAACAACTATACATTGAGCAGCTAGTAGAATAAAACCTTACAGTGTATTCAAAAGTAAAAAGTAACACTGTGCCTGTGTAGCAAACACATTATCCGCCACACTAGTACTTAGAACAAGGAAGGGGGCCACTTTGGCTCCAAAGACCAGACAGCTTCAGCACAGAGGTCTGAGCTAAGCTTTGAAAGATGGGTAGGGATAACAAAAAGGAGGGAGGAGGGGAGCTCCCAACAAGGACATGAAGTTTGAAAAATAAAAGATGTGTTCAAAAAAAAAAAAAAGAGTTGAAAACCACCATCCAGCAGTTTTGCCAAAATGTAGAGTTTTTAAAAGAGAAATATGGGAAATAAGCTTAGGTAGGTGAAAGTTGTATAGAGAAAGAATAGGAAGCCTTAGGTAGAAGTACAATGGGGGAAGGCATCACTTTTGAAATGTATATGCGCATATCAAATAGCAATGTATATAAAGCTCTTAGCACAGTATCTGGCCCATAAGGCTAACCAAATATTTGCTATTATTGTTGTTATTATTAACTAAAACTTTGAAATATCATTTTCTGTAGTTTAGGCAGATAGTAAATATGACTACCCCTGATTTGAAAAAAAAAAAAATTCTAGAGTTAAACTTTCCTATTTCATATACATGAGGTCCTCAATATTATTCAAAAGGTATACCTCTTATTTCCCTGTACTTCAAATCAATTTCTTTCTGAACAGAAATTCAGTTTGGTCTTTCCCCAGGCAATGATAACCTTCTCTGATACTCTGTAAGGCTGCAGTCCTCCAGACAGGACTTTCTGTCCTCCAAAGAGACAAAAGCTTCACCAAGGAGCAGCAAGGAGGGGGCTTTATAAGAGACGAACTTACAGTCACCTCTGTCTCTTCTCTAACTGCTGTGAGTGTCTAGACCAGTCCCTGTGTCCTTGGTTGAAAAAGGAAAAAGCCCTGGGTAAGCCAAGCTCAGCCCTTGGCATCTTCTTCATCTTCCTCTTTTGGCCCTGGATTTAGGGACCCTCTCTGTTTTCTGCAATCTGCCTTGTACAATGGGTAAATATGGAGTAATGATGAAGGAAGCAAAGAGGAGGGGCTTGCCAAACAGTGCTGTAGTCTCAGCTAGGAGATAATAAGGCAGGATGGCCAAGGATTAATACCATAGATGGATTTTCATTTTTCATAACATTTCAGAGTTTGAAATACCATAACATGAGGAGGAGCAGGAGGAGGAGGAGGAAGAGGAAGATGATGATGATGATGATCTCTCACATTTACTTAGGTTTTTACAAAGCACTACATAATCTTAAAAACATTATCTCACATTAACAATAATAACAGCTAAGTGAGAGAATTTAATGAAGAGGTTACTAATTTGTGGCACTGGAGATGACAACAATCATGGTTATGATAATGACGGTGACAGTGGTGGTGATGATACTAATAAACTGATATATACTTCATATGCATTATCTCACTTAGTCCTACAGCAACTCTAAGAGGTAAGTACTATAATTATCTTATTTTTAAGTTGAAGAAACTAAGGTTTAAAAAGATCAAGAAACTTGCCCAAGGTCACACAGCAATGAAGTGGCAGAAGTGGGACGCAAACAACAGATGGACTCAAAGCCTATCTACTAAATCACTAACTATACTTCTTATAGTTAAGATTAGAGCTCAATTCTTTTGAATCCTGTCCTAGTCTAATGTTGATTCCCTCACAGGCTGTCTCCTGAATTTAGCAAGGTATGTGTTCAAATAGAAATCTAATACATATTGCATAATTTTCTAATACATTATATTATCTGATACCCCAAAAAGTCTAATGTTACAGCCTGCAAATATATCTCTAGTTGTAAAAATATACTCTTTAATTATATGTCGTAACATATATTAAGTAAAATAATTAACTATACTGTTCATTTTATCAATATGGCATCTAAGCAATTTTAAGAAGTTTTTTTTTCCATGTACTCCGACTTGAAGCTCAAATTTTAACTAGTTTTTATAAGTCACATGCATATAGTTTATTTCAAGAGAAAAAAAGTCATTTCACTTTGTTATATTCTTGCAGAAGATTTCCCTGTCCTAAAATCAGGACCATTTGTAAAGAATATAAAGGAGCCAAACTAGCTTCTCCTACAACTTCCACTTTAGGAAATAAATAAGAACATTTAATAAGTAAACAATAACAATGCCCTTACTATTTATAATCTATCCTCAGGGAATTTCAAAGCACTTTATAAATCATACCAGTCTTAAAATGTTTCCAGGACATAGACTGGAAAACCAAAGTATAGTAAAAATAATGATGATTTAAAAAACAAAATCTTCCATATGAAGTAGTTCCATGCACACAATAACAAAAATATTTAACATTTATTTAGAGAGCTATAATTTACAGAACACTTTTAATCCTTACTATAATCTTGAGAGGCAAAC
Organism: Varecia variegata; assembly: GCA_028533085.1. Classification (NCBI taxonomy): domain Eukaryota; kingdom Metazoa; phylum Chordata; class Mammalia; order Primates; family Lemuridae; genus Varecia; species Varecia variegata. The sequence goes on along the minus strand of CM052440.1, from coordinate 16,697,048 downwards.
AGAGAAGATTATATTATCCCCATATTAAAGTTAAGGGAGAACTATGATTCACAATGGATACTTGTCTCAGTTCAAATCACAGTTATCAAGAGGCAGAGCCAGAATTAGAACCCTGGTTTTCTGACTCCTGGGTCCTATGTACTTTCTACTCTATTTAATCCTTAGTCTTTACCTAAAAGAATGTTGCATTAATGTTTGACAAATGAATACACGTAATGCATGAATAAATCAGATCTTATCATAAAGAAATCCTAAATCTCTAAATTCCAGCCCCACATTTTGCCATTATATAACTTTTACTCCACATACTTTTCATTTATGAAGAATGAGGCTTTCCCCTCTAAAGGAATTATTATCCTCTAGAAAAATAAATTATCTTTGAGCTGATAAACTGATAAACAGCTGATAGACAAAATCATGAATACTTTTTCTAGATAAAGATCACAAGGTAAAAAACAGATGTATATTCTTAGAAGTATCTTACCAGGAAAAGCCAACGCTATAACCTTGAACCCTAGTTTATAGCATAGGTAGAGAACAATTACTATATATACTAGACACGCTTTGGGGATGAATGAAAAGAGTCATTTATACCGAGAAGGGAGAAGAGAATCCCAACACAGCCAATCCATGATTTTGCATCTATTAAGTAGAAAATATTATCATATTCTCACAACTGTCAGTCTGTGCTGTCAGACTTCACATTTAGCAATTATCTTGATGCCAGCTGTCCTTACAATTTCATTTCAAATTTAATATGCCCTAGAAAATATTACATTTCAAAATCTCAAGCAATCTGAAAAAGACAGTGACAGAAGAAATGGCCTCTGCAGGAAAGACACGTGTAGGCTCTCTGCACACTGTGGAACATACTAGAATCCTGCGGTAGACATTTGTTATTTGCCCCTGCCCCCTCCAGGATCATTGCAGGCCTTCCCGGTACAGCTCCAAATTACTGTTTAGATAACACCCCTCCCCCATTCTCAGTCTATATGGACTGAAGTCTTCTTACTCCACTCAACAGAGCCAGAGATGAGCATAAGACTTCTGATACCAACATCAGAGCCCTCTATGTTATGTTTTCCATCACAGTAGACATTGATTGCTCTGACTGCCTACCACAACACTCCCTTACTATGGCATGACAATTAATGGCTCTGCAGGCAAGCTGCCTGTTTCCACCACTTCATACCTATGTGACTCAACCCAGTTACTTAACTTCTCCAAGCCTCAGTTCCCTCATCTGTAAAATGAAGATTCGCTCACATATTCAACAAATATTTAGCAAGGCTTACTAAGTTCTAGGCATTATGCAGGTGCTGGGGTTAGAGTGGTGCATAAGACAGAAAAGGTGAATATACTCGTGGAGCTCATACATTGTAGAAAAGGAGTCAGATAACAGCAGACAAGAGAAATGCAGACTGTAGGTGCCATAAAAAAAAATCACGAGATGAGACAGTAAAAGAGTAACTGTAGATCCACCTTATGTAGCATGTCAGGATAAAGCCTCTCTGAGGAGGTGACATGGGAGCTGAAACATAAAAAATAAGAATAAGCAAACTACTCACAGAACTGGAAAATCATTGCAGGAAGAGGGAAAAGTCAGACACAGAAAAGAGCTTGGCACAAAAGGAGATCTGTGTAACTGTGGCACACTGAGCGAGAAGGGGTGTAATAACACAAGATGGAACTGGAAAGCTGGCCAGTCACAGTGGCTCACATCTGCAATCTTAGCACTCTGGGAGGCTGAGGCAGGAGGGTTTCTTCAGGCCAGGAGTTCGAGACCAGCAAGAGCAAGACCTCATCTCTACAAAAAAAATAGAAAAATTAGCCGGGCATGATGGTGTCTGCCTGTAGCCCCAGCTACTCAGGAGGCTGAGGCAGGAGGATCGCTTGAGCCCAGGAGTTTGAGACTGCAGTGAGCTACGATGACACTACTGCATTCTAGCCCAGGTGACAGAAGAAGACCCTGTCTCAAAAATAAAAAATAAAAAATGGAATTAAGCATTAAGAATGCCAACTGATTCCTCCTGAATGAGAGTTACAGGAAAGGAATTCTGATGTCTGTGGGCAACAGGGAAGAATATAAAATATACCGCATTGACAAATGGCTTTTGGTTCCGCACCTCTATCTTCCTTCTTCCCTTCCACACATACAAAAGCTAGCAACATTCTAGGAGGCTCAATAAAGTGCTATAAAAGTGCCTTCACATACAGAAGATACACAACAAAAATTAGTACTGTATTACTTTGCTTGGGCCATAACAAAGTATCCCAAACTCGGCAGCTTAAACAGCAGAAATTATTTTCTCACAATCCTGAAGGCTAGAAGTCCGACATCAAGGTGTTGGAAGGGTTCGTTTCTTCTGAGGCTTCTCAACTTGGCTTGCAAATGGCCCTCTTCTTTCTGTGTCTTCCCAGGGTTCTCCCTCTGTGCTTGTCGGTGTCCTAAATCTCTTATAAGGACACCAGTCGTACTGGATTAGGGCCCACCCTAATGATCTCATTTTTACTTAATTACCTTTTTAAAGACCCTATTTCCAAATACAGTCACAGGGGATTAAGACGTCAACATATGAATTTGGGGAGGACACAATTCAGCCCATAACAAGTATCCACTCTCTGACAGATGTTAGACAAATCCAAGAATAGCTGAATCTTGGCGAGGTGATACTGAGTTATTTGATTTCAGGGATATGTTAAATATAAAAGATCCAAATCAGAAGTTTCAAACACTAGTGTTCAATAGAATCCATTATGGGATATGTTAAAAATTGTGGGTGTTCTGACCACACTCAGAAATTCTTAGGAGTGGACCAGGCATCTGTGTGTTCGCAACCTGGGATGAACTAAGTCTGATCTTGACCCTAAAAAGCAACGTCAACCCAGTCGGTGAGAAATGAGGCAGAACCAGGACTGGCAAAGAAGAGGAAAGGACTTTCAGTGAATAATCTAGTTATCTGTATCATCACATTCTCCTCATCATTAAGTCTCTCTCTGTTATTCAAAAATCTCTCTAATACCATATTATTCTCTTTGTGACTTTTGTCCAAATGATGCCTTTCCAAAGAAGTAATGTACGATGAGCAGAAATTTGTGCTTACGATATTTTTCAGGGGAGGGCTGGTTAGAATCACAAATGATGATCATTTGCTGCATGCCTAATATAACTCATTATCTACTGAATGGAATTTGATTGACTGATTGATTTGTTTTGGCCAATGGATTCAAAGAAGTGGGCTATATTTAGCCCATCTTCTTCCCTTTTACCTTAAGCTGCCTCTGGGACAGGCTGGCTTATGTTTTGATCACTCTCTAGTCTTATAATTATTTAGCAATATCTGTATCTATCATTAGATAGTACTGGATTCAAAGTTAAATGCCGTGAAATAATCTGGTACAACTGCTTTTTCAAATAATACATTTTATTTTTGTATTTTCTCCTTCACGCACTTCTTTATTCTATCTCTGGCTTCCAATCAACAAATATTTATTGTAGGCCATAAGCAGTGCCAGGCGTGTGCAATATAACAATAACTAAAACAATGTCCCTGTCCTTTAGGAAAACAAAGTCTGGAAAAGAAAAAAAAGATATGCAGACAAATAACCACAAGAGAATGTGCCATATTATAACTAAGATACCAAAAATGTGCAATGGAGCACAGAGAAGGGAGCTAATATTGCCTGAAGGCAGAGTTTCCAGTGTGGAGTGTGTAAACTGAAGGGTACAGTCAAGTATCCAGGCAAGGACACAGCATAAGAACAGGCATAAAAGCAAGAAAATACAAGGCATGTTTAGGGCACAGAAAAATACTTGTGATGCCTCTAATGAAAGGCTTGTAAGGGTGGGAATCGTGGTGGGTCTTTGCTATGCTAAATAATGAGCACTGTCAGGGGAAGTCACTGATAGTTTTCAAGCACCATCACGTCTGTGTTTAATTTCCCCTAGGCATAAAATTTTCCTGAGGTTGGCTGCTGCTCCCACCTCCCCAGGCGGCTCCCCCTCTCCAAAGCCCTATCCCTGCCTCCACGGCCCCACGCTGCCCGTGTTGTAGCAATCGGAAGCGCTTATTGTTCCCTCAATACATCAGGCATGTTCTCACTGGCTGCTAATGTCAAAAGCATAAATGAGAACATCTAAAGCTGTGATCAGCTCAGTGACAGCAACCCTATGGGGAGTTTTCAACAATTAATAAGAGGAGCGATATTGGGCCATTCCAGTTCTCTAAATTTTGTCATTTGCTGTTCCAGCTGCTTCATGGAAAAGCGTCACATGTTCTTTGTAAACAGAAGTTGATACATTCTCATAACCACCAGCAGGGAGAGACACCATTCAGCTTCCCAGCAGAAGGTGGATAAAAAGTGATAGCATTTAAAATGGTGTTCTCTGCTGTTTCTCTGGTTTTGATACTCTTCCATTGAAATCAGACTTTAGTTTTAACAAGGTGGCAGGTGAAACACGCCTTTTTGCTTTTAATGCCACCAGGAAACAATTTGTTTTCTCTTCTCTATAGAAATTCTTTTTTAAAAATGTTTTAAAACTTGCCTGTTCTGATACAAATCTTGTTTAGTTAACAGAGTATTACCCTTAAAGCTCAGCCAAAAGAGTAACAGGTAAAGCAACATGATAACAAATCACAGAATTTTAGACCTGAAAGGAAGTAAGAGGGAATGCAGTGGTATGTTTAAAAACTTATGGTTCCTTTGACGTTCAGATTAACAAGGACCTGGTAGCACTGATCATCTAGTGTCCTCGATGGAAATGTAGCAAACAGGAGTGGAATTATAACCCTGAGAGTTGAAATCAGAATAGTATGACTGTTGCACTCCTCAACTCATTTTTAAAAGGAATGTATTTTTTAAGGAATGTATTTAAAAGGATAGAAGTGAAAATTACATAATCCAATATAGAATTGTTAAATTCCTGAGAATTTTATTTTTTATCTGTTCTAGACCTACTAGGTTAAGGACGAAATCTGTGCTAATGATCAAGAAAGCACAGCTATCATTACCAAGTTAATTAAGGTGTGATTCGAGAGATTTTTTCCAATTTTTTGAGTTGTCACAGAGTCAATGTCAATCTCTCACACACTGCAGGAATCTCCTAGATAACCTCCCTGATACATATCATCCAGTCTCTGCTGAAATATTACCTTCTTTGTTGTATATATTTAAGATACACAACATGATATTTTCATATACATAATAAAATAATTACTCCAGTCAAACAAATGAACACATCCATCATCTCATTTAGTTACCTTTTTTTTTTTTTTACCCTTTTGGTGATAAGAGAACCTAAAATCTACTCTCTTAGCAAATTTCCAGTATAGAGTATTAACTACAGTCCTCATGCTGCTGTACATTAGATCTCTAGACATTCGTCCTACGTGACTGCAATTTTGTACTTTTTGACCTACATCTCCCCATACCTGTCCCTCCATCACCTGATCCCAGGTCTCGGTAACCACCACTCTACTCTGTTTCTATGTATTCAACTGTTTCGAGATTCTGCATATAAGTGAGATCATGCAGTATTTCTCTTTCTATGCCTAGCTTATTTCACTAAGCATAATAAGGTCCTCTAGGTTCATTCATGTTGTCGCAAATAGCAGGATCTCTTTTATTAAGGCTGAATAATATTTCAGTGTGTGTGTGTGTGTGTGTATGTGTGTGTGTGTGTAGATCACAATTTCTTTATCCATTCATCCATCAAAAGACACTTAAATTGTTTACATATCTTGTCTATTGTAGATAATGCTGCAATGAACATGGGAGCACAGATGATATCTCTACGAGGCACTGATTTCATTTCCTTTGGCTATATACCCAGAAGAGGGATGGTTTGCTGGGTCATACAGTAGTTTTACTTTTAATTTTTTAAGGAATCTCCAAACAGTTTTCCATAATGGTTACTCCAGTTTACACACAGGAGTTTCCTTTTCTCCACAGCCTCACCAACACTTCTCTCTTGTCTTTTTGGTATATTTCTGGGCTCTCTATTCTGTTCCATCAGTCTATATCACTTTTTATGCCTGTACCATACTGTTTTGATCACTACAGCTTTGTAATATAGTTTGAAATCAGAAAGTGTGATGCCTCCAACTTTTTCTGTCTCAAGATGGCTTTGGCTATTTGGAGTATTTTATGTTTCCATACAATTTTTTTTCTATTTCTGTGAAATGTTATTAATACATTTGCATCTCCATTTTCTTTCTATCCATGTCTAAATTCCCTTTCTTTTTCTTCTTTCCCTCTTCTCTCTTTCCTCTATGCTTCTCATTCTAGATCACAATTAGGTAACGTTAGGTGCATGTATGTAGTGACTATTTTTCCTGAAAGATGATTCAAGCTACAATTATAATCCTTTAGAAAAGTGTAGAATTCTTACATCCACCTAGAATAGAGCTGAATTCATTTACCTTCTATCCCAAACACAGGGACATAGGAAAGTATAAAATATTCTGTAAGTTGTAAAAAGATCCATACAATGGAATGTTATTTGGCATTAAAAAGGAATGAAGTACTGACACATGCAATAATGGATGAACTCTGAAAATATATGCTAAGTGAAGGAAGACAATCTTTATGTATGAATCCACTTACATGAAATGCCCAGAATAGGCAAATCTATTGAAACAGAAAGTAGTGGTTCCCTAGGGCTGGGGGAATGGGAGAAATGGGAAGTGACTGCTAATATGTACAGGGGCTTCTTTTTAGGGTGATAAAAATATTCTAAAATTAGATTGTGGTGGTAGTTTCAGAACTCTGTGAAAAAATAAAAACCATCAAACTGTACACTTTAAGCGGATGAACACTATGTATGTTACGAGAATTGTATCTCAATAAAGATTTTTAAAAAATGGCATCTAATACATCAGTCTACACACATACTATATATGCACATATATAACACATTCATTTACAGTGAATTCTCTATTATCAGCCTGTAGTTTATCCATTGAAATTTTAAAATTCAAAATTTCTTACCCTGATTGTAAGATGGTAATAATAATAACAATAATATTAATTATTCATTGAGTATGTACTATGCGCCAGCTATTGTGCTAAAAATACATAATCTCATTAAATCCTTACAAAGTCTCTAGAAAGTAGATTCTGTCACTACTTTAACATACATTATTTTTTATAAGCCTCACGACATGACCTATTGCTTTTCTAGATTTATGAGAAAACTGAGATTTAGGGTGGTAAAATAAAGCATTCTAGGTTTTATAGCTAGTAAGTGGCAGAGCTTTGATCACTGCACTCTGTTGCCACCTTAGCTATCCCTCTGTGTGGGCAATTGAGTCTTAGTGAGCTAAAAGAATCTTAACATTACTTTTGCAGACAGGCATCTGATATAGTAGGAAAAAACCCAGAACCAAAAGCCGAAACCCAGACGGCAGTCTGAGTCACGATACAAACTAACCAGGCCAACCAAATTCCAATCCTCTCATTTGCAAACAAAAAAATTGGAACAGAAATTTTTCAAGGTCCTATCAGCTTAAAAATCCCTTTAGTCCAATAAATACTTATTCAAAAATCTGAGTCTTCTGCCCAAAACAATCTTGCCAAAAGAAGTAGTTTCTTTATTATCTGCCCTATGCCTCTGTGACTATTATTGTTGTGAAAATATTAACTATAACTGAAAAATGAAAGCATAATTAACATCTACTTATGAAGTTCAGTACCATCCATTAACAACATACCACATAATGATTTATTAACCTTGTACCATAAAAATTTTTAAACATATTCAAAAGTAAAATAGTATAATAAACCCCAATGTTCTCATCACCCAGCTTCAAAAGTCATCAATTCATGGTCAAATTTGTTTTATCTATATACCCTTGCACTTTGAAGAAAATCCCTGGCATCATAACATTTCCGTAAATATTTTCAGTACACATGTCTAAAAGATAAAGATTCCTCTTCTTAAAAGCATAACCACAATACCATCATCACACCTAAAAGTATTAACAGTAATATCTTAATATAGTGACTTAAATAAACTGGGAAAATAAATTTAAATATATAAATGATGAGAAATAATAAAGATTTTAAGTATCACTTTAACTGCTACAAAAGATAAACCTAGGCATATTAAAATTTTAAAGAGTTTGTTTGAATATTCAGTGATTCACATATTGTGCAGCACCAGACTACTAGTGGTTTGGGCATCACCAAAGGGGGTTGCAAGGGAAAACTTTTATAAGGTGTCCATGGGAGCAAGACAAAGAAAATATTTGATTGCTTAAAGTGGAAAGTCCCTAGTGAGAGGTAACTGGCAGTTTCTGATTGGTAAAGTCTTTAGTTAGAGGTTAACTGGTAGTTTCTGACTAAGCTTAAGTTTTGTTTTACTGTTCTCTGTTTACATTGAGTTGGGTTTCGGTTTGCTTACATAGGAACCCAAAGCACTATCTAATGGTCTCCCAATTAATTTTTTTAACACTGGCAAATTTTACTTTGAGTGTTAATTAAGCTATCTGTATATTCAATTTTTTATCACTACTGTTTCTATTTTAATATATTATTTCTTTATATAATCTATTACATCTATAATTAATCTCTCTCTACTTTATTCATGAAATGTCATATGGCACTTTATTGACTGTCTCCATGAAAGTAGAGTACTAAACATTCTATAATGTATATGCTAACCTTATTAGTTTTTATTTACTCATTGAAAAGAAATTAAATTAGGCATGATTGCTCTATAAGCATTTTGCTCCTACCACACTTTCCTCTTTCCTTCCCTAATTTGCCTTCCCCTCCAAAAAAGTTTCAATCATGAAATTATTGATACTTTGCCTATACACTTCACCTTGAAAGATTCCTTTGGAAAATTAATTTCATTTCCTTGATCTAGCTAATGATAAAATAATGATGAAATCAAACAGAAGTAGAAACAATAATTTTTTAAAAGGAAACATCTAATTTAGTATTTGAAATTTATATCATTGTTTCACTAGTACAACAGAAAATTCCTCTGAGAAGGAGTTATAATTACCATTTGCACCCTTAAGTAAGGATTTTTCTGAGGCCCAAGAAAGCCATAAATAACATAGTTTCTTTTCAAATAGATAACAGAAATTTTAATTTTCTTTTATCATGTTCACAAGAAGTAAAATAGGTTACAAACGATGGGGGAGTAAACGGAGTGGAGAGATTAGCTTCAAAATAACTGCAGTGCACGACCCAAAGGCTGGATTTACGTCATCAAGGCTAAATAAAAGCCAGTCACCACCGTCTTATCGTTATAGTTCAATCATAAGCCAGGCCTTATGGGAATAACTCAAGAAAATAGATACATTTCAGAGAGCTGGAAGAGCTTGGAAAATTTCAAATATCAAATCTCCTTTCAAATATGTTAGGAGAGTTCACTAAGTAAAGTTATCCTGAAATGAATCCTTTCATACTGTTAAAGAAAACAAACAAACACTATTGCTGTGATTAACCACCAAGAAAAATAGTAGCTAAATTTACTGAGTGTTTATTATGTGCTAGTTTCTGTGCTCCTGCTTTACACCTGTAATGTTCACAACAAACCCTGCTAAGCCATGGAGGATACCCTGCTAATGGCCACACCGTATCCCCTTGACCTCCCTGTGAGTTCTCTTCCACTGCTGTGGATAGTCATGCGGATGTCAACAGCTCTCCACCTACAGGACCCACAGCTCTTTCCCCACTTCCTCCCTACTCTTCCTGGGATCACCTTGCACATACACTATCTGCACCTAAGTCCTTATCCCAGGGTTTGCCTTAGTGGAAAACCCTAATTAAAACTGTTGGTGATAGAGGTGGCACTAGAAAGCAGCCCCTCAGAATGAGATTCTGGAATTGTATCACTTGCTGGTCCCATTTCTAGTGATAAGTGAGTGGTGATAACCCATAACATGTTACAGCAGTACAATGACTGAACTTTTTACCTGAGGTGGATTGTAATGGGTTGCAGGAAGAAGAAAAAGTACAAGCTTATATAATAGCTCTAATACTTGAAAGACACAGGGTAATCAAAACACAAAGATTTTGGAGCATTTGTTAACTACTCTAGAAAAGCTGTGAAAAATGAGAATGGCAGGCTCGGGTAAGCCATCTGTCAATTCATGCTGTAAAAGCCAGAAAAACTCCATGTCAGTATTTAAAGTGACCCTTATCTTCTGTACTCAGAGAGCAGACTATACTGAAATCAGGCCTAAAATTTGATGGAAGAGCTTAGCTACAAAGAAGACTAAATGCACAGCCCCAGCAGGTCTCCCATCGAGGCTCTGATAGGGAAATGGTAGGGCAATGAGGCATGGGATGGTGATATTTGGGTGGGTGTACTCGAGAACATTGAACCTTTTATTCTGCTGCACCCTCTGGGCTGGCAGAATCCACTCTCTTCCCTTTCACAAAGGAAAACCACCTCCAGTTGCACGGTGCCCTGGCAAAGGACATACTTGAGGAGGATGCCCTGCTCAAAATCTGCCCTGCCTATCCTCCCTGCCTTTAGACCAGTAAGTAGGGTCAGATGCTGCTCATAATAGCTCCAGTTGTGCAGTGCAGTCCTGCTATGGGAAGAAATAGCTTATTTACCAGAACAGCTGCTGAGCCTGTCTGACATGTATCATTAGAATTGAGAGAACACATACGGAAGTGGATCTTGATGGTCCCGAGCTGAGGCATGGGGAAAGAGTGCTAGATAGAGTGTGCAATGCGGAAGAACTCTCCTGTGAATTTAACTTCTAGCAAGGAAATCTCAAGGAGACTTAGGAGGTCCTAAAACACCAATGGGATGTCAATGAGAGTGACAGGATTCTAAAAATAGCAGGAGGCAGAGGAGGAAGTTAGCCATTAGAAGGCAAATGCATGCCATAAAAGGCGGGAAGGTCACAGCAGCAACCAGAGAACTTGACCTGCAGGAATCTGTGGCAATGGCTGATAAATCATTAGCCATTTTGTTTATAGAGGCAAAAGAGATGGGTATTTGTTTGCTAGTACTGCTGCAACAAAGAACCCCAAACTGGGTGGCTTAAAGAACATAAATCTATTGTCTCACGGTTCTGAAGGCCAGAAGTCCAAGACCAAGATGTCAGCAGGGTTGGTTCCTTCTAAGGGCTGTGAGAATCTGTTCCATGACTCTCCCCTACCTTCCAGTGGTTTGTTGGCTTTCTTTGACTTGTAGAAGCAGCACCCCAATCTCTGCCTTCATCTTCACAATGCATTCTCCCTGTGTACATTTCTATATCCAAATTTTCCCTTTTATAAGAACAGTAGTCATATCGGATCAGGGACACAACCTACCCCAGTATGACCTCATCTTTACTAACTAAATCTGCAATGACCCTATCTCCAAATAAAGTCACATTCTGAGGTCCTAGGGTCAGTACTTTAACATATGAATGTGGGGGAAACACAATTCAACCTATAACAGGTAATGAATGAGACTGCTTTTTTAAAACACATATTGATAAAGAAGGCCAAGAACTGGAGAGAAGAGTGATGTTCGGTTTCCAGACCTAAGCCAGTTCTCAGACCCTGACCCCATCAACATCAGGGAAGTCTGAGTCCTTTTAAACAAAAACCCCAATGTTTCTTTAAGAATTCTCTAAGGGGTTGTGCCACCACTTACCAGAGTACCTCTACACTGGTGAAAGAGGAATTCTCAACCCTTTCAGGGACTGCTGGATATAGGGTCTAAGCCAACATTGATACCAGGGTATCCAAAACACCTTTATGGTCTCCCAATTTGAGTGGGAACATATGGAAGCCAGATAATAAATGGAATCCTGACCCAAGTCCATTTCACAGGTGGCCCAGTGGGTCTCCAGACCTACCATCTGGTCATGCACCTGGTCTCTGAGTATGTAATTGGGATGGATATACTTAGCATCAGCTAGAACCCAAACACCGGTTCTCTGACATGTAAAAGAACCATTACGAGAGAAAGGGACAAAGGAAGCCCCTGGTAGCATTTTCCCCCCTGCACCTGGCCCTGATAATAAATCAGAAGAAATATTTTAGCCAACTGAAATAACAACAATTTGTGCCACATTCACAGAGTGGCTCCTGCAAAAAACCATATAGCTCATGGATGGGTTAACTTGATATGTTGGTGCAAGATGAAAACTATTGTCACACTACAGCCTCATGCAGTAATTACTTCAGTGTAACTCAAAATGTAGATCACAGACTAACGCCAATTCATAAATTGTTTTTTATGATTCCACAACAAGATAAGTATCAAAAGTAAGAGTACATATTTGGAAACATTTAAGGCAATTTGACATTGCAGCAATAACTGTGCAGTTTTATATTTACAAAAAGATCACTCATAATGAACTGAAAACAAACCAAATAAATGAACCTTTCACATGACCAATTTGAGTAGCACTGTTCTAAAGCAGCAGTCCCCAACCTTTTTGGCACCAGGGACCAGTTTCATGGAAGACAATTTTCCCACAGACCTGGGGGGAGGGAGGGTGATGGTTTTGGGATGATTCAAGCGCATTACATTTATCGTGCAGTCAAACCTCTCTGCTAATGATAATCTGTATTTGCAGCTGCTCCCCAGTGCTAGCATCACCACCTCAGCTCCAGCTCAGATCATCAGGCATTAGATTCTCAGAAGGAGCATGCAACCTAGATCCCTCACATGCGCAGTTTACAGTAGAGTTTGTGCTCCAACGAGAATCTAATGCCGCCACTGATACGACAGGAGGCGGAGCTCAGGCAGTGATGCGAGCAACGGGGAGCAGCTATAAATACAGAGGAAGCTTTGCTCACTTGCCCACCTCTTGCTGTGCAGCCCGGTTCCTCACAGGCTGGGGACCAGTGCCAGTCTGTGGCCCGGGGGTTGGGACAGAGCTTTATCAACTTTGTATGATGAGAGAAGTGGTTTGAGGTAAAGACATATATCAATTCTTGGGCTAATTGATCTGCTAATTGATCAGAAGTCTGGACGGAGCAAGACTACATGATCAGATACAAAGAGGTCTGAAAAAGAGGCATGTGGATAACCCTATAGGTGTGGACGGAAAGTGTGAAGACCCAACAAAGCACCCACAGCAGAGGAGGCACTGAACAACCAGATGGAAAAGACGACTCATCTATGAATGTCAGCCATCCCTGTCCTCGGCCGCCTCGACGCTTGCTTGCACAGTGGACTTGTGAACTAAGTAGTCCTGGTGGTAGGGACAGAGGCTATGCATGGGCACAAAAGCATGGACTCCCTCTCACCAAGGCTGATCTAGCTACCAACAATGCTAAATGTCTGACCAATAAACATTTAGCCAAAAGTGACCCGTCAATATGATACCATCCCTCAAGGAAGCCAATGAGACATTTGGTGGCAAGTTGATTACATCGTATTCCTCCCACTCTGGAAGTCACAGAAATTCATTTTCACTGGGACTGATACTTATCAGATAATGGTTTTGCCTTCTTTGCCTCATCCAGGCCTCATTTACTGGCATAGGACCCACTGGTCCTATCTTTTATGGCATCACCAGCCTGATGAAATGCTAGACTGGCCTAAAGGCTCAGCTATAGAATAACTCTCTATGGGCTGGGTGCCTGTCCTCCACAATGCAATATACACATTATACCATGGCTGTTACATGATGCTCCATCCCATCAGCATGGGTGTGGGAACTAAGGGGCAGAAGTAGCATTGGTGCACTCACCACTTCACCCTCTTGGGAAATTTGCCCATCCTCAGTGACCAAGTTTGGGAATCCTCTCAACTTTAGGCTTTGTAGGATTTGATATCTTAGCCCCTGTGGGTATAACATTTCCACCAATGAATAAATTACCTTCACCCAAGTACTTTACTTCAGTGCCTGATTTTAAAGTGAATCTGTGCTACATTTAACACAGATAGATACTATTATTATCACCTTCTTTTATATGAGGAATAGGCACAAGAAAGTCTAAATTGACCAGGGTCACACAGCTAGTCAGTGTGGAGCCAGAACGTGACCCTGGGCAGTCTCATCTAGAGCCCTTGCTCTTAACCTTTCTATTATTGTCTGTTTTAAAAGTCCGTATTTTTGTATTCAGTTGTCTTTGAGCAAAGCATTACTACATTATTTTATGTTTGTAAAGCAGGTGTGGCTAACACCTTTACAGTCAAAATAAAGTTCGATTAAATCTGGTAATTATTTAATATAGGTTTCAATGTAATCAGATAGTAACAATGTCTAGCTCTATCTTAATTTAGCAATCATTTACCTATAAGCATGTTCCTTTAAAAATACACCTAAGCCAAAAGAATAAAGAAATAAAGATGTCTTTTTTAAAAAATTTCACAACTTATGCATTTTAGAACAACAATTAATAGGGTAAGTTCAGAGCAATAGTTGCCAATGATTTTTCTCCCCAGTAAGTAGGAAGTCAGCAAGATAAATCAACCAAGCTAGCAGTTTTCAAAAAATAAACATAAAAGTCCTTTGTACTGACCAATCCTCATCATTTAGCATCACCTGTCCATCAACTGGCTCTATGCTTGAGGCATTAGAGTGAAGACCTGGGAACTATTATACAAATCTCAAATTTTTTAAGACTTACAATGTGCAATTTCCTAACAGGGTGGTATGATAGAAAGAGCATTAATTCTGGAGTCAGATAATCCCAGTTTTGCAATTTAACTTGCTACGTAGCCTAGGACAATTTATTTAACTTCTTCGATCTTCAGTTTCCTAGCCTGTAAAATGTGGAGAAAAAAAGGATAAAGTATGCAAAATGCCTAGTAAATTATCTGGCACATGGCTGTTAACTCAATAATAATAGTTTCCTTCTCTACATGCATTATTAATTAATTCATGTTTACATAGTTACTTGCAATTAAAAGAAATAATTTCAAAAACTCCCAAGGGTCTTATAAGTTTGGCTAGCAATAAATTGGAAGCCTGAATAAACAGATTAAAGCATGGATTCACAAAAGAAGTAATAACAATAATAGATTAGAAAGCAGATAGACCCAGCCATAGGAAAGAAAGCTTAAACAGTACTCAGCAATGTCTCCAGAGTATCATGAGAAACTATTTTGGTCACCCCAGAGGTGTCCACAGGGATACCCACTGCCAAGATGTCAAGCTGCACTGTCTAATACGGTAGCCTCCAGCCCCACATGTGGCTATTGAGCATCTGAAGTACAGCCAGCCCAAACTGAGATGTGCTGCAAGGTAAAACACACACTGGATTGAAAAGATTTAGTATGAAAAATGTACAAATATCTCATTAATAATTTTTTATATTGATTACATGTTGAATTAATCTTTTGGATATACTGAGTTAAAAATATGTTATTAAATTTAATCTCTTCCTTTTTACATTCTTTACTGTGGCTACTAGAAATTTATATGGTTTTGGGGGAGTTTGTTTGTTGGTTTGTTTGAGACAGAGTCTCACTCTGTTGCCTGGGCTAGAGTGCAGTGGCATCCTCACAGCTGTCCTAACAGCAACTTCAAACTCCTGGCCTCAAGTGATCCTCCCACCTTGGTCTCCCAAAATGCTAGGATTACAGGTGTGAGTCACCGGCCCCAGCCAGAAATTTTAAATTTACATATCTTATTTACATTATATTTCCACTAGACAGCACTTATGTAGAGTCCTCATTAGCTGTCTCACATGCTCTTCCCTGACACTCTTCCATTCTTTAGCAAAGACCCAACACTATGGAAGTGAAAATTTTCTCTCATATCCTTGTAGGGTATGAGGGCCTCACTATCCCAGATGTAACACAAGGGTGATTTGCCACAAATGATCTTTAAATGATTTTCAAAATATACAGGGATAAATAAATGGATGAGATAACTCCAAGGGAAAAATGTCCCCCAAGGACGACATTCACATGGGCAAGACTCTGTGGCACTTTCTAATGCATTAATACACTATTTTAATCTGCACTATCCATTCACCAAGACAAATAAAGGTTAGGTGTCTACCATATACACACACACACATATATACACTCACACATACACATAGAGGGACACAGGGAGAGAGAAAAAGAGAGAGAGATGAATGATAGGAATTGGCTCATGAGATTATGGAGGCTGAAAAGTCCCACAATCATTCATTCATTCATTCATTCATGTTTACACAGTTTACAAGTCCCTGCCATCTGCGAGCTGGGTACCCGGGAAAACTGGTGGTGTAATTCAGTTCAAGTCCGAAGGCCTGAGAACCTGGGAAGAACTGTAAGTCCCAGAGTCCAAAGGCCCAATCAAGGAACTCCAGATCCAAGAACAGGAGGAGGTGAATGCCCAGCTCAAGAAAAGACAGCAAACTTGCCCTTCCTCCACCTTTTTGTTCTATTCAGGCCCTCAATGGATTAGATGATGCTCACCCACACTGGGGAGAGTGATCTTTACTCAGTTTACTGAGTCAAATGCTAATCTCTTCCAGAAACAGCCTCACACACACACCCATAAATAACATTTTGCCAATCACCTGGCTGTCTCTTAGCCCAGTTAATTTGATACATAAAATTAACCACCATACCACCTCCAGCCTCTATACTACTTTATCTGAGATTAGCGTGGAAAGTCTATCGGAGGCTTCAGTGGACAGTTTTTCTAGGCAACTCTGCAGACTCTGTGCATCTTTTTCAAGTGTTTCACAAATACAGTTTCCCAATCTTTATAAAAAATGAGACTCTCCAAAAATAACCAAATTCTCACTCACCCAACTCACATTCTCCCAAAAAGTCTACTCACCGTAAACAAGGCAATCCAATCTGATAGTGGGAAAATGTAAGTTAATGGTATAATGAAAAAAATCAGTTTGAGAGGTAAAACCAGAGACCGCTGGAGAAGATGGTATGAATGGCAAAAGAACCCAGTGTGTGTTCTCATCTCCATCAATACACACTAATAATCTGCTTTATGAAAATCTCCTGCCTAAATTATTTTCAAGGAAAAATTTGTAATATAAAAATATGAAAAATAAAAACCTATTTTCTACTTTGAAAGCTTTTAATAATCTTAGATGAGTATAATTATATGCAATCACTTTTCTGCAAGTGCCTTTTAGCTAAAGGAGTCCTAGAGTCAACAAGAGTCCTAGAGTCAAATTACCTGGGTTCAAACCCCAGCTCTGCCACTTAAGGGCTACGTGACCTTGGAAAGTCCCTTAACCTTACCCTGCTCAGTTTCCTCCTCTACAAAATGTGGATAATGATAGCATCTACCTTACAGTGTTGTTATGATAATGAAATACATTCATACCTAAAGCATTTAGAACAATGCCTGACAAGTAGCAAGGTCTAAATAAATAGAACTTATTATTATAAATGACCAACAAATTAAATACAGTAACTGGTACATCTAGTCTCACTTAATTTTCTTTTCATTTAATTGATGACTGTTTCCTCACTAAGGACTTCTTTAATTCTTCCAACAGGTATTAAAATGTTTAAGAGCCAAAGGATACATATAAACTATTTCTTTGTAAGACCCAATAAATACAATTTTGAGGCACTAAAAGACTCCTAATGAGAGCATGAAAAATCATTTAAGAAAAAATGCTTTGTATTGAAAATAGGAAAGTCAACAGGTTGATATCATGAATACCAATGGATATAATATTTAAGGCCCAAACCATACCATGTTCCACTAGCATTAAGTGTCAATTATGTGACTGGTGCTTCCAAGAGACTGGACAGAAGACAAGGCCTCTATCCTTAAAGGCTCACCACTATGTTATGACATAAACTATAGTTTGGATGTGTCCCCCAAAGTTCATGCACTGGAAGCTTAATCCTCAATGCCTTGAGAGGTGGGACCTTTAAGATGTGATTAAGCCATAAAGGCTCTGCCCTCATGAATGGATTAATGCCATTCTTGCAGGAGTGGGTTCCTAATAAAAAGGATAACCTCAGCCCCCTCTTGCCCTTCTGCCTTCCCATGTGGGATGACATGGCACAAAGACCCTCTCTAGATGCCTGCCCCTTGACCTTGGACTTCTCAGCCTCCAGAACTGTAAAAAATAATTTTTTTCCTTATAAATTACCCAGTCTGTGGCATTCTGTCATCATAACACAAAATGGACTAAGATGATCTATTATAAGAGAAGTATGAGCAAAGTACATAATAGGCAAAAGAAAGAATCTGAACAAAGGCAAAGAAAAATGAAAGTGCATAGCATATCTGGGGAATAGTCAGTGTGGCTGCAGCATTCCTTGAGGGTCTTACATCACCTTCTTTTTCCAAACATTAAGTGCCTGTCATGCGTGAGGCACCAAAGAAACAGACACGTAAACTATAGCCCCTGGAAGGTAGTATCTGCTCTGAATGACAATGCATGGCTAAAGTTAGCTGGGAGAAGCAGAGGAGCAGGAGCATTCGAAGAAGGAGAAATGGCACAGGCAGAGGCATTTGGAGAACCACACAGAGTTTGACAAGTCTAAATCCACAGGCGAATGACAAGATAAAGGCAGAGGTGGGACCATAGATGCTTTGGAAGCTAGGCTTTTTATAACAAAGGTGACCAGTAATTATTAAAGGATTTTAAATCAGCGAGGGTCATGATCAGGTCTGTGTTTTAACAAAGGCTTTCTGGTAGTAGGCCAGACAGGAGTAACCCAGGAGAGAAAGATGCTAAGGAAATTGCATTAATGATGGGGACAGAGAAGAGGAAAGAACGTATTCAAGAGGGATTGTGAAGGGAGACCAAAACTTGGTAAAAATAAGGAAGAAAGAGAAGTCTAGGATGGTTCCTTGAGTTCTTTCCTAATCCATGTTGCTCCCTAGTAGAAACGTCTCCTTTAAACCTATTTTATTTTTACCTTAGCGGCCTTTTTATTGGTACCTACTTATTGACATCTCCCTTCCCCTACTGGTAAACTAACTATGGGCAGACATCATGGCTTATTCCACTTACATTCTTAGCGGGGCCAGAACTGGGTGGGGAGAGTGAGGCGCTCGCTTTCAGGTTCGGGCTGGTGCAAGGTTGAAGTCTGTCTTTATCTAAAAGTTTGGTATTTTATCATGGATTTTTTGGCATTCATTTTGAATTTTTAAAAGAGTACATTAAAATATCATTTATCTTGATTACTGAGTTTCTTGGCACCCTCTTAAATTTTATATCCCAGGCGAGTATCTTACAACCTCACCATCGTCCCAGCCCTGATTTTCAGTGCCTTCCTGACACATACCTAAGGCAAGCAGGTACTCAAATGCACGCTGAAGGAAGGAGAAGCCAACAGATGGCACCAGCAACAAGACGGATGGCCGTGGGCCCTTCCCAGGGACAGTGAACACAGGGGGAGCAAAAGACTTGGGGGGAAAAAAAGAGTTTATAATGCGTGTCAGAAGCACTGTCTTGTGTGTTATCTTATAGATTCATTTATTATTCAACACTGGCAGCGTGTGTAATGGGAAATATTAAAGACTGACATTACTCGAGGAATTGTCCTCAAGATATTTCCCCATTATCTTTTTAAAACTTACATTAATATTTGAAGTATTATGGCAATATCCAATTTCTTAGCTCAGCTTGTAAGTTAACATCGCTTAGGACACCAAGATGAGATGCTTCTTACAGAAATGTGTCACGAACACTGCTATGGTGTGAATGTTCGTGCTCCCCCAAAATCCATATGTCGAAATCCTAACTCCCAAGATGATGGTATTCAGAGGTGGGGCCTTTTGGGAGGTGATCACGAGGCAGAGCTTTCGTGGATGGTATTAGTGCCCTTATAAACGAGGCCCCAGAAAGCTGACTTGCCTCTTCCACCATGTGCAGGCCCAGCTAGAAGGTGACATCTACGAATCAGAGAGGGCCCTCCCCGACACCAGATCTGCTGGCATCTTGATCTTGAACCTCTCAGCCTCCAGAACTCAGAGAAATAAATTGTTTCTAAGCCACCCCGTCTATGGTATTTTACTATAGCAGCCCAAACACACTAAGACAAACACAGTCTTTGATATTACTTCATCAAATATCCTACCAGCAAGGCCTACCCTTGTTAGTGTAGACACGAGCAGAGGACGTATGGAACAGGCCATGTGAACCAACGGGACACTGAGTAACAAAACACACTGCAACATAAGCTTAGTCGTGTCACAGAACGTTAGCGTAAGAAAAGTGAGAAATGAGCAGGGAAAATATAAAAGCAAGCAACCTAAACAAACGGGATACTGAGTAAGAGAATATACTGTAACAATAATAAGATAAGAGTAACCACAAGTATCCTAAAAAATATAACAGAAACAACAGAGGGCACATTATAAATTACAGTTTGCCCCCCACGCCCCATATGGGCTTTGGACACTAAAACACATCTGGGCCTAGCCATATAAGGTGAGAAACTCCCCCCACACCCCG
The DNA here is from genome assembly GCA_028533085.1 of Varecia variegata. NCBI lineage: Eukaryota > Metazoa > Chordata > Mammalia > Primates > Lemuridae > Varecia > Varecia variegata. The sequence continues at coordinate 16,676,732 of CM052440.1, read as the reverse complement.
CCCAACAGCTGGAAAGAAACAACATGTCCATTGATCAAGAAAAAAGAAAAGAAGAAACAACGTCATGAAAGAAAGCCCAGACAAGAGAAAAAGGGATGACACCGAGACCCCAGTGCCACTGTCTGCCGGGACGTGTGTCCTCTCCTCCCCGCCCCTTCTGGAGTGTACTATCGCTTGCTAATCTTCCTTGGCAGTCGCCTCCATGTCTGGAGGTGCACTTGCTTAATAAACTTTGCTGCCTGCTGCTTCAAAACTGTCTCTTCCTTTCATTCTTCAACTGTGAGAAGACAAGAACTGAGGAGTTCAACAGCTGGTAACACCCTGACCACCCTTATATGAAACAACACCCACATTTCTGTGTTTCTATATCCCTGATCACTTTTCTTTATAGCATTTATCACCTCCTGATATAGTCTATGTTTATGACTTTTCTTTCCCCTTTAAAAAGATGAGCTCCATGAGAACATGGAATGTGTTTATTTTGTTCACAGTTGTATCCCCAGCACTTGGAATAAATGCCACTGAAGGTCATGAAAAAGAGTGGGAGGGTGGCTGGAGGTTGGTTTACACTGGCACAGAAATAAGACAAAGAAAATAAATAAGGCCCTGTGTAGACAGCAAACTGGAGCTAAGAGCTCACAGGAATTTAACAGAAATCCGCAGAAGCCAAAAACAAAGATGCAACTGCAAACCGGAGCAATAGGCTTGGGAGTTTACCTGTAGTTACCTTAGGGAGTAACTAACCACTGGCCTTGGGCTTTAAACAGCTTCTGGCCAGAGGAGATCCAAATCTCTGTACAAAGCTGGTACCCTCAAAGGGCTACATGCTTGCCTGTCACTGGCATACCAGAAAATGAAAAGAAACTAGCCCATCTCAGCCTGGGCTCCGGGGAGAATGAAAGCATTTCCCCGGAGAATTCTTAACTATGACTTACCCTCAAATCTTTGGGGCTTTAAATTTATACTATCTACATGGTCTAGGAATCCCAAGCCAAGAAATTAAAATAAATATTGATTCTGGGAGTGATAGTCATCAATTTATTATCTCTCAGCTCCAAATTTACCCTTCTTTTTCCTGCTTTGTGATATTGGCGTTGGACCCTCCATTTCTCCTTGACTTCTGGCTTGATGGTAAGCTTTGTCACGTGGAGGGGCAAGGCTGATAAGCCCATACTGTATTTACTTATTAAATACAATACCTTATGAAAGGTTTCTTTCTGAAAACCTAACAGAAAGTTAATACACAGAATCCTCATCCAATATGCACTCTTCTTCCAATGGCAGAGCTGGCTTTGAGCCAAGCTTAATTTTTCAGACACTGAAACATTCCCCAGTTACATGTAATATTTGAATAGATTTTTATCTGATCCTTCTTTAACTCAATAGATGTATCATTGAAGATTAATAATCTCACATCTACCTGGATAACTTTTAAGTAGTTTTTCAGTCCAGTAGGCTCCAGTTTCATTTATCATAAGATCGATTGCTTATATACCCCACTTCACATTCCAAGTATCTTCTCATTTTATAGAATGATAAAAGGTTATGTAGATTTTAGATACAGTAAGAATAAAAATCACTCAGAAAAAACAGGCTTGCCAATTTATATATCTAGTGTTTATCAGTTTAACTGCTCTATATTAGAACTGTGAAGTACTAAACACACTCCATTCCATACTCTAGCTGGTACCACCTTGTGATGGTTAATTTTATGTCTTAACCTGATTGGGCCATGAGGGGCCCAGATATTTGGTCAAACTTGATTTTGTGAGGGTGTTTAAATCTGTAGACTGAGTAAAACATATTGCTCTCCCTAATGGGGGGGGGGCTCCTTCACTTAGTTGAAGGTTTGGATAGAACAAAAAAATCTGACCTTCCCTTGAACATGAGGGAATTCCTCCTGTTTGACTGTCTTCAAAATGGGATGTCAGTTTTCCCTGCCTTTGGACTAGGCTGAACCTTGGCTCTCCCTGGGTCTTGAGCCCGCTGGTCTTCAGGCTGGGACCACACCACCGACTCTCCTGCATCTCCAGGTGGCACATCGCGGACCCTGGAGATCTTAGAACTTGTCAGCCTCCATAATCCCATAAGCCAATTCCTCATAATAAGTTTCTTTATGTGCATGCACACACATGCACACACACGCATGCGCGCGTGCACACACACACACACACACACATCCTGTTGGTTCTGTTTCTCTGGAGAAGCCTGGCTAATACACACTCCAAACAACCTTGCACTGACCCAGCTAAAGCATCCCTCCTAACAGCTACACATGCTCCAGACCTTTTCCTTTCTTCTCCCATTTCAAAAGATAAAAGTATTGTGTTTATTGTCTCCTCATTGTCCCCCATTTCCTCATGCCACCACCTTCTGGAAACACATTCCTAACCCATCTCTGTAATTACATGGTTAGAATATGAGCTGCTGTCTTCGTGGACATCCTGCCTACCCTCAGGTCACGGCTGTCTGTCTGGGGAGGGGGAATGAGGAAGAGATACCTGATCCAAGCTGAGCCAACCAGAAGCCATAAAGGTAAATGACATGTTTTTTTCCTTTTAATCTAGAAACTGAGAGTTGATTGAAGTCCCTCTCTGCCAACAGCCATGTGCAGGAATCAGGCCTAAGAGAATGAAGCAGATACACTGAAACAAGGTGAAAACCCAAGAAGGGTCCTACCGATGCCCAATTCCCTTGTCTCACTCATGCCTGAAGCTTGACCTCACCCCTCCCTCCCTGTCCCCACTACTGTAGTCAATAAATTTCCTCCTGGCCTAAACTGGCTTGAATTAGGTTTCAATCAGTTGCAACCAGAGGAGACACAGTAAATCCTTACTGTATGTAAATCATTGTGGAAATTTATATAATTAAATTAAAAATAACCAAACTAACTTCAAATGTTTTACAAAGTCCATTTTCCATAAATTAATATTATTCAAAAAATTAAATATGTTCAGGCCAGGAGCAGTGGCTCATGTCTGTAATACTAGCACTCTGGGAGGCTGAGGCAGGAGGATCACTTGCGGTCAGGAGTTTGAGACCAGCCTGAGCAAGAGCAAGATCCCATCTTTACAAAAAATAAAAATAAGCCAGGCATGGTGGCACATGCCTGTAGTCTCAGCTTCTTGGGAGGCTGAGGCAAGAGGATCACTTGAGCCTGGGAGTTTGATGTTGGAAGTGAGGTATGATGACACCACTACACTCTAGCTGAGGCGACAGACTGAGACTCTATCTCAAAAAAAAAAATATTAAATATGTTCAATATTTCCCCTAAAACATCATTAACCTTGAGGCTACCTAAAATGCAAAGGTTACCTACTAAAAATGTCCCTTTGCATGTGTTTACATGGGACTTATCAAATTAGAAATCATAATGAGATCCATGTTCTCTGGAGAACACTATAAGCTCTCATTAAAAATACTATTAACATATAAAAATAATACTATAAAAACACTATAATCACTGAATCTTGAAGGAAAGCCATATTTACAAAATGAGATCATCAATCAAATATCTTCTTAACACTTTTAAGTTCAGTGTTTTCTTAGTTGGATAAAGGTTGAAATTCACTATCTTCTTATACATCATAGAACCCCTGTTATAGACAAAGCATTTAACTATCAAGTAGTTGTTTATACACAGGTCATGAAAAATAAACTGGTTCTGAATTTCCTCTTCAACAAGATCAATGTTATCCTATAGGAAAGATGGTGGTTCGGATAATTACAATTTAGAGATAAACACACAATCTTTGGTACGCAGATTCAATTGATTTCAAAGTCTCCAACCATCTACTATTTTATAAGGTTGCTGACAAATGGTTTTAATGGCTGATTTCTCTACTCTCATTGCCTATATATATTTTCCTGAATGATGTACTAACTAGCACAATTGTGAACAAAGAGAAAGTGAGAGAAAATAAGAAGCTAACACACATATACACATCAAAAAACAAACTTGAGAAGAGGGTTTATACCCTCTCAGGATCATAGATCCAGGTAACTTTTCTTTATCACTCTTTCTAACTTTACCAATTAGAAAAGAAAATCAGATAATCCTAGAATAAGTAGGAAAGCAAGCTTGGAAGTGGTAAAGTGGTCAACAGACTCTAAATAAGGCAATTAAAGCAACTAGGGGGTGAACAGTAAACAAGCTTCTTCTACTAAGAAGCTTTAATGATAAAAGTCTCAGGCCCCAGAATTATACTCAGATCAGAAAGGTTAGGTTTTCTATTGTTTTAATTTTATAGAATTTCAGGAAATATTATGAGCTTCATTTGCCAAATAGCATCATGGGAACAGGTAACGAGTATCAGGACTATGGTTTCCTCTTAGGCATGAGCCCTCTTCCAAGATCACTGGTTGTTGGCAGAATTCATTTCCTTGCAGTTATAATACTGACACCCCCCATTGTCATGCTGTCTGCTAGGAGACAGTCTCAGCCCCTAGATGCCACCTGCAATTCCTTGCCAAGTGGTCCCCTCAATAGGCTCTCAAATGCTCCCAAGCTTTGACTCTTTCTAACTTCAGAAAAGGCCCAGTCCCTTTTAAAGGCTCACTCAATTACATCAGGCCCACCCAGATAATGTCCCTATTGACTGATTTAAACTAAACTGATTAGTGACCTAATCACAAATGTGATGACTCTTCATATTTACAAGTTCTGCCCACAGTCAAGGGAAGAGGATTATACAGGATGCACTCAGAGGAAGAGAATTATATCAGATGTGTACATCAGAGGGTAAGAATCTTGGAAGAAATCTTAGACTTCTGCCTAACATAGGTGGTAATAGAAGATGAAAACAAAAATTCTTCAATGCTAGAGATTTTCCAAAAATTCTCCAAAGCTAGCCAAAATTCAGTTAAATAGTTTTCCCTCCTATATTTCTATCCCCAAAGATGATGCTATTTATAAAATGTATATGCATAATTACATTTGAAATGGAAGATCTTCCCACATTTGGTAACTGTTCTTTGGCTATTGGTGGTACTAATCTATTACAAGGCCTATTTTACTGACTGGGAGTATCTGCCTCTCTCACAATCTTTTATTCATTATAAACCACTCCTACCTCTGATTTCTGTATTCCTGGCTGCCTTGACTGTTAGCATTAGATTAATATTGGACATATTAAGGTCCCCCTAGCCCACAGAGACCAAAAATCCCTTGCTAATTTTGCCTGTTGATTTGGGAGGCAAATGTTATACTGATGGACTAAGAAGTAGAGCATCATGAAAACAAAGCCACCTTCTATAGCTCTTAGCCTCTCATGACAACATGGCATAAGTTTACAGATCTTCAGACAACTACCACATTGCTATATGGATTTAACAAGCTGATCTGTAGTCTCCAACAACAAATACATGTAGAACACTAGTACAGCTTCTTCTGAGAAAAGGGTTATTTATTAAAAATTGCTATTTGATGGGAGAGATGATAAGATGGACATTGCTAGCAATAATTAACATTTTAATAGTTTTGGCTCCTAAACAATGGCTTTCATGTTACAGTCAGATTGTCAGGCCAAGTAGAAGAGTTTCAGCTTTCTTTGATTCATTTTATAACATAATACTTAAGGCTACAAATAACAACTGAGTTCCTACTAAGTATAAGACACTGTCTAGTAGGTGGGTGGTGGTAGAGAACAGAAGATACAGGATGAATCAAACATGAATCCTGCCCTCAAGTTATCTATAATAAGTGACAAGAAAATCCTGAGGACAGAATCAACCCACTTTTCCTTTCCCTTCCTGTGGCAGGCAGACTCTTAAGGTGAGCTCCATAATCCTCAGCTCCTAGTTTTCATACCCTGTGAGACACCGCCATCTTGAGTGTGCACAGAACCTGCAACTTGTTACTAACCAAAGAGTATACCAAACGTGACAGGATATATGCAATTGCATGTACATGACTATGTGATTATGTTACACACACTTGTAGCACCCATCTTGTTGGCGTCTCTGTCCTTTGCTGGCTTGGAGGAAGCAAGTGGCCATGGTGGGGAATGCCATGTGGCCAGGAACTGCAGGAGATTTCTAGTGGCTGAAGCTGGCCCCAGGTTGACAGCCAGCAAGAAATTGAAACCCTCAGTCCTACAACTGCAAGGAACTAAATTCTGCCAACAACCTGAGTGAGCTTGAAAACATCTCCTTCCCCAGTCGACCCTCAGTTGAAAACTAAGTCCTGGCAAATACCTTGATGGAAGCTTTGTGAGACCTGGAGCAGAGGACTCAGGTAAGCCATGCCCAGATCCCTGGCCCCCAGACACTGTGAGACAATAAATACATGTTGCTTTAAGCCACTAAGTTTATGGTAATATTGTTCATTACACAGTAATAGATAACTAATACACTTTCCTTCTTATATTATTCAAGCAGCTAACATACCATAGGAGGTAAACTCAAGTATCTGAATGTCAGATCACCTCCAGCGATATGCAATCCCAGCCTATGCACTAGAGAAAACCGGGGTGGGTCGCACAGTCACACTCTTGTGTAAGACTCAAGCTCCAGTACTGACAGACTCAAGCTGTCAATATTGCCAAATGGCCAGTCCAGCCACCTAATTAACAGATCATAAACTAAAGACCAGCTGCTTATTCCCACCTTGGACACTCTCAAAGAACATGGACCTTCCACTTCATGGCTAAATGCTCAGAATGAGCCACCAGGCCTGTTTGATACAAACACAAAATTTGAAGCATCAAGGGGCTTAAGATGCGGAAGAAAACTGTCTTTCCTACTTACTCAAAGAAAGTAAAAACAGACACCTCTTAGTAAAATACAGCTATTTTCTTTCATATCTAAAAAACACCTTTTCTTAAACAACAATTAGCCCCTGTTTGGGGATATGCATTCATTATAAACAAACCAGAGTGAGCCTACATACCACTGGAAGATTCTTACCATCATTCTCTCAGAAGTCCCATCGTCACAGGCATATTGTTGTACAAATATTTTCACACAAGGAATGGAAGTGATGTATTAATACAATTTTATCAGGATCGTAAATGTAACTAAAAACAAACAATTAACAAAATTTATCTTTTTATTATTCAACAGTAAGAAGCAGAAAAAGTATTCAGCTGTCACTGTACTTATTTAATGCTCACTTTTTAAAAAGTCCGTTAGTTCCTTGTTGGAAAACACAAAATGTGTGACAAAATATATGCCTAGAGTAATGCGGTTTTCTCCTTTGTAAAAGGAGATTCGCTAGATTATTTCATTTAATTGTTCTATATATAGGGAAAGTAAAATCAGTAACCTAGTTCCAAAGGGGCAGCTAATAAAATTAACTTTTATTGTACATTTAAGAGAGAATTATTTTCTTTAATCATACACAATTTTTAAAAGGCTTTTTGTAAATCATTAACAGTTAAGATGTATTTGACGATTTAGGTAGATAAGATATTCACTGTTGTCTGAGAAAATCATTTCTGCAACATCAGTAAATACATAAGCATATTTCCAAAAATTGCAAGAAATAAAAGCACAATAATTGGAAATATATACATTTACTCTAAGTAAAGCTTGACTACATGCCCAGAGATGAGCGTGCAAAGCATAGCTTGATCTGCACTCCCACAGTGCCTCAAGGTACCTCTGTCTGAGTGCCCTGTTTGAGAACATCTGGGTCAGTCCTATGGCTGACACGACAATGTCCTAAATAGGGCGTGAGAATATGAAATGTGCATTGATGGAAACCAATGTATCTTTCAGATACAATGAGGGACTAAGCATAACAACGTTAAAAACCAGCATAGAGAAGCCAAAACCAAAACAAAATAAAACAAAAACATTTATAGGGCTTTCAGCCAAAAAAATAAAACTAGATCACCCACAGAATTCTATTCTTGTCTTAATCAGGGGCAAGATTCACATACTGGATACTGATCTCTCACCTGCTACTTCTGGTTACAAATAATACCTGGTGAATCAAATCCAGGAGCATACAGCCCACAGTACAAAGCACACAAAAAAGTGATATTTAAAATAAATATGTGAAAAGACTGATTCATATTACATCTTAATGCATCCAAGTTGTTATGAGAAAGGTGCAAGACGGACTTGAAAGTGGCTCAAATTTCATACTCGCAATTTAAATACCTTGTAATAGAAAGAATATTCACATATAATATGCAAAGCAAAAAGGGAGATGAGTCATGAGAAGATACAAATAAAATGGTACCAAGGCTTAGAAAGAGGAAGGTGACTTCTACCTAGGATGAGGAAAGGTATTATAGAGGAAGGGGCACTGAAGTTGGGTTTTCAAAGACAGAATTTGAAAATGTGGAATATAACAGGCTTCATTTCAAAAAAAGGAAACATCATATGCCATCATAACCACAATGAAATAATTATGTATCATTATTTATTTATTTGTTTAATTAGGGAGAGACATTATTTATTTAATGTCTCTCTCCCTAACTAGATTTCAAGTTCTGAGAAGGTTAAGACTATCACTTTTTCAACAGTCTCCCTGGTACCTGGCAGATTATCTGGTAAGTCACAGACATTCAACAAATATTAGTTAAGGGAATAAACAAACAGAAATAGGAAAGTATAGGACAAATAGTTCAATTTGCCTAGTAAATAAAGAAGAAAGGGACATGAAGATCAAAATATCATTTATCACAGAAGACCTTGAAAATCAAACTGAGGAAATTTTACGTTATTTGGTTGGTAATAAGGAGTCACTGAAGATCTTTAAGGAGTGTAAGGACATAAGTATATCTGTGCTTTAGAAAGTACATGGTAGACTACAAAAAAGAGACTATGAAGGCAGTCAGGAGATCATTATAGGAGTCTAGACAAAAGATAACAAGGCCCTGAACTAGAATAAAAGCACTGGGAATAGAAAGTTAAAAAGTAACTACAGGGATATTACAATAAACAAAATCAACAGGAGCTGGCACGAGGCTCACCCCTACAATCCTAGCACTTTGGGAGGCTGAGGGGGAAGAACTGCTTGAGGCCAGGAGATTGAGATCAGCCTGAGCAAGAGCAAGACCCTGTCTCTACAAAAACAGAAAAATTAGCCAGGTGTGGTGGCGTGAGCCCAGGAGTTTGAGGTTGCAGCAAGCTATGATGACGCCACTGCACTCTAGCCCAGGCAACAGAGTGAGACCCTGTCTCAAAAAAAAAGAAAAAACCCAAAATTAATAGGGCAATCAGTCATCCATTCAATGAATATCATTTAAGCACCTATTATGCATCTACCAGGCACTGCCAGGAGCTAGAGATAGGAAAAATAAAATAAGCATAGCCCTTTACCTCCAAGAGCTGATAGTCTCTCTGAGTAGTCTCAATAGGAAAAATTGATCGAAGATACTGCGAATGAAGAGAAGGAGAAGTCAAGTCCTCTCTCACATTTGAGTCTAGGCAACTAAGGGGACAGCAGCACCCTTCAGGTAACAGAAGAATAGAGCAGAAGAAGGAGGGCAGGGCAGAGGATATGGACAGTTTCTGACGTATTGGCTTGTATAGATTGTCCAATGGAAAGTGTTCACAAGTAGTTGCAAATTCAAGACTGGAGAACAGAACAGAGGTTAGGGCTTATGACTTGGGAAGCATTCCGCATAAATATGAGAGCTGAAGCTGAGACCTGAAAAGATAAGAAAGAGTGGAACAGGTAGAACCGTGGCGACTATCCACATTCAAACAGATGAGGGAAGGCAGAGGAAAGAAGAGAAAATTGTCAGAAAACCAAACCAAACCTAGACAGAAGAGAATGATCAAAGAGGAGTGTTCCCAGAAGCATGAACCCTCAACAGCATTAGCTGCAGCAAAGAAATCATGAAAAATTAAGACTGAGAAAAAGGCCACTGGATTTGAGAATGAAAGAAAGATATTAGTGACATTCGAGAGGGCAGCAGAGCAATACGGGAAAATTGAGTTTGCAGGGAGGTAAGTGGTATTGGTGAGAGGTGAGGCAGTGGAGATAGCTCCAGCAGACAGCTCTCCTGAAGTCTGACAGTGAAGGACAGAAAATAATGGGACAATTGTTCGAGTAACAATAGAAAGAGGAACATGATTTTTTCGGCTAGGAAAAGATTATATATCTTTAGCTGGAGGGAAAGTGGACAAAGAAATAAAAGCCACATTTTTTTAGAACAGGAAAGAGCAGAGAGAGAGAGAGAGAGAGAGGAAGAGGATCCAGTGAAGACCCAAATTAAAGATGCATAAAATATTTGATTTATTCATTCAAAAAATATTTATTGAGTATCCCCCATAAACTCAAAACTGGAGAATATACACTGGAGAACAAGCTAGATATGTCCTGAGCTCACGGAACATGGTACGTTTAAGTTTCCAGAGGGAATATGCAAGAATACAGTGGACGTGATGGATGCCTTCACTGTACCCTGGTGTGTAGCAGCCATGCAGCTTGGATGGAATTAATCCCGCTGCTAGCAAAAGGTTGACCTTGGATGGCCTCAAAAATCAGCATAATCTTATCTGCCTCATCCGGGTATTTGGTTCAGGAATGGGCACAGGACCCAAGTTGGTCCTATCAGAATTAAACCTGGGACTTTGATTTCATGGAAAAAGGGACAATTCTGAACGACAAAATGTGCTGAGGTCTGGAACTGCTGCATCCATTCTATCTGAAAGAAGCCAATCTGTGATGAAGACAACATAGTGCAGGACAGAGCTGAGAGAATTGTGAATAGAAAAAAAAAAAATGAAGCTCTGATCAAATCACATCTAAAACCTATCTTTCCTTTGGACTTTTCAGTTACATGACCCAATAAATCCCTTTCTTTAAGGCCAATTAAGTAGGGCTTTTGATAATTGCAAGTGAAAGCATCCTAATTACAAATTAGATACCACTGTAGGCATAAGTAAAATAGTTATAAAACTGCAGCACAAAACAGGACCTTCCCTGTGCAGATATTGGACTGTGCTCTTTCCATTCCTGTGGCTTTAGCTGTCCACAGGTCTAAGCTTTCAACCTGGAAATGCCCCCCTTCTATTATAATATTTTCTGGGCCTTTCCCTACTCCTCTTCCCAAGGTGGTTTTCACTTCATCAATCTCTAACCTCCGAGGGACCTTGGCATCCTGGGAGCAGCAGGGCACTCCTCCTCTCAGCAGCATCCAAATTCACCTCCTCTTCACGTGTACCAAGTGAGAGGGGCCTATGGCTTCACCAACAGCCACCAATAAGGGAATCCTTAGGCCTGGGTCCAGGGCATATCCTTTTTGCAGGTCGGTCTCAGCCTAGAATTTCCAGCTGTTCCTATCAGCCTGGCTGTCTTCTCTTCCTTCAAGACCAGACTCCACAAAGTCTGGAAGTCACTGTAGGCCCCGTCCCACTGGCCCTTGGCCCTCAGGTGCTGCCTCCTGCAGGGTTCCCATGACGTTCTATGCACACCTCCTCTTAGATGCCCAGACCTGTACCCACAGATCCAGATACAGTGTAATGTTGTTGATACTGGGAAAAGGACTGCAGTTTATTTGTGACATGTGGGAGGAAAATGGATGTCACTTGTGATGTGGAAGAAAGGGTACTGTGCCTGGAGGCGAGACACGTGGCTTCCAGGCATGATGAGATTTCTCACAAATTGCAAGACTTCTCCAAGATTTATGAGGACTGTATCACTAGCTTGTTATGAGATTAGGAATAGTATTGTAGTCCTTTAAGAATGATACAAATTTTTTTTATTTCAAAATATTAAGGGGGGTCCAAATGTTTTTGTTACATGAATACCTTGTATAATGCTTAAGTGTGTGTACCCAACAGGTAAGTTTTTATCCCTCATCCCCCTCCGACCTGCATATATTGTAGATAGTTAGTGACCTCCAGCCCCTCCTGGGGACAAGGTGGGTGACTGCCATACCTGGGAGAGGAGGGAACACCCCCCCAATCTACCAGTCCGAACTTAGTGCACCAAGTGCAAAAGAATGCAGAGGACTCTTTAGTCCATGGGCCAAGCAGCACAGGTACAATAGAGTCTGGAAGGTGACTTAGGATAACCTAAGGCTAATTACCAAATCATTAGCTTAAATCTACATTGTGGTTCACCTCCCACCCGCAATGGGCTTTCAAAGAGGCTCATGGGAAATCCACATGCGCAGTTAAGACTCAGGTCATGTAACTCCCAACTGTCCATCAACCCGGTTCCATGATGACATCTGAACCACGGGAAGGTCCCTATCCGGATACTCTAAAACAAGACCCAGACCATATCCAAGGTCTCTTTTGCTATGACAAGTGGTCTGATCGTCATCTATGGTGTATGTATCTTGCTCTATAAACCTATATCTTGTTCTTGCTCTATAATCCTATCTTGCTCTCCCTCAATAGATTTCACCTTGTGCTTGCCTTACTTTGGTGTGTCTGGTCATTCTTCGGCCAAGAGCACACCAAGAACCGAGAACATGCAACAAGATTGCCAAACCTGACAATATTTCTGTTAGATACTATGGATGTTCAGAAGAGGTAAGGGATGTCTTCTTGATAGGGAAGAACTGGAGACATTGGATTAGTGAAAAACTCGTGAAGGAGATGGCCTTTAAGCTGACCGTGAAGAACGTGTTAGATTTAGACACCCTGACATGGGGATGGGATGGGAGAGGTAGACAGGCGAAGGAAGCCAAACACTTAGAAGCCAGCATCAACTGAGCAGCAAATTTTACTGAGCAACTACTATGTGCCAACCACTGTTCTAAGAGCCAAGGATACAGCAGTGAAAAAGACAGACAAGATTCCTACCCTACGATGGCTTATATTTTAATTGGGGAAGACAGACAATAAACCTACAAAATGATTTCTGCTAGTGATTAGTGACATGAAGGTGATATGCAATGATAGCTGGAGGGGACATATTCCAGATAAGGTATTAAAGAGGGCCATTCTGAGGAGAGGACATTTAATCTGAGAAGAAAGTGATGAATAGTGTCTAGCTGTGGAAGAGCACACCAAGGGAAACAGCAAGTGCAAAGGCCCTGAAGTAGAAACAAGCTCGGCATGTTTGAGAAACCAAAAAAAAAAAAAAAAAAGTCAGTGTAGCTACATCAGAGTGAACCAAGTTAAAAAAGTAGTATGAGATTAAGGCTGAGGTCATATCTAAGGAACAATAAGGTGTTAACTTGGACTGAAGTTATAACAGTACACAATCATAGAAAACTAATTTGGAACTAGAATTAGAAAACCTCAGACACCAAAATAAGGTGGATATAATCCATTCTTCAGAAAAAACTGTCTCATGATATCATGAGCCAGGTCTGCCAGGCAGGACCTCAGTGATGCCCACGGATATTTCTCATACAGTAGGGTGAGATCATGGCCACTTAACCGAGAACACCAAGGTCCCACAGCAAAGGCAGCTATGAGACTGTTGGCTATGGGTGACTTTTTTTTTTTTTTTTTTTTTGAGACAGAGTCTCACTCTGTTGCCCGGGCTAGAGTGAGTGCTGTGGCGTCAGCCTAGCTCACAGCAACCTCAAACTTCTGGGCTTAAGTGATCCTACTGCCTCAGCCTCCCGAGTAGCTGGGACTACAGGCATGAGCCACCATGTCCAGCTATTTTTTTTCTATATATATTTTTAGTTGGCTAGATAATTTCTTTCTATTTTTAGTAGAGATGGGGTCTCGCTCAGGCTGGTCTTGAACTCCTGACCTCGAGCGATCCGCCCGCCTCGGCCTCCCAGAGTGCTAGGATTACAGGCATGAGCCACCACGCCCGGCCAGTGGGTGATGTTTTAATACAGAATGTATAAACTCACCTTCCTCACAGAAGGAAGAAACAAAGCCCAGAGAAGAAAACTGAGGCCTTGGAGGAGTGAGAGTAGAAGTCATAACTGATGTTCACCATTAGTTCTCCTCTAGTTCTCCTCTAATTCTGCAAACACAGGAATGACAATGTGTCACTTTGGGGCCAAAGCATTTACTTACTGGTGTTTGGCCCCCAACCCTGCCATGGCAATCACCTGTGAACATGGAGGTGCCATAGACAGATGCAGTGGGGAATACAGAGCCTACACCCGGAGGGAGGCTGCCATAGAGAATCACCTAGATCTACTCTGGTTGCATTAAGTCACTAAGATCGTTTGGGGTTGTTTGTTATGGAAAGATAATGCAGCCTGTAATGACTAATACAGAATACAGACAGAATAACAACAACAACAAAAAGACTATAAAGAAGAATAATTATACTTTCTCTGAGTGGGAAGGGGAGGAGGAGAGAATATGAGATATTATTCAATGCCTGTGATGGCCTGCATTTTTTGCCCCAATCCTTTATCCTTTCCTACATAAATAATCTTTATCAGATACGTAATTTTGCACAAAGTATCATAGACTGGGTGGCTTAATAAACAGAAATTTATTTTCTTATAGTTCTAGAGGCTAGAAACCTGAGATCAGGGTGCCAGCATGGTTGAGTTCTGGTGAGGGCTCTCTTTATGGCTTGTAGATGGCCACCTTCTTGCTGTGATCTCACATAGCAAAGAGAGAAAGAGAGAAAATTCTCCCGTGTCTCTTCTTGTAACAGCACTAATCACATCGTGAGGGCCCTACCCTCATGACCTCATCTAAACCTAATTATCTCCCAAAGGTCCCATCTCCAAATATCATCATAGTGAGAATTAGGGCTTCAATATATGGAACTGGGGAGGGCACAATTCCATCCATAGCTGAGTATATTCTCCCACTCCTTGGTTTATAGTTTGGCCACGTGACTTGCTTGGCTAACAGAATGAGCTGGAAGTAGTAATAGGTGCCAGTTCCACAGCCAGGCCTTAAAGATCCCTTACATGTTAACACTTACCCTTCTGCACCTCTGTCACAGGCATGAGAAGAACATGCCATGGGTAGACCACTCCACGAAGGAGGACAGAAATACATGGAGCACTACCATCACAGCCCACACATACTGCAACAATCTGCAATGAGAAGCAGAACCACCCACCCACCAAGCCTAAAGCAGAGGCACCCTGCTGAGCCCAGCCTAGATCACCAGATGCATGAATGATAAATGATGATGTTTGTAAGCCACTAAGTCTGTGGTGGTTTGTTAGGAAGCATTATTGTGGCAATAGGCAACTGATATAAAACCTATACAATGACTATAGGTCAATGGCTAAAGAACACACCTGGCTCTTTAGGAAGAATCTTATGCCAACAAAGCTGTTTAGGAAAATTAAGTTGGACTTCCCCAGAGGTTCTCTTCAAATCCTTTTTTCTTATTCACCTCTTCTAAATAGGTCCTAAATTTAAATCCAATACTGGTTAGTAAGATTCATGAAGAAAACAGGAGACAAAAGAAAAGAAATGGGGGGTGGAGGACAGAATCAGACAGTATTACCAAAAATATAAAAAAGAAAATTTCAGGACAGAAAAATCAAGTACAATACAAAACCAAAGAAAAGAGAATGGAGACAAGGTCCTTAGGTTTGCTAAAGAGGCGGTTGCTAGTTCATCAGGAAGTCATTTTTGGACACCAGAGAGACAGAGGCATGAGAAGTGAGAAAAAAATAAGTGGCAAGGAAATTGAGACAGCGAGTTTAGACCATCACTTCAACGGAGCAACAACTAGTGGAGCAGGAATAGAATTCATTGCCTATTAGGGAAGACCAGTGCTGTATTAGTTTTCTGTTGCTACGTAACAGTAAGTCCAGGTGAACTTAGCTGGGTATCTCTGTTTAGGGTCTCACAAAGCCAAAATCAAGGTAACAACCAGGTTGGGCTCTTATCTAGAAACTCTGGAGAATAAGACTTCCAGGCTCATTCAGGTTGTCGGCAGAATTCAGTTCCATGCAGCTCCGAGACTGAGGTCCCCACTTCCTTGCAGGTTATTGGCCGGAGGACACTCTCCATTCCTGGACACTGCATGTGTTGCCCTCCGTCTTCAAAGCCGGCAATGGTGCACTGGATCCTTCTAATGTTTTGAATCTCTCTGACTTCCTCTTCTATAATAGCAGCAACTCTGCTTTTAAGGGGTTCATGAGGCTATATTAGGCCTACCCAGATAATCTCCCTATCTTAAGGTCAACTGATTAGTAACCTTAATTATATCTCAAAATCCCATGTGCTATACAACCTAACCTAATTATGGAAGTAATTCACAGTCCTGAGGATTATGGCAGAAAATCTTAGGGGGCCATTTCAGGACTCTGCCTCCCACATGTACACATTTAAAGTTAGAAAAGGATCCAAGAGCTAAAAGACCTTGAAGAAGATTTTAAATAGAATCTTGTATTATACAAATTACCAAGAATTAGGAAAAGAAAGGAAGGAAGAAGTATGTCGTACTAGCCATAGCAATAAAGGATGCCTTTTCTTGGATATTGGAAGAAAACATGAAAAAAAAAAAAAAAAGGGAAGAAGGCAGAGGCAAAAGACTCATTTTATGCCAGCTATTTACTCCACCAAAATTAGTATCATTTTAATTTAGATACAAAGAGACATATTCTCATATTCTGGGTTCTTTGAAAAAGTTCTTCCAGATGGTTACACCTCCCTAGAGTGACAGCACCCAGCGTAGCCTTGCACATATTGGGAATTCAATTAAACATTGCTGACCATCTGATTGAGAATTCAGAGCTGGAGTAGCTGACTCAATATAAACATATGGCTTAGTTCCCATCAAAGGAAAAATCAAGTCACTGTATTCTTATTTTCCTCCCCAACATTGCACATCCTTTGCAATGCAGGAGAAAACAGAAGTGAACTAATAAAAATAGACCACACAACAAAGATTAGGGAATGGGCAAACTGCAGAATATAAAATTTCTCTAATTTTATCATAAAATCAGAATTCTACAGCAAAAGATCAACACTGTAGATATGTCCTTCTTAATTAAATTCAATCAGATCAATACTTACAAGAGCACTGCTTCAGGACACTTAAGATAGGCAAGACACAATCTCAGCCAAGTTGCTAAGGGCTGAAGGATAAGAGAAGTACACAAATGACTCTAATGCGAGGTTGAGCTACATTAACTGATAAAAGAGAAGGGAAGAAAACAATATTAAACCACTTTAAACACTCTCAAGAACCATATGCAGTATTTATAGATGAGAAAAACAAAGGCACAGGCAGGTTAAAAAAATTTTATTCAAGGTCATATACCAAGTATATTGTAGGGTACAGATTCAAATTCAAGATTGACTCAAAACTCAATCTCTCCCAAGGAAGGGTCAAATCACCTCTGGCTGGCTAACTGGATGGGAGTTTAGAGGCTGGTGGAGAGAAACCTGGAAAATTTTCTTAGAGGAGCATCTATTTCAGGCAGAACTTAAAAAGATGTATACAATTCTGAAAAGCTGAGATGCTAAAGAAGGAGTACATTTCCAGGGGGAACAGCAAAAGGCACAGAAGCAAGAAATCAAGGTCAACCTTTGGAGCACGGCGAGGAGGTCAGATAAACTGCAGCACAAACTCTTCACAAACAAACATAGATTGGATGCACATGATGAGGGCCAAATATTGGGGTTAATAAGTTACAGCAACAGTTCAGGCAAGAGTCTAAATGAAGATCTCAGCAGTTAAAAAGGAGAAAGGGGGACTAAAGTGAGGGGCAAGGTAGAAGATTAATCTATATTTACTCTACATTTAACCAAAAGAAAAGGAAGGCAAGTCTAAAAAATGAGCTTGGATTAGGAAGAGGAAGTCATTCCTGCCCCCCTCCTTCTTTGCCCTCTAGTAGGCAGGTTAGCAAACTATGGCCCACAGGCCAAATTCGGCCCCCCATCTGTTTTCTTAAAGTTCTGTTGGAGCACAGCCCTCCCCTTTGTCTATGAATTGTCAGTGGCTGCTTTCATCCTACCATAGCAAAGACTGCATGGCCCACAAAACCTTAAATATTCACTTTCTAGTGCTTTACAGAAAAAATTGTCAACACTTGCTCTAGTTCCATACCCCATAAGCCACTGTTTCAATTCTTTTACTAGCTTGTTCTGTTCTAAATATTAAGCATATATGAATATTTCTTGATTGATCAACTTTCAAGATCATCATTTGAATTCCTACTATAGTAATTGAGACTTTGGCTCTCTTACACCATCCCCACTCCTCGTCCCCACCACACACAACCATCCTCATACCCTCCTCATATAAATATATATTATTTAATATTTAAATCAGTAGTCAGTGTTTACAACATTATTATGGCTGCATAAATATTCTTCATTACTGAGCCACATAATGCAATGTGATTATGTTTCCAGGCTTTAAATGTTCTTTTTCTGATGTTGATAATTACCTTTGTTTCATTTGCTTAATTTCCCATTTACCTACCACTATTTTTTTCCGAGTCCAACACATTTGTCAACCATCGATTTTTTTCCCCAAATGTTCAAACATACCAAATACTTCATTGTTTCTATTTCTTCCTCCCAAAACCCTCCATTCTTCTTCTCCAATCTGGGCTGGTGCTCTCGAAGCCTAGTGGACAGTTGCTTTCCTAGAACTTCTCTCTGCCCTCCCACATTGAATCCTTTGCTTCCTGCATCCTATGTCTTTCTCCTTATTGATTTTCTCCCTCTTTTTATGGAAGTTCATCCTCCAGAAATTTCCTATGAAAGGACACATAAAATAAAACTTTTTAATCCAGCCGGGCGCGGTGGCTCACGCATGTAATCCTAGCACTCTGGGAGGCCGAGGCGGGTGGATCGCTCAAGGTCAGGAGTTCAAAACCAGCCTGAGTAAGAGTGAGACCCCATCTCTACTAAAAATAGAAAGAAATTATCTGGCCAACTAAAAATATAGAAAAAATTAGACGGGCATGGTGGTGCATGCCTGTAGTCCCAGCTACTCGGGAGGCTGAGGCAGAAGGATTCCTTAAGCCCAGGAGTTTGAGGTTGCTGTGAGCTAGGCTGATGCCATGGCACTCACTCTAGCCCGGGCAACAAAGCGAGACTCTGTCTCAAAAAAAAAAACAAAAAAACTTTTTAATCCTTTTAGGTTTTAGAATTTCTTTATTCTGTCCTCATATCTAACAGTTTCAGCTCAGTACAGAAATCTATGCAGAAAATTATTTTCCCTCTGAATTTTGAAAGCACTTGCACCACTGTCTTCTGTCATCCAGTGTTGCTGTTAAAATTTTGATGCCACTCTGATTTCTATTCATCTCTATGTAACTAGTTTTTATGCTTTCTTTCGATTCATTTTATACTCCCTCCACAAAGCTTATTTGGGACCTTATTTTAATCCATGATGTTTTTAAATTTCAGAATGATATGGCTTGGTCATCTTTTCTCATTCACTGTGCTGGATACTTACGGAGGCTTTCCAGTCTGAAGACTTGTATCCACCAGTACTAGGAAATTTTCTTATAATATTTCTTCAGTAATATCCTTCATTCTTTTTTCTTGTTCTCTATTTGTATCAATGTCTGTTCCCATAATAATGTTGCATAACAAATAAACCTAAAACTCAGTGGCATAAAACACTAACCATTTATAACTGCTCCAGAATCTACCAGTCAGCTAGGCAGTTGCACTGATCTTGGCTGGGTTTGGTAGGCAATTCTTCCTGGTATTGGCTGGACCTCACATACAAATTTGCAATAGGCTGGCTACCAGCTGAATTCAAATGGTATTAGGTAGGACAGGGCCCTGTTCCAGGAGTTTCATTCCCAAGCATGTTCTCATGATAATCACAGAGGCTTCAGACACTGTATGCATATATCAAAATATTACACTGTACCCCATAAATATGTATAATTATGTGTTGATTAAAAATAATAAAATAAAATAAAAAGTGCTTTTTTAAAGCCTCTATTGTATCAAGTTTTCTGTAACCCAATTGACCAAATTAAGTCATATAAGCAAGTCCAGAGTGAGTATTGGAGGGTACCACCAAAGGGCTTGGATACATGGACTCATGAATGGAATTCCTGTTGGTTATATCTTGAGTATCTTAAATTGAGCCTCTAATTTTCTTTCCTTCCTATGTTCCATCTCTTGGGTTTATTTTTTGTTTGTTTGTTTTTATTGTTATTGATCTGATTTCTAGGAGATTTCGTCAATGTTACCTTCTACTAATTTTCTAAATTTTTTTATGTTTGTTAATATTAAATTTTAAATTTCCAAACTACTTTCTTGTTATCTGATAGCTCCTTTTTTATTGCATGTGTTCTTCTTTTAAGAATACAATATCTTGTGTGCCATTATGCCCAGCTAAAAAAATAAATAAAAATAAAAAAATAAGGAATACAATATCTTCTCTTATTACTTTAATGAAATTAATGAGAGTTTTTGGAAGTCTTCTTCTCCTTGAATTGTCTCTGCTTCTTTCAGGAGTGGGTAAAGGGAAGTGTTGAAATAAGGGTATCTGGGTGACCTACAGGCTCTTGCAATTTCAACCAAGGTCCATATTCTGCTCCGTATTTTACTACCAGCTTCTGGGATGCCAGCAGCTTCCAAGCGTGAGACTCTAAAGGGCCTGCTTCTCATCACTGTCTCTTTTACAGGCACTGCAGTTATAACTTCTTCCTTTCTGCAGTCAGTTATCATTCTTCCTTTCACTTTCCGGCTTCAAAAATTTGTTAAGCTCTTTCATCTGCTACCCCAATTTCTTTGTCCTTATAAGTTAATACCTTTTTAAGTCCTCTACTATCATTTCAGTGAGATCTGGGAAAGGAAAGAGGAGGAGTTCACGCACATGGTCTATCCAACAGGTCTAAATAGAAGCTCCCTCCATCTGGCTTTGGACACAGTGAGTTTCAAGTAACAACAATAATAAAGCAGAAATCTGACGTTGGAAACACAAGGTAAAGCTCAAGATAAAGGTCAGGATTATAAACATAAATTGGACAGCTGCTTATACAGAAGTGGTTTCTGCAACTATCAAAGGAAATAAAAAATATTAAGTAAAGAAACAAATATCCAATGACACAATCTTTAGAAATGCCTAAACTAGGAGAAAGAAACTATCAAAGAGTCCAAAAAAGGAGGAATGATAAAAATAGAAGGGTAAGAGGGTTCGTATTAAGTCACAAAAGTCAAGAGAGAAAAAGGTTTTAAGGAGGAAAAAGATAGTCAATAATATCAAACGCTGCTGCGAAACAGGAAGATAAGGATGTCAGGACAGACCATTTCGTGAGTATTAGGAAGGCAACGGTGAAGGTTAAGAAGCTGTTTCAATGCTCATGTGAGTGGAAAAGGTAAAGGAGTAGGTAATAAAACAGTACGTATTGGTGGTTCTTTTTTTTTTTTTAAATAGTCGGATGGTGAAAAGGAAGATAAAAAGCCTGAGATGAGTGAGAAGCAGGATTTGAACAATACATTAAGGTCAAGAAAAATTTGGGTTTTTTTTTTTCTGGTTTGTTATTTGTTTAAGGAAGGAAAAAAAAAAAAAAACCTGAGCAGGGCTTCAGAAGGAAAGATTCAAGGAGAGAATGAAAGTGCAAAGACAAGAGGAAAATTAAAGGATAATTAACAAAGGATTGGAAAAGAAAGGAAGCATATGTAATCACGGGCACAGATGCAGAGATTCATCCTACTAAGGAGGAGGGGCAGGAATGCAGGAAGAGAGAGAATAAAAATAGAGGTAGAGAGAGACACAGGAGAAAATGCTGAAAAGCTCATGCTCAAATGTCCTCAATCTCAGTTAAATAAGAAACCAGGTTATCTGCTGAGAGTGACAACAGCAAGAATGAAATTTATGGAGAGTGGAAAATGTTTGGAACATCTGCTCTGCTAAATGTAACAGGGAGTTTTGGGGGGCGGTTATTATTTATTCAAGCAATAGCAGCAGCAAGAAAAGTCCACATGAAACTACTATGAATTTGTGAAGACTCAACTGTAAACAAAATTCAGTTTTGGAGACAGCAAAATTTCTCTTCTTCCCAATAGTGGCTAGATTACTAGACAAGAGTTGTTCAGTGGGTGTGAGGTAGGTCATGTTGGGTGACTAGGATAAAATACCAAAAAATTAACAAAATCTGAATTTTTTTTTAATTAAAGGATTTCCTTTCCCATTTTGCTTTCAAAAAAGAAATAAACAGAAAAAGATAACTAATAAAAATAAATCGTCAATCCAGGAGCTCTTTCAACATTTATTCCTTGCTAATCTCAGACTAATCAAATCCTAATTCCAGGCTAAGTAACCCTTCTAACTGACCTTCAAAGTTCTCCCCAAACTACGCCTAAACTACATCAACTCCAATCTCCTTTCTCAAAACAATATTTCTCCACTACAGTCTAAAACAGTTCACATTTCCATGCATAGTAGTTCACATTTGCAAATGCAAAGGCTGCTGCTGCTTAGAATTTATTTCATCTGTGCCAACCTGTGTTCACAATTAGGTTACTCTTGGTCCTTTTGGAATTCATATGAAAAGACATAACATTTATAGAGTCACTTACAATCGCTGTTCCCTTCACCCTTTCTTTAGCCAGAAACAACTACTTGATTCATATACCTCTAAAGCACTGGTTCTCAACCAGAAGCAATTTTGCCTCCCGGGGGACACTTAGCAATGTCTACTAGAGATGTTTTTTTGGCATCTAGTGGCTATAGGCCAGGGATGCCACAATCCTACCACGCAAAGGACAGCCCCACCCCATCCCCAATAAAGAATTATCTGGCCCCAATGTCAATAGTGCCACGGTGGAGAAATCCTGCTCAAAAGCTACTTCACTCATAGTCTAAGACCTATAAATAGCTCAACAATCAAATAAAACCTGCCTTTGGCTCAAGCTCACTCTCTCTTCCACTCTCTGACCTCCTGCGTTCCCAAGCACTTTGTCTGCCTCAACCATCGAGACTTTGATTGCCTTTTTCCCAGCAATGCTATGACATACTGATCCTCAGATCCTTAGCTCCCTCCTGACATCTGACACCTAAGACACTGTTGCCTCTGTGCAGTTCCGAAACTCCCCAGGTTTGTTTCTCACCACGGAAAATGAGGGGACTTTAATCCCTTGTTTTTTGGACTTGAATCCTTACGCAGTCTGGTCTCCAACCCACCTGACTAATCTTAATCACCTATTGCTCCCCAGGCCCCAGGGTGACAATATGGTTTGACACTGCACATCAGAGCAGCCTTTAAAAGTCCTTCTGCTGTCTAACTTTGGAATCCCAGCATTCCATCTCTTCTTCCTGCAGTCACCTAAGGGGCTGTTGCCTATGTCTAGAACAAGTCGCAGGTTTTATGAGCTCGTTATATGGTCACCGGAGGAATACATGAACCAATAACCTGCAGGCTTGAATTGCAAGGAACATGCATTTAGATTGACTGATTCTGGATCTTAAGAGTTTTTTTTATTCTGTAGTCAAAATATTGAAGTACAGTACCAGGCAAGGGAAGGGGGGTGGATTACAAAACAAAATGGTTCTACCCTTAAATAGTTTGCAACTTAGTATATAAATCAAATAGGTAAATAAATAATTTGTAGTTAGACTAATTACAATCAGATTATTCCTATTACAGAACTTTAAAAGAGTTTTTTAAAAGAAAGAAAATATTTCCTCAGAATTGACAGAATTAACAGTCTCAAAATAAAACTATGTTGGATGAATGAAAGAGCAAATGAGCAAGCAGATGGATAAATGAGAAACCAAACAAGTGAAGTTGTGTTTTTTTGGGTCTTAGGCAAGGTGGCACATCATGTAAATGAGGGTTTTATTATTCTACTACGTCTCCTTTCCTTTAATCTTCCTTAAATGTCATTCTCACTATAAATGCTAATTGGTTTAGCATACAGAACAAATTAATCTGGGTAGTAGAATAATTCTGCAACACAATCTATGCCAAAAAATCTTTGCTTCTCAGTTTTGCAGATAACAAAGCCTCTAAACAGACGTAGCCCACCAGTCTGGCACAGACCAGCGCTGACACTGGGCTAAAATACACCAGACAGCCTTTCCAGATGTTTACAGCCAGCGTCCATCTGATTGGTCAGTGCTTGTGCCTTATCAGTTGTTAAAAGTTTTAATTTCACCCTTGATTGGTATATTCCCTCAATTTCAGAGCAGCAGGCAGGGTTCCCAAGAAAAGATATCATAACTATATTACATTCACTCTCCCCTTAAAAAACTATAAAAATGTCAATTACCAATGGAGCCAGCGCAAAGTATCCACCTGGTTGGGCTGATGATTTATTCATACAGAGCCACACTGAAATATCAGATTCTACAACTAAGATTATCGCCATTGCTCAGAAGATAGAATCATATAGAGCTGGGTTTGAAACCAAGCTCCATCACGTACCGTCTAAGTGATTATGAGGGAGATGTTCAACCTTTTCCATGCCGAAGTATATGGGACTTTAATAAAATGCAATTAGGGAAAATAATATTTACTTTAGAGGTTTGTTGTGAGAATTGATAAGAGGATGATATATCTGTAGAGATTAGTATATAGTAGTTGCTCAATGAATGCTAGCTTTTCCTTTTATTCAAGCCTTTAAACAAATTTTTTCTGACAACAATACCTTTTAGAAATTAGCCAAGATTTTGAGTCAGGCAATCCTAGATTCCAAATTCAACTCTGTCTCTTACATAGTCAAGTTATTCAATACTTACTTGGTTGAGGTATTAAACTCCTCTGGGTCTTACCACCCTGTATAGCACATGTATGGCAATGACCACAGGGCCTAGCACATAAGAAGTGCTCTAATAAATTGTATTTAATTATTCACAAGACTGAGGTTGCTAACCAAATCTGTCTTTTAGTCCAAATCATGTATCATTAGCATGTGCCCTGTTCTGCATTTATTTACTCATTTATTTTTTAAACACATAATTTTCTGAAAGCCTTATATGTTCTAGGCATGAAATAATAACACTTGTACAGCACTTTAAAAGATAACTAAGCCAAGGTTTCAGGCTTGAACGGACTCAGGTCTAGTGGGAAGACAAACATGCAAATAAATAATTAAAAAGCAGTGTTCTAAGTGCTAAAAATAGAGGTATATGCAAGGAACCAGGGAAGAACCAAAGATAGAGATGAGGCAAAGCTTCCCAGAAGAGATGATTATGCCAGAGTTGCATCTGGGAGGATGAGCCGGGCTTCACTGAGCAAGCGAGGGAAAGATGGGTATTCCAGCGGTAGCAACAGTGGGAAGCCCATGATGCTTGCTGGCAACGCCAAGCGCAGGAATCAGGTCTGGTTGGAAGACTTTTGAAAAGAAAGGCTGGTGAAAAAATTAGGCAGGTAGGAAGCAGCCAGATCACAAAAGGCCTCAAGTGATATGCCAAAGACTTTGGACTTTATTTGTTAAGCAATGGAGGACCACTGATATATTTCTAAGTCAAAGATGGCATGTTTTAGAACTACTCCTACAATGGCAGAGGAGGGAATGGGTTGAGAGGACTGCTCTTTGAAGTGGTAAAGGAAAGGGTCAAGCATGGCTCTGGGGTTTCTAGCTTGGATTAATGGTACATGATGGTTCCCTAACACAAGTGACAAAGCAGAACTTAGGTACAGATAATGGATGTTTTGCATTTCATACCTCCATTGAGGAGGAGATGTTCAATAAGACATTGGGAATAGCATGTCTAGGATATAGGGAAGAGCAATAAATGGCAGATACAGGTTTAAGATAGATTTTTGAGAGTAATTTTTTAAAACCAAGGAACATGCTTTTTAAAAGAAATGTAATTTGTAGGCTTCTCTCCTAACTTCAAATGAAAAGATTACAAATTAAAAACCTTAAATGACTAGTACACATATATTAAAAATTATCACTAAAAAATAGGGAAAGATGTCAACATATTTAATGAAAACAATAAACTCTTACCGAAGAAAATTTATATTCACTTAGAGTTTATATTCATTTGTCTATTACTTTTCTTAAGCAATCTACTAGCTAATAATATAAGGACATCCTCCTTACCTATAAAATTAATATATTTCCAGACTAATATTTTCATGGCAAAAAAAAAACTACAACACACTTCATCTTCTGAATAAACAAGTGTGTTTAATTTCCTGAGTAAACGTTAGTCATACTCGACACTGAACAGAGTCCAAATTCACTGAAGGAGTTAAGAAAATTTCTAAAATCCCAAGAGCAATATACCTCACCCAGAGAATCTAGTCAAAAGCTTATTATAAAGGACTAAAAGTCAATGTCATACCAAAATTTTAAATAACATCATGCATCCCTCTATTTAATAAATTATTTCGAAATCAGGTCACAACTGACAGACACACTATCTTGGGCAGACGGGAGAGAGTAGATAAGCAGGGAAAATTTCCTTTTCTCTACTGAAGCATGTCCACCAACTGTCATATCTGGAAAACAGCCAAAATGAGCACTTTATTTGCAAAAAGAACAGGAGAGACTTATAATATGAGAAAAATGTGCTGTGTATAAATGTGCAGAATGTAGAGGATTCTTTTAAGATTCATATTTATGGGATGTTTAGAAATAATGTTTCAAAGAGATAGATTAAAAGCACAAGTTCATTTTTGTAAGAAGCTCTAGAAGCCAAAGGTGGAAACCCTTAAATCCCTGGAGGTGAGCTTTACCCTTTTCTTCCAGGCTGTGACCACCCACCCAGGGTAAGGTTTCCTTATACACTTCCAAAACCGATAATCTGGCCTCATGGGTATTTAAATGAATTAGCCACATAAATTACCTAGAGAAAACCATGGCCAAATCATGTCCTTTTCTCTTAACCTTGCTTTCCTTATGTTCCCTAACCTCTTGTTTCCTCTTCTCACAGAGCATTTTCTAGTTTCCTGGCCACGGGGTTTACCAGCGAACGCTGACACAGCTGAGTTGCTGAGGGAAAACAGCTGAACTATTAAGGAAGGAAATCAGAGGGAAAAGAGGCAGGGAACCTAGAAATGTTAACCACTAGAGGGGAAACAGGAAAACCTCGGACTGTGTTTGAATCTGTATAAACCTATAACTCTAGATTAATGGTCTCAGTTCAGGTTGGGGTCCATAGTCAACGAAGGGTCTGCAAGAGTTTTCTAAATGGGCTTCTCGCTGATCTAAAATAAATACATATTAAAAAATAATAATGGTGGAGTCTGGATAATGTTCACAGCCAATAACCAGGGGAAAGAGAAGGGCAGGCATTCATTTTGAGTGACTTTACTATTGGAAACTCCCTGGCAGTTATAATATTGCTACTAACACCATCGTCACCTTAGATGAGGTGTCCAGGTGCATCACACAGTACTTTGGTTCTTTAAAGAAGTGAGGTAAAGTGTAACAGAAAGCACG
>CM052440.1:16620100-16649097 GCA_028533085.1 Varecia variegata | reverse complement strand
GCGAAATATATTAAAATAGCAGTGGATCTTACTCTGAGACAGAAATTGAGAATGCTTCCCTGAGGAAGTGACGAATGAGCTGAGACCTGAAAGACAAAGAGGAATTACCTAGGCAATGGGGAGGGACAGGTAGTTCAAGCCAAAGAAATAGCATGAACAAAGGTCCTCTGGTGAATGAAGCACTATAATTCTCACTCCAGATACTTAAAGAACAATGAAGGTAGAATACAAAGTAACACATGGTACCCAATGAGGTTAAGTGGTAATAGTAATAACAGGTTACCTCTACTGAGTGTTTTTTTTTAGGTGATGTGCCAGCCACTGTTTTAATCTTTTGAGACATTAAATGCCCAGAACTACCTTATAAATTAGATAGTGGCCCTAATATACGTGACCTGATAGGTCACATATTTTGTTTTCATCCTAAGAGCAATGAAAAGCCATTGAAGTGTTTTAAGCTAGGGGTGAGAGTGGGGGTAAGTGGGTTGCCTTGATTAAAATTGCTCATTGAACAAAAAAGAGAATTCTGCCTGCAGTACAGAGTGAATCCAAGGAGAGCTGGAGTAGCTGCGGGAAAATGAGTTAGGAGACAACTACAGTACTATAGACAAAAGGTGCTGATGGGCCGAGTGCCACGGCTCACTCCTGTAATCCTAGCACTCTGGGAGGCTGAGGTGGGAGGATCACTTGAGCCCAGGAGTTTGAGACCAGCCTGAGCAAAAGTGAGACCCCATCTCTACTAAAAAAAAAATAGAAAAAAATTAGCTGGGTGTGGTGGTGTGTGCCTGTCATTCCAGCTACTGGGGGTGCTGAGAGAGTAGGATTGCTTGAGCCCAGGAGTTCGAGGTTGTGGTGAGCTATGATCACCTCGCTGCACTCTAGCCAGGCGGACAGAGCAAGACTCTCTCAAAAAAAAAAAAAAGGTGTTAACAGTAGCTTAAATTAGGGAGTATTTAGAAGCGAAGAAAAGTAGACAAATTTGAGAGATGTTTACAAGGTAAAATGACATAAAAAGACATGACTTGGTGATGAACTGATGGAGAGAGGGAGGTGTCTTAAGGTGAGTTCTAGGTCACCAGTTTGGAAACCAGGGTGAATTTCAGGTGGTGGCATTCACTGAGATAGGAAGATGCCCTGGTTACACTGCAGGCTAACAGAAACTTATTAAAAAGTAAGTATTTAACTCCCATGCTGACAGTAAACAACAATAAAAACCCAGAAAGGAGTCTCTGATTAATTTTTCCCACATATATTTGCCTGTGATCATATACAGCCATGCTTATGTGGCTTAAACTAAAAATAATGCTTCATCAAAACCAGTATCATATGGTGCTGTTTTGAAGTTTTAGGATAAAATGAGGAAAAAAAAAAACAAATGGAAGATACAAAGTTTTTCTGGCATGCATGAAATTAAAAAGCAAAGCATGGAAAACCTACTACAATGCTACTGTAATCAAAACAACATGGTACTTGCATAAAAACTGACACATGCACCAATGGAAGAGAATACAAAGCCCAGAAATAAATCCACACATTTACAATCAATCCATCTCTGACAAAGATGCCAACATCACACAATGAGGAAAGGACCTTCTTCTCATCAATAAACAGTACTGGGAAAACTGGATATCCATATGCATAAGTTAAATTAAACCCAATTAAATTAGACCCAAATCTGACACCATATATAAAAATCAACTCAAAATGCATTAAAGACATAAATGTAAGATCTGAGTCTGTAAAAATACTAGGAGAAAACATAGAGAAAAAGCTCCATGACAGTGGTCTGGGCAAAGATATTTTGGATATGACCCCTAAAGCACAGGGAACAAAAGCAAAAATAGACACACGGAATTATATATGAACTATTAACACAAAGTTTCTGCACGGCAAAGGAATCAACAGAGTGAAGAGATACCCTACGGAATGGGAGAATATACTTGTAAATCATACATTTGTAAGGAGTTAATATGCAAAATATGTAGGGAGCTCAAACTCAATAACAAGAAAACAAATGATCCAATTTTTAAAAATGGGTAAAGGACCTAAATAGACATTTCTCCAAAAAAGACATGCAAATAGCCAACAGGTATACGGAAAGGTGCTCAACATCACTAATCATCAGGGAAATTCAAGTGAAAACCACAGGAGATACCACCTCACACCTGTTAGAATAGCTATGATCAAAAAGCCAAAAGATAACAAGTGTTGTCGAGGATATGGAGAAAAAGGAATCTTCACACCCTACTGGTGTGAATGTAAATTAGTACAGCATTACAGAAAACAGTATAGAGGTTTCCGAAAAATTTAAAATAGAACTACCATATGATCCACCAGTCCTACTAGTGGGTATGCACCCAAAGGATATGAAATCAGTATGTTGAAAGGGGTATCTGTAACCCCACATTCACTGCAGCATTATTCACAGTAGATAACATATAGAATCCACATAAGTGTCCATCAGTCGATGAATGGATAAAATAAATGTGGGACATATACAAAATGAAAT
The DNA here is from genome assembly GCA_028533085.1 of Varecia variegata. NCBI lineage: Eukaryota > Metazoa > Chordata > Mammalia > Primates > Lemuridae > Varecia > Varecia variegata. Next base: position 16,646,588 of record CM052440.1, on the reverse strand, counting down.
ACTATTCGGCCCTAAAAAGGAAGAAAAACTAGCTGGCTGTGGTGGCACACACCTGTAGTCCCAGCTTCTCCGGAGGCTGAGGCAGGAGGATTGCTTGAGACCAGGAGTTGGAGGTTGCAGTGAGCTATGCTGCACTCACTCTAGCCTGGGTTACAGGGCAAGACCCTATCTCAAAAAACAAAAACAAAAAAGAAGAAAAATTTGACATTTGTGACACCTAGAGGACATTGTGTTAAGTGACATTAGGCAGGCACAGAAAGACAAATGCTACATGATCTCATATGTGGAGTATAAAAGAAAAGAATGTTTAACTCAGAGGAACAGAGAGTAAAATGGTGGCTATCAAAGGTTGGGGGTCTAGGGAATGGGAAGATGTTTGTCAAATGACACAAAATTTCAATTAAATAAGTTCAAGAGATCTATGTACATCATGGCGACTAAAGTTAATAACAATATATTGTATACTTGAAAATTGCTACGAGAGATTTTAATGTGTTCTCACCACAAAAAAAAATAAGTATGTGAAGTAACGCATATGTTCAATAGCTTGATTTAGCCATTCCACAATGTATACAAATATCAAAACATCATGTAGTACACCATTAGTATATACAATTTTTATTTGTCAAATAAAAATGAAGAAAACAAACCCAAAGCAACCACCCCCCCCCAAAAAAAAAGCAAAGCATAATTACTATTTCTGTCCTCTGATCATTAACATCTCTCTCTTAGAGATTTAATTTTTTAAAAAATTCAGGGCCTGACAAATTTATTTCTAATTTATGGTCATTTAAAAAACCCTGGTAAGTATATTACCAGTTTATTCCTGTATTATTCACACCACTAAATAGTTTGCAGCTAACTTAAAAATTGCCCCACTACCCTTTAAGTAGTCTGAATAATACACACATCCATCCTACACACACAATTAAAAGTATTATAGTCATTTTTCAAAAAAAAAAATAGATAAAACAGTGATTCCTCCCTTCACCCTAACCCTGAGAAAACCTGTGAATTAATGATTAAGCTAAAATGAAAGCATGTAATTAAGCTTTAAGTCAAAAGACCAGGTTAATAATTGTGATTTTGGTCATTTGTCTTTTCTGAGCCTTAGGGTATTTTTAAATTCAAAACCTCTAACATATGAATAATACCTACCTCTCAAAATTTGTTGTGGGCATTACATGAATAATGTTTTTGAAAGTGTTTTATGAATTTTAATCCTCTATAAAAATAGTATTCCTTATAAATTAAAAAAAATAGAACAAAGCACATGTAATGCTCAGATTACTACCTCTAGTGTTTATGAGATTTTCTTGGGAAGGCCAAATTTAAAAGGAATAAGAAAAACACTCAGCTTCTTTAACATTAGACAATTGTAATAGACCATAGAAAAATTTAAATTTATACAGAATAGATCAATCCTGAAAAACACTGTTGGCTCTAAAGAAATTAATGTCCCATTAATCCTTTTCTATAACAGAGACTGTTTTTGCTGAACATATACCTACAAATCAAATGTTTTCTTCTACGGGCATAAGCTATACATCTTAAATCTTTAATTAGAACTTTGCATTTAATCTAATGCTATTTTAGGTTTAACATGTTTTTTAAAATACTCTGTGGTAAAATGTTAACAATTTAATCTGTTTGTGGCTGTATCCTCAGTACTCAAAACAGTGCCTATATTTTTAAGTAATGTCAATACAAATGGATGTATAGACGGTAAAAAAAAAAAAAAAAAAAAAAAAAAGGCTAGTACTGTATTTTCTCTTTTTCTTTTTTTTTTATTTTTTGAGATAAGAGTCTTGCTCTGTTGCCAGGGCTACAGTGTAGTGGCGTCATCACAGTTCACTGCAATCTCAAACTCCTGGGATCAAGTGATTCTCCTGCCTCAACCTCCCAAGAAACTGGGACTGCAGGCAGGAGCCATGTGCTCAGCCACTACTACTGTTTTCAATAAAGCCTAAATCACTACAGCACTTAATATAAATGAAATATGTATTTTCCCCCAACCACTCGGATATAAGGACAGTTATTTAAGTCATACCAAACAAGCAAAGCACCATAAAGTGTTGCAATGTGGTTTAAAATTTTCAAGTATCAAGAAAGAGTAATCCAGCTGTTTCATGTTCCATCTTGGATATATTTATGTTTAAGAATGTGAATTTTAAAATAGATACCTACTTAGTTTAATTCCATCATAAATATATTTTAAATCTTTAAATTCCTGTTTCTTAAACACTCATGTACTTTTATTTCATAATGCATGATCAAGATTCTCTCATGGATTTCAACCTTAATCCCTAGAAAATAGAATTCAGAATTTACCAATGACTTTTATTTTAGAAGACTGTGTATGTGTGTATATAATATAATATTTATATCAATCACAGAGCTTTAATCAAAACTAGCTTTATAAATTCAATATGTGCAAACACCCACCTAATAATACTACAAGAATGGTATGAAATTGATTTATGTGCATGAAAATTCTCTGAACACATTCACTTCTTGAAGAAGAAAGATGAAGATAAAGAAATCATATAAATAGTATTAAAATGTTTATAGTTACAAATGCCAAATGTGGCAAGATAGCTAAGTTAAATTACTCTTTTACTTCTAACAATAAGTGTTTAAAGGAATGTACAAGTAATGCTTTTTGAATCACTTAGTCATATACTCTAACATTTTGCCTTTGTACAGTTTGTGCTTTTCATTTTTACATTTGTACCGTCTTTTTGTTGAAAATTATAGCTTCTACTTATATAGTTTACCCATCACTTAAAATGATTTTCCCCACATTTTCAAGACATTTTATAATTTCAGTAGGGAGAAGATTTTCCAGAGTTTTCAACCCCATTAATTATATAATTTATTAATTTGCTTGGACTTTTTACAATTAAATAATTATAGATTTAAGTACATAATTTTAATAACATTTACAATGTAAGCCTCTTTTTATTTTACATTAGCCCTAAAAGCATTTGAATCTTTGCAAATAAAATTATTAAGAAATAGTAAGAAGTAAATTAAGCAATCTATATGGGCAATAGGTTTTCATTTTCCTTTTTAAAAAATGCCTGTAATGAGATATCAAAATTAGGAAATGACATCTTTTCATTAGGCATGTAATTATTTTAAAGAATGTATTGACTTCCCTAGGTCACACCAGTTTAAAAGAGGGTTGAACCCCCAAACACAAAACAACCAAAAGATGGCAATGCTCGTACCTCATACTTTCTAAACTGGCTTTGGACTAGTCACCACTTGTTCACACTCCATTTCATTTTATTGTCTTTTTATGAAAATGAAAGTTTTCCACTACTTGGTAACATCCACATTATAAATATAACCTTCCTACTCCAGAGCTATAATTTGAATCTCGACTGCCACTCCTGTTATTCAACTGTCATCTTCTTTATATGATGGAGAAGAGCATCTTTTTCCAAGTGAGCCTCTGCAAGAGCCATTTTAGCTTTAGCCAGTTCCTGTTTAAGAGATTCATTCTCTTCCATGAGCTGAAATAATAAATTGGGAAAATAAAGAGAATTTATGTCATTTTCAGAAAATATAGACTATATATAGTATACAAAGGCATGATACTTAGAATAGCAAAAATACTCAATGCTGGTGAGGGTCCACTTAAGCTGAAAATTACTTTGAGAAGCTATTTGGAAACGCATATTTCAAGCACATAAAAACGATCCTATATTTTGACCCAGCAATTCAAAATACTAACTCCTAATTTCCAAATCTAATAGTGATTTTGTTTCATATTAATTTCCCTGGACTCTCTGTGGCTACAGAGACAATGCAGATCTACCTCTACTTCCTAAACCTCTCTCTTTTATTGGCTTTTATGCCACAGTTGTTTCATGTTTCTCTCTCACAACCTATGCCCTTTTCATCTTTTCTTCTGTTTTTTTTTTTTTTTTTAAGAACCCTTAAATTTTGATATTGTTAGATTCCATAGTTGGTTGTCTTCTCTTGTCATTTGAGTCACTCTCTTGGATGATCTCATCTACTCCCACGGCTCCAACTACCATAGATAGCCTGATCTAGCACAAACCTTTCTCCTGAGCTCCAGGCTCATAGTCTGAATATCCACTAGACATTTTCATCTAGATGGCTGATAAGTCTCCCCTCCTCTCTTTAAGACTTAGACCAGGTGCAGGGGCTCACGCCTGTAATCCTAGAACTTAGGGAGGCCAAGGTAGGAGGATCACTTGAGACCAGGAGTTCAAGATCAGTCTGAACAACACAGCAAGATTCCGTCTCTACAAAAACAGAAAACTTAGGCTGGCGTGGTGGCACACACCTGTAGTCCCAGCTACTCGGGAGGCTGAGGCAAAAGAATTGCTTGAGCCCAGGAGTTGGAGGTTGCAGTGAGCTATGGTGATGCCACTGCACTCTAGCCCGAGTGCACACACACACAAAAAGACTTAGTTCAAGTATTTTATTCTCTTAGAGCCATTCCCTAACCCCTAAGTATGAGGATACAGCAAAACTAAGGACTTTTTGCATTTACACAGATACATTAATATACATGCATTTAATTTCAAAGAGTTCTCAGACTTCTTCAATCCCAGCTTAGGAATTCCTGCCTTACAGACCAACTGAAATACTTCCCTATACTTGCCCCAATCCATAGTATAGCACCTGGCACAGTGTGTACGAACACTGATTGCACACACTTGTCTTTCTGACTACATTGACTTCTTCAGTAGAATAGGGATCGTATACTGTTCCAGTCCATATCCCTACCTCAGAGTTGGCAACCAATAAATCTTTGTTGAACAGATGAAGTAACATATTCTATGGTTCTATCATAGAGAATTAAAACTCTGCTGAATATTTTGTTTGCCATTTATAATGGCAAAAAATCAGAAGCAACTCGAATGTTAGCAAATATTAATAGGAAGGTTCAGAAATGATAGCATATCTACATCCATATTAGTCAGCCATAAAAATAAATATGGGACAAATGTAGCAATATGAAAAAATATTTCTTAAACAATGTTAAATAAAATAAGATAGTATATACACTTGAATATTAATTGCTAAAAGAAATGGAAAAGAACCTGTGAGGAAAAATCACAATTATATTGACAGCACTACAGGAAAGCAGAAGAAATTAAACTTGTTTTCTTTATCTTGCTCAACACTATAACCACGGCATCTAGCACAGCACCTGGACACAGTAACAGGTGCATTTTATTTAAATTAGTAAACAATGTGTTAATTATTAGCATCTTAATATTTAATTATTTTAAATGCAAAAAATGACTCTGAATTAGGTTTTCCATTACCTGTTCCCTAGTAAAGTCAGAGGAGCATTCAGGAAAGTTAACTGACTGAGAAGGCCAAGGAACTTCTGGACTTGTCTGAGTGGCTTGAGTGACACTGCACTGTTTCTTCAGATCATACTTTCCACTGGTCAGTGCCACTGAATCAGAATCACTTTTGACATTTTCTTTCAAATCATTTCCAGTGTTAAGTATATGAGAATCTGATCAAATAAATAAAATGCTCAGATAACATTTCCAGATATTTGATAAATCTTTAAAAGATTTGATAAATCTTTAAATCATCTACCATGAAAAACTAATTTTAAAATGAATATATATCAGTAGATTATGGGATAGAAAAACAATACAGAAAAATCAGTAAGACCAAAAGTTCATTCTCGGAAAAGATAACAAAATTGATATACCTTTAGTTAGACTGACCAAGAAAAAAGAAATTGCAAGAATCAGAATTGAAAGAAGGAACATTACTACCAACCTTACAGAAATAAAAATTATTATAATGAATACTATGACCAATTATATGCCAATAATTGCATAACTTAAATGAAATAGTTAAATTCTTAGGAAGACACCAACTACCCGAATAGATCCAAGAAGACAGTGTGAATGGACCTATAGCTGGTAAAGAGATTGAATCTGTAATTATAAAACTACTCACAAAGAAAAGCCCAGGCCCAGAAAGCTTCACTGGTGAATTCTATCAAACATTTACAGAATACCAAATCTTTATAAACTGTTCCAAAAAAAAGAAGAGAAGGAACACTTCCATACTTTTTCTATGAAGTCAGTATTATTTTGATACTAAAACCAGACAAAAAAAAAAAATCACAAGAAGGCCAGGTGCAGTGGCTCATGCCTGCAATCCTACCAATTTGGGAGGCTGAGGCGGGAGGATCGCTTGAGGCCAGGAGTTTGAGATCAGCCTAAGCAATATAGCAAGACCTCCGTCTCTGCAAGACAGAAAAATTAGCCGGGTGTGGTGGTACGTGCCTGTGATCCCAGCTACTTGGGAGGTCAAGGCAGAAAGATCTTTTGAGCTCGGGAGTTGAAAGTTGCAGTGAGCTATGACGATGCCACTGCACTCTAGCCTGGGTGATAGTGTGGACCCTGTATAAAGAAAGGAAAGAAAGGAAAGAAAGGAAGAAAGGAAGAAAGGAAGAAAGAAAAGAAAGGAGAGAAAGAGAAGAAAGAAAGAAAGAAATTACAAGAAAACTAAGACCAAAATGCTAATGAGTATAAACATAAAAATCCTCAAGAAAATATTAGCAAACAGAATCCTCCAATATATAAAAATAATTATATACCATGGCCAAGTGGGATTTACCTCAGGAATGAGTTGATTTAACATCCTAAAATCAACTATTGTAAAGCATCATATCAATAGAGTAAAAAACGAAAGCCACATGATCATCTCAATAGATACAGAGAAAACACTTGACTAGATGATAAAAAACACTCAAGAAATGAGGAACTGAAGTGAACTTCCTCAATCTGATACAGGGCATCATCTACAAACACCACACAGCTAACATCATACTTAATGGCGAAGGACTGGATGCCTTTCACCTCTGCCAAAACCAGAAACCAGATAAAGTTATCTGCTATCATCACTTTTATTGAAAATTGTCCTAGAGGTTCTAGCCATAGCAAATGGGCAAGAAAAAAACTAAAAGGCATCCGGATTGCAAAGGAAGAAGTAAAACTATCTCTATTCATGGATGGTTGCTTTGAATATAGAAACAAGGAATCAACTACTAGAAGTAACAAATGAATTCAGCAAGGCTGTAGAATACAAAATCAATATACAAAAGTTAATTGTATTTCTAGGCACTTGTAATGAAGAATTCAAAAATGAAATTAAGAAAACAATTCCATTTAAAGTATTAAAAAGAATAAAATACTTAAGAATAAATTTAACAGAAGAAGTACAAAACTTATTCTCTGAAAACTACAAAACATTGTTGTAAGAAATTAAAGATGATCTAAATTCACAGAAAAATTCCCATGTTCATGGATTGGAAGACTTAATATTGTTAAGATGGCAACAGCCCTTAAATTGATCTACAGTTTTAATGTAATTCTTATCAGAATACAAGCTGGCTTCTTTGTAGAAATTGTCAAGCTGATTCTAAAACTCATATGGAATTGCAAGGGACCCAGAAGAGTCAAAACAATCTTTAAAAAAGAACTAAGTTGAAGAACTTACATGTGCCAATTTCAAAACTTATTCCAAAGCAAGTTGGTAATCAAAATAGTGTGGTACAAGCATAAGGACAGACATATATATAAATGAAATAAAATTGAGAATCCATAAATAAACCCATGTGTCCATGGCCTTTACCCACACCCAAAACACAAAAGCTAACTCTAATGTATATATTTGAATTAAAGAACTAAACTATCTAAAAACTAAATCTACACAACTCTAAAACCATTAAGGTAAGTCTTCATGACCTCAGATATGTCAATAGGTCCTTAGGACATCTGAAATACAAGCAGCAAAAGAAAAAACAAATGAATTGAACATTGTTGTCTTATTTTAAGAAATTGCCACAGCCACACCAACCTTCAGCAACCACCACTCCGATCAGTCAGCAACCATCAACATTGATGCAAGACCCTCCCACCAGCAAAAAGATTATGACTTGCTGAAGGCTCAGATGAGTGTAAACATTTTTTAGTAATAATGTATTTTTCCATTAAGGTATGAACATTGTTTTTCTAGATATAATACTACTGCAGACTTAAACTACGGTATAGTATAAACATAACTTTCATATGCACTGGGAAACCAAAAAATTAATGTGATATTCGCTTTATCTTGGTGGTCTGGAACCAAACATGCAATAATATTATTATCTGAGGTATTCCTGTATAAAGAAGGGGTTCAGCTTCATTCATGTGAACATTTAGTAGTTCCATCACCATTTGTGGAAATGGCTCCTTTCCCCCATTGAATTGTCTTGGCAGTCTCGTCAAAGATTAACTAACCATTCTGGATTCTCAATTCTATTCCATGCAAATAATCTTTTACCAAGCTCCTTTTCTACTCAATCAGGTGGAGACTGTTTCTTGCTTATAATTACGAATGCTGACTGGTACCAATTTTTTCAAGTGTTTGAGAATTCCTGTATGTATGTTAATCCCATTTTTTTGACTATAGATGCTGTTTCTATTTACCATAGTCAATTTCTAGTGATTGTCGAAGAGGAGGGGTTGTGCCACAGGATGAGATACTCCAAGTTTGTCAACTAGGTAGGGAATCATTCTCTTCCTGGGGCTTAGCAGCTACAGAACCTACCCTCAATACTTTGGTCTATATGCAAACCCTGCCAAAGCCTGCTACTAGGAAGAACATAGCAGAGGATCTCAAAAAGCAATGCTTAGGTTATTCATGCTATTGCCTCAGGGACCCATTCTAATTTTAGTACCTTTTTGGAAGGATTCCTCCTTGTTTTTGAGAAGGAACATCCCTAGATTAGTTCTCCTGTACTCTCTTGGTCCCCTTTCTCACTCCTTCCCAGGAAAGAAGGTATGACTTATCTGATTGATGAGGTTAGAAAAAAGAACTATGTATGTGTGGTTCAGTCTCTTCTCGCTTTGGTGTATACTATATACCTTGCCTGCAACAGGGTGCTCTGTGTTCTGCTTTCTCTACAGACCTATAGTTTTGGGAGCTAAAGCATTTTGCAGACAGAGCAACACACCAAGCATTTGGCAGACAGAGCAATGCACCAATGGTGCACTATCTTCTCACACACCTAAGCTATCCTTTCCACCTAAGTTTGTATCAGTTATGAAGCTGACATTCTGATGTATATACAACGTTGGGTGAATGTATATAAAAGAACAGTGAGACATAAAGCTAAGAAAGCAATCAATTAGGAGACAAATGTAAGATCAAGAGACATGTGAGACCATGAAAGCCTCTATCATGTTCATTCAAAACTCATTTCTAGAACAGTCAGCCAATTATTTACAGGGTAGAGATCCATACATAAATGATACTTTATTACAATGTACTGAGAGTGTCCCTCAATCATCTACTACTGCATGTATACATATATACAAAACAAATGAATGAAAAGAAATAATCAGTGTATAAATAATTTAACTTTAAAATCTGAGTAGGTGTTCAAATTGTTTTTCACATATACCTCTGATATGAAAAGAGCCATCATCATTTCTCTCCACCACAAGATGATCAACATGTACAGTTACAGGAGCTGGTTGAAGGGATAGTGTACTACTCCGAGGACTGTCATCCTACAGGAAAGAGAAATAATATTGGCAAGGTGTTATTAAAGTAAATAATAAAATTAAAATGATCATTTTTAATAAGGACTACCTTCAGTCAGTCATATTTTTAATGAGTGAGAATATATCTCTATATGCTTTAGTTGATACTGTGAGAAAACTGCCTGTTATACTGACATTTTATAATTTGTTTTTCTTTTTTTTAAGCCATGGTCTCACTCTGTCACCCAGGCTGGAGTGCAGTGGCATGATCACAGCTCACTATAGCCTCAAACTCCTGAGCTCAAGGGATCTTCCCACCTCAGCCTCCCAAGTTGCCAGGACTACGGGCATGTGCCACCATATCCAGCTATTTTTTTTTTTAATTTTCTGTATAGACAGTGGCTCACTGTGTTGCCCAGATTGGTCTCGAACTCTTGGCCTAAACAGATCCTTCCACCTCGGCCTCCCCAAAGTGCTGGAATTTTAGGTGTAAGCCACTATTCGTGGCCACATTTTCTAATTTCTAAGAAGGATCTCTATATCATTCAACCCAAAGACCAACAAATTCATTTTAATAAATGCTTATATATATTATATATAGAGAGAGAACATATATTATAAAGAAGGCATATTCTTAGGTATGAAAAAAAGTCCAGATATGCAAAGTGTACATTTATAAAATGAAGATATAAAAGTATTTATTAACATACTTTTAAATTTATTTTTGTGTTAGAAACTTGTATCTTCATTGGCATTACTGTTGCAACAGTTTCGTCTTCCAAAAAATGTTGAATATTCATAAGAGAAGATATAAGAAACTCAGTGCTGAAGTTTTCTATATGGCATTGCAGGAATCCATTTTTTTCTGCAAGCAACGAGTGTGCTGCAGCACCAGGCCCACTTACAAACCTCATAGAAATCTCAGGAGAAGATGTGCAATGAATTACAGCTTTCTGATCCGAACCTAAGGAAAATGAGCATATGAAAATGATAACTTTGTAGAGCTACTCAAAAATATCACTATTGTCATTAAGAGGATACTGTCATTTTATACATTAAAGCAATGATAGACAAAATAGTTTTAATATTTACCCCTAGTTTAAATATTCTATAGTACATATACAATATAAATACACATTCTAATTTCAATTTTTTTAGATAACTTTCTACTACAATAATGCTGACTTCCCTATATTTTCTATTTTTTGGCAATAGGAAAAAACACGTCATAACTCTGATATACCTATCTCAGTTACTTAGAGTGTGTTTTAGTGTGTACCTATCTATATGTTTGAATGATGACTGTTATGGCATTAAAGTGACCCTTAAGCCATTTCCCTTAATCCTGAGGTTTTACATCTTCCTCATTAAATTGAGTCCTCAAATAATGAAAAAATAAATAAAGAAGGCCTCATTAAAATGCTTCTATTAGAAGACTGAAATTATAATAAAGGAAATATATGTATATGTATATATACACAAAAACAGACACACACATATAATTATATTTATCTATGCCTTAGCCTTGTTCCAAAAAATAATTACAGATGGCTTGCAGAGATATAAATATACAGGTTTAAAAACAAATTTTAAAATTTCGATAAAGCTCCTATAGAATATATAATTTAAAAATAAAAGTAGTGGAACCCCTGAAATAAATTACTTGTGAACTGACACTCATGGTAACTATTTTGCTTTTTTATGCTACCTACCTAGTTCCAAAATGAATGAGAGGCAATATGCACATGGTATAATCCGATAAAAAGTGAGTAAAAAAGGAAAAAAGGATGGAAGAAAAAGGGAGAAGGTATATGGTAAGGTTGATAGCCCAAAATACATTATTTAAATTCCTGTGCTAAAGGTAGACCAAAAATTAGCTTCCTAGCAAAAATTAGAAAAATACAACCAGTTTCACATTCACAGAGCCAATAAGATTAAAAACAAACTAGCTGTTCTGAAAAGGCAAAGCTGTTTCTGTTTCTGAGATATGAAAGTTATTTATCCCATAGTACTCAGAAGAAGACCTCTGCTAATTAAATTCATGATAACATTTTATTTTATTTCCCCCTAGTATACGTATCAACAGGCCTCCATTCACAACTCAACATAGAGAGCTGTTTTTAAAACTTTTATTTCAGGTACAGAATTACATTTAATTGATGTTATTACTACTTATTAACATTTAAAATAAATAAGAGTTCCAATATAATTCCAAAGAATTCTCTAAATATTTAAAAGTTCAGATATTTTCGATAATGGTTAGATAGTGTTCTTTCTTATATCAAGAAAAACAATAAAAATAACTTGTTGATTTAACAAGAAGAGAAATTAGCACTAAACAACTTGGTTAATGGGAATTTATTTTGCCTTTAAGTGTTTACTTATTTTTAAGAGACAGGTCTCGCTATGTTGCCCAGGCTGGTAGGCACTGGATATTCACAGGCATACTCCTACTGCTGATTAGCATGGGAGTTTTGACCTGCTCCATTTCTGATGTGGGCCACCTCACCCCTCCTTAGGCAAACTGATGGTTCCCCACTCCTGAGAGGTCACCATATGGATGCTGAACTTAGTGTGGGCACCTGATGGGCATGGAGCACTTTGGCCCAAAAAGCCTGGGCTCAGCCATCCTCCCACCTCAGCCTCCTGATTAGCTGGAACTACAAGTGTGCCACTGGCCCAGCTTGTCTTTTATCTGTCTCTATATATCTACCATCTATATTTACTCTCTCTCTCTCTCCAGGGAGCTGAGAATTTTAAACAAATCCGTATTTTGGTGCAGAGATAAAGCAAAATCTTTATTATTCAAAATCACTCCTCCCTCCTTCCAAAACCGGCACTTGGGCAAAAAGAAATAAAATTCTTAAAGAAAAAAAAAAAAATCACTCCTCCCTACTGCCCCTTATGCCATGGAACTATTATGCCATGTCTTCCCAGTAAATGAATCTAAGGTCCACACAATGAAGAAAATAACAACCAAACCAAAAAATCAAAAACAACTTTGCAGTACTAACTGCTCGTGTCAGAGTGACAGCAGTATATACAAACTGTAAGTCAAACACACTATCTTGTCAGTATGGTTGTTATTGCTTAAAATGTTCAAGCTAAACTATTTATTGCTGTGGTTTTCCTTTTCATTTCCCTATACACTCCTTTCCCCCTTCCTTTTCCTTTTCTTTCCTCTTATTTATCTTCAAAAAATAAACTGAGACAGTTGGGAAAATAAGGTTTAGTACTTACTATATAACATATATATATACACACACAAGGCATTCTAAAACAATTTCTTCAGTTAGGAACAAAATGAAACAAAGCAACAGGATATAGCATTAAGTGAGCTATAAAGAATAGTTTAAACATTGTGCAACTGAAAATAATTTAAGAACGTACACTTTGAAAAGTGTTTGGGTTGGGTATACAATAAGGTCTAGATTTTGAAGTTTTATTTCAAATCATATTTTGTTATTTTTTGTTCACTATGAAACTTCTCCAAACGTACACTTAGCTCTTCCATCTTGCATGCTACTAGGATTTAAACATGCTAATATAAAATTCTTGAATTTTTTTAAGCAAATACACTGTAAACCACAAGTGCTAACATAGAAAATCACCAGGAGCTGATTTTTTTCTACAATGTTGGCTTATAGACAAATGGCTCATTTATCTGCAAATCCCAGGGTGTGAGGTGATAGCATATTTATTTGGCATCATGCACGACTGCGTTTATTTCAACATATTACAGCTCAGTGACTTTTTAAAAGACTTTTTTAAACAAACACTGTCATTTCAAATTCTTAGTATGATTCTGATAATTTCTTCAAATGACTAAAAACCACAAGTGATAACTCCACATAAACTTTGAACAGGGATGGTTTAATGTTTTCCTCTTTATGCACTGCATGTTTTATTGTTTAGCATATGTACTGATCTCAGAATGAAGAATTGCAAGGACAGCATACATATTTTTTTCAGATACCAAATACCATGCCAAATACCAAATATTTTGCTTAAAAGAAAGATAATGGAATAAAGAAACTGATATTTATCCCAGAGACGAACAAAATTTGACCTTTTAAGATTACTTTATCACTCTTTACGTATAGCAAAGAGCTCAATTTTTTCAGACTCACTATCTCAAAGAATGTAAAGACAAGAAAAAAAAAAAAAAAAAGAGCTTACCAACTTAATCAGAACATGTTACAGAATTAAAGTGATCTAAAGGAACAAATTTCTTCCATCATTATTGTTATTATTATAAATGCAGTTTTCCTTGAATTCAATTATACCAAAGATAGGACTGCTGATGAGTCATATAAAAACAAGTTTAATGCATATTAAAGTATTTTGTTTGACAATTAAAAAAAATATATCTTACCAATTGGACGATTACAGAGGTAATGCCGAAGACTGATGTTGCCTAACTGGTCTGGTGTCACCTGATTCACTTGAAGACAGATTTCTGTGTCTTCCCCTCGGATGTCAATTTCCCCATTAACACCAGTAATTTTAAATACCACAACTGACATCTATTAATGATTGCAGAAGTAATATTAGTATACCAAGTAGTTGAAAACAAAACTGAAGAAACACAGGAAATTACCATTAACCTCTAAAAAATATAATTATGTTCTACCAAAACAAAAATATACTTGTGACTTAAAGAAAATGGGTGTTACATTATAGTGAACAATCTTCAGTTTCTTTTCTTTTCCATTTAGTCAAGAAAAAATATTTTAGGTCACAAAGATTATGACATTTTCATGTAAAATAATTTTCACTAAAAGCTGGACACAATGTATTTTTTAAGTCTTAAGAATATTTCAGGGCTGGGCATGGTGGCTCATGCCTGCAATCCCAGCACTTTGGGAGGATGAAGCAGGAGGATTGCTTAAGCCCAGGAGTTAGAGACCAGCCTAGGCAACATACTGAGACCTGGCTCTATAAAAAATAAGAAAATTGGCTGGGCGTGGTGGTATATGCATGTAGTCCCAACTACTTGATGGGGTTGAGGCAGGAGGCTGGCTTGAACCCAGGAGTTTGAGGCTGCAGTAAGCTATGATCACACCACTGCACTCCAGCCTGGACAACAGAGTGAGACCCTTTCTCTTAAAAAAAAAAAAAAAAAAAAAGAGACTATTTCACTGCATCAGGAGGGCATAAAAGAAACCAGTAACATATTTCCTTTATAGAAAGCCCCTCAATATAAGGACTAAGAATCTTCCTTGCAATCAAACTTTTTCAACGTGTATTTAAAAGGGACAAAAATATAGGTCAGGCTGGGCACAGTTGGTCATGCTTGTAATCCTAGCACTCTGGGAGGCAGAGGCAGGAGGATTGCTTGAGCTCAGGAGTTTGAGACCAGCCTGAACGAGGGCGAGACCCTGTCTCTCCTAAAAATAAAAAATTAGCAAGGCATGGTGCAGCACACCTGTAGTCCCAGCTACTCAGGAGGCTGAGCAGGAGGATCGCTTGTGTCCAGGAGTTTGAGGTTACAGTGAGCTATGATGACAACACTGTATTCTACCCAGGGCGACAGAGTGAGACTCTGTCTCAAAAAAATACATAAATCAATAAAATAAAAAAATAGGTCAAAAAATAAAAGGCAAGACAGAAAAAAGAATGTGAATAAAACACATTGAGAAAGTAAAATGTAGAGAAAAACAATTCATTAAGGAAGCATTTTCAAGAATAGAAGGAGTGGGGGGGCATGGGCAATATACATAACATGAACTTTTATACCCCTATAATAAGCTGAAAAAAAAGAAAAGAAAAGAAAAGAAAAGAATAGAAGGAGCAAAGTGAATCACCTACCACCTAAGTATTCATTTTATATGTTAATGTCTTAAAAGTGTACATATTAAACATGAAATAAAGTTGATGGCATTTCTTTTCACAGAATCTCTCTGAAATGATTACCAGGTCATCATGATTTTCTTGAGCACCCTCTGAATTTGTACTGATGGCATCTGGAGAGGTTTCTCCATAATTCTGTAGGCTTGCACTAGCATTCACACTCTCAGCTGGGCTCTGGTAATTTGCAGTTGAGCTCTTTTTATTTCCTGAATTAGTACAAAAGTAAAATAATAAATTAAAAATCAGTTTTACATGTGACCTAACAGTGTGTGTTTAACCAAAGTGAACTATTCCTTCAACTCTTTCTCAAGCATAGCCTTATTTAAAAGACAAAAAGAAAAATTAGATTGTGATTAGTGAACAAATAAGGAGAAATAATTTCCCACAATAAAATGTTAGCTATACTAAAGCCCTAAGCGTGGTATAAAAAATCTTCTGCTACTGAACACAGCCTGTTTTCTCCACAATGTAGCTGCAGTACTGGTTTAACCAACAGGTTCCTGGTCAGCTTCGCCCTCTTCTCATCTATCCACACTGAATAGTCCCAGTCTGACCACTTCATTTCTCTTTTTAATCCTATAGAAACTCCTAATAATCTTTCACACAAAGTTAATACCACTATTATTAATGTGATATTCTCCATCCTTATCTAGCTGTCTTCATTTCTCAGTGTGCTGTACTTTAATTTTTCTCAAACTATCTGTGGTAAAAGACAAGTTGTTAAAAATTTTGTGTTCATCACAGATCCATACTTTTTAAAAATACCATAAAAATGAATAGAAAAATTAAACTGGAAATGATATTATCAAATTAAGAGTGAAGTGCAAATGGATAAGAATAGATGTGGCGACACTAGTCAGAAGCCAGTAGTTGCCTGGTAGTCTAGTTGTGTGTTTGTGTATGAGTATTCATGAATATATACATGTATGTATTTAAAAATATGCATACTTGCATGCATACATTAACATATTTGTTTGTATACATATAGATGTGCATGACACACACACATACACGTATAAAATTACTTAAAGGCCTGGCGGTATATATACCAAAAGTTGATGGTAGTTACTTCCGTAGTGGAAAATGATACCAAGGGCAGAGTAAGGGTAATATTAAAGTGATAGCTTCAATTTTTACTTTAGACATTTCCATTTTATCAGATTTTTTTACAATGAGTACTCACATATATTTTTTTAAATTAAAACAAAATATTAAGAGCCTCCTCCTAAGGAAAATTAATTCCTCTGACATAAAATGAATAATGAAGAGTTCAAGAGAACAGGAATATATATTAAATGTTAAATGTTTAAATGTTACATACAACATCAACATTTTTCAAGACCCTAAAAATGGCTACCGCTGGAATCTATTCTAAGATAGTAATGAGAAATGCTGAAAAAATTTATGAATGATGATATTAGCTATACTATTTTTATAACCAAAAAATTATAAACAATCTAAACATCTAACATTAGGGAAATGATCAAAACATCATGGTACATGCTTATGGCAACTTTATATAGGCTTAAAAATATTTCCAAAGATTATTATTAGGAAATACATACAGGTAATAAAAAGCAGGTTATAAACCATATATGCAATATGATGACAAATACCTATATATGGTACCTATACAAATTCATAGAATAAATCATAGTTGATATCTCTAGGATGTGAGATTTTTGGGTGATTTTATTTTCTAAATTGTAGTAGTATTTTCCAAGTTTTCCATATTTGAGTGGTAGTCACTTTTACTTATTATTTAATTATTAGAAATAACAATAAGAAAATCACTGATACTTGGAGATTAAATAGGGATATCTGCCAGAGGTACACTGTTTTTGAAGTATTTTGATCACAGGACAATACTCTGTGTTAAGGCAGGATTATCCACCATAAAGGGGGCAAGGGGCAATTAGAGCTATCTGAAAACCTAGGGTAGATTTTTATGACCCATATCAGTAACTCTTCTACATTTAACCAATATGCTGGAAAGGAGATTGCTATGAATTACCTTTAGCAGGTTTAGAGTGAGAATTTTTGTTTACATATGGTAATCATTTACTAAGTCAGAGGAACTGGTATAACATATCGGTTGGTTAAAACCCTGGGCTCTTCAGTTAGGCTAGCTGACAAATCTGCCTCTATTACTTCCTCGTTGCATAACTTTGGACGAGATACCTAATTTCTCTAAGCTTCAGTTTTTAAATCTATATAAAAGTGATCAAGAATCATAATTAACTACCATGTATGGTTGTTCTGAGGATTAAATCAATCAATGTATTTTATGGCACTCAGCAGACTAACTAGGGTTGTTCAATAAATGCTTATTATTATTGTTATTAAATGTCATCTATCATGTAAGGTAGGACTGACTAGTATCTTCCACCTACTTAGAGTTAACTGTGATTGAGTAGAGAGCTTTTTTCTGACTTTTTTGTGCAGTGTGAATTTGTTTTAAGAAGGCATGTTCATGTCAGACAGAAGAGCTCAGACTTTTTAAAGTCTGACTGCCTGGGTTCAAATGATAACTCTACCACTTACTAGCTATGTTACCTTGGGTTTGTTATTTAACCTCTCTCTGAAGATAACAGCACATTATTGATGGAATTGTTGTGAGGATTAAATGCATTAATATATATACAAAGCACACAGAACAGTGCCAACACATAGTAAATGCTCAATAAATATTAGTCATTGTTACAGTAATAATATATATACTAGTAACATATAACTGTTATAACAGGGTTGTTGTTCAAATTAAATAAGTAAACTATTCAAGCACCTGCAATGGTTTGAATGTGTTCCCTCCAAATTTCATGAGTGGCCAAAGTGACAGCATTAAGAAGTGGGGCCTATAAGAGGTAATCATGCCATGAGGGCTCCTCCCTTGTGAAGGGGATTAAGGCCCTTATAAAAGAGGCTGCAGGTAGCTTCTTTTGCCCTTTTGCATTCTGCCATGGGAGGACACAGGCAATCTGGTAAGGTTGGAACTTAGACTTCCCAGCCTCCAAAACTGTGAGAAGTAATTTTCTGTTCTTTATAAATTACATAATCCCTGGTATGCTGTCATAGCAGCACAAAAATTGACTAAAACAACATCTGGCAATAAATGGTAGCTACTATTACAGCAATTACATTAATAATACTTATTATATTATTACTTATATACTTACTATATTTACTATTATATTACTAATTATCTAAACTAAGCTGTTTTCAACTTATCAATAGGCTTATTTCCCTTCAAATAGAAAGTAATCTGTATTTGGCACTGGTCTCCTATGTTTCTATGTCTGTGGCAACTACTATCGGACTATGGCCCGTGATTTTATTCCTGTTCACAAAGTATCCAATGCCTTACTGAGGGGTATGCACCTAATACCTTCTAAGTCATTCCTAGTGGTCTTTACTGGGGTACTGGTTGCCACTGAATGAAATGAAGGAATCATGTAGTTTCCTAATACATCTTCATATATGTGAAAGAATCCTGGTTTTGTAAATCTGTAGCTCCAGTCTGGAAAAATTTTAGTCATAGGACCATATAATTGAGAATTCACCATGTAAATTAAGCCCACCTAATCAAATTTCCAGATATACGCGTCTCTGTAAAAGAGGCTAGTAGCATTAATGTTGGCTGCTTTATGGTCTAAATGACTGCATACAAATAATTGCTAGATGTCAGCCATAAAGAGGAAGGAGTATCTGGTTAAAAGAAACCATGAAACAACCATTAGAAAGTTAGGTACTCTTGTCGTGTGTGTGTGTGTGTGTGTGTGTGAGAGAGAGAGTCAGTCTTTGTTGGATGTAATCAATGATTATTGAATATAACTAAAAAAGTTAAACAGCACTTTCTTGTAAGATCTGTGTGTCCAATATGAATTCTTAAACCTTTCTTTTACCTTTTTCCAAAAATATATGGCTATCACTTCCATCACTTTCTAACAACATTTCTTCCAATATCATGCTGTCAAGTGAAATGGTATCCAATGACATTTGTGAGGAGCTTCTTTTCATGTTTTTGTAAGAAACACAGAGTGGAGCCAAGTTGGGTGGGCATCGTTCTTTAGGCTTTCCACTGTTAACAAACAAAATTATTAGAAAATTACTAAGTGTATAGAAAACAATTTTATCCACAAAGTACTTCTAAGAAAATTAAAATATGTATATAGCATATACAAGTTTTCATATTATATTATATTTAAATATATAGGCTCAAAGCATTCTCACATTTTTAAAAAATCTATTCTTCCATGTATTAACTCTAACAATGCCATATTTTGTCATGAGGTTTTCTGCCCCAAAACAAAATATACTAACGTTCACACTCAGCAAACCACGCCCTCCCCCTCCGAAAATCCCCAAAATTCCAAAAATATGCTGTTACCTTAAAGATGACTGGGACTTAAGTGTCATAACTGTGGGTGTCTCTTCTTTACTGATTTCCAGGTTCTCAGAGACTGAAGCTGCTTCTGGAAGCAAATCTTCAGCTTTAAAGATTGACTCTAAGGTTTCATTTCCTTTACTAGTTAAACTATTTGAAAATATGTTTTGATTACCATCATTATCAAATGATAATATATTTGAATCTTCTCTGTTATTTAAGACACTATTTGAATCTCTGTAGGAAGAATCCTTCTTGTCACTTATTTCTGATCCAGTTTCTCCTGAGCCACTTTTGTAAACAAGACCACTACTTTCATCTTCACTTATTTTCCCTAAATGTTTGTCTGATAAATAGTCCAGAAAAGAAATGCCTGTTTGCAGATTTGTATCACTAGCAGATTTGAAAAGCAAAGGATCCTTTAAAGGGACATGGCTAAGGTCAACACTCATAGATCTGTTGTCTGACATATGATTAACAGTTACACTTCTAATTCTATTTATACCACTAACTTGTTTCCTTTTTGAAGATAAAACTTCTCCATTTTCAGTAGGCAAATAATCAGGAACCACTGGACTCACACTTTCAGAAACAGGAGACTTGATCCTGTTGGCCTGATCCACTGGATGCAGCAAAAGAGCCAGTTCTGCACTTCTAAGTAAAAATCCAATGCAAACAGATGTTTGATTAGCAGGATTGCCAGTTACCGCTTCTACATCTTTCCTTAAGTTCTCTAAAAGCAAAATAAGTGAATCATGGAGGAAAAGTAGGAGCAGATACTGGTAGTGATTGATTTGCAAACTGACATGTTTATGAACATGAACGAGGACATGAATATCTGCTTCTGATGATGAAGAGGAAAATCTTAAAAATGTGTCTGATGAAGAAGGTTTCTGACCACCGTTTGTGAAGGGTTCAGACTCTGTACTATAATACTCCTTCAAGAGCTTTTTCCGCTTCAACCGGCCAGCTAAATCACTAGATTCACTTTGTGATGTATTTAGAGATACTTGATCACAAGTCTGCAGCTCTTTTTGTGACTCTGTATATCTTGTTGGTTGACAAATCCAGATAGAAACAGGGAAAGAGTCTACAAAGCTTATTGGTCGTCCTTTTCCACTTTTCATCCCTTCATAATCTATCCAAAATTGAGAAAAGTACACAGCCCACACATCCATGGCAGCAGAAGTTTTAAGAGTATGTTTATTCAATTTGGGAACAATATTTCCTTTATAAACTTCATGCATTTTTGTATCTTGTTCATGAGCATGTCTCTGGAAGATTGGATGTAGAAGATTAAAATTGTCACAAGATTTGGGGAAGCTGGTATATGTTTTACTAAAAAAATCACAATCTTTGAAATTTTGAAACAAAGCTTCTAGATCAGAATGTCGACAGTTTGGACAATGCCTTGTATTTGTGGCGATCATTTCAGAACTCTGAATAGAAATTGCACGTGGCTGATCTTGATGACACTCTGATTTTATTTCAGAGGGAATAACAAGCTAGAAGAGAAAAAAAATTAATCTAGTCCAACTTGCAAATGCACACATCTTGGCGATTAAATAATCATGAACATGACTTAACTCGGTAATTCTTTTTCATGACATGTCCCTCCAAAATACTACTTTCTTATCCAGACATAAAACACTAACTCTTTCCCTCAAATCTTTTTATTAAATTCACTAAAGGAGACTTAAATGATTTACTACTAAGAAGAAACAATCTCTTTTATAAAGAAAATATGAATAATGTACATTTCATTTATATATACAAATATATATATAGCACACAATACATCACTAAAGAACAAAATTGAATTAAATCATTACTACTATATTTTTCCTATGCCCTGAGTATATAGAAGGGAGTATTGAGCATGGAAAAGGAATTTTTTGTTAGGATATTTTAAATCCAAGTGATTTGGAAGATGAAATGGATGAGTGAATGGAATTACTAGAAAGATGTTGCCAGAATCATTTTTGTGGAAGAAAGCTATTATGAAAATAAACTTAAGAGTATAGGTCAAGGTATTTACTAAAATAATTTTCAAGGGATAATTAAACCCAGTCCCCAAAATACTTGTATCAATGAGCCTCAAGTGACTGGTTTTAATACTACCCACACTCAGAAAATGTAAAGATCATTGTATAATTGTATCTTAAACAATAATTGTAAATGTTATAAAGTACGTCCTTACAAATTTTAATTTTATAAGATCATTGAGAAGATCTTTAAAATATTTCTGCAATGCAACTGTTAAATGTTATTAACTTCATTTTAGAAAGAAGGAAATTAGGTATATAAACAGTCTACCAGCAACAGACCTATAAACTGAAATTTTCACCCATGCCCAAGTTTTATTCTCTAAATTTACTAAAGCATGCAAGATGTTTTTTAAAACTTCCTCCTTTAAAGTTTATATATATAGAGAGTTCAGATTATCAACTACTTGGCTATAATAAAAAGCAAATTTCTATTATCTTTTGAACATTAATAACAATAAATGTGAACAAATAAAACTCAGACATAATTTTAAAACTTCACTGTATAATTTATCCTTCTTAGAAAAAAATTTCTTGGCTCTGGTAAGTAGAAAAAAATTACTGATTTAAATTTTACTTCTACAGCTCACCTCCAAATGGATGAATGGTGAAAAAAATAAAAAATAAAAGGAAATTAGAGAAAGAAGGGGAAAAAGCTGTAAGAAATACACAAACCTTAACTCTTAAACCTTCTACAATTGAGAATCAAAATTAAGTGTGAAATTTCAAAACTAAAATTAAGATTACAATGAAGTTGATTTATATTTGAATACCCATCTTAAATCCTAGAGATTATAATGCTGTCAACTTTACTTCCTCCATAAAAATGGTTTTGTTGTCACAGCCACTTGTTTGTACGGTACCTTTAGCATTAAGCCGTCAACCCGAATATCAACATGCTCATCAGATTTTGAATTCTCATTCAACTTGTACACAGTCATGAATTGATTAAGACTCTGTTTTAAATCCAATAGAAATTGATTTAACCATAGAATGCTTCTTTCATCCACAGTAAACTGCAGTGCATTTAGCTGGCTATATAGGTTGGGAGATGGAACTGCAGAGAAAAATTTTTTTTTAATTTTTAATTAAATAATAGCTCTAAATCTTCCCTGAGAACAGAAAAAACATTTTTAATAAGTTTCATTCTTTCTTAAGAAAAAAATTTTGAGATGTTATTTACGAAATTAAAGTGATACATGTAAATGACAGCAAACACATTTAGATAGACAAAAACATTTTTCAATGCTTTACTAACTGGAAAATATATAAATATTTTTATAAATATTTCAAAATATATATGAATATTTTAAATATATAAAGTAATCTAAAACTAACTGCATAAATAGGAAGTACTATTTGGCTTTCTTTTCCTAAGATTACATTCACCAAGAAGAAAACTTCTAAAAACATTACCTTCCTGATGAACTATCATATCAAAATGGTCATCAATCACATATTTCTATAGGACTCTACTACCTGGATCTTGATCTAAATCCTTTCAAATGAGAGAGTTAAGTGTAATGACCAATTCCTTATGAAAGTGATAAGCCAGGTGGATCCTTGAGAGGAGGAACCATACACAGTTTTATTCCCCACTTTAACCAAGGCCTAGGATAATGCTTGGGAAAAGTAAAAACTTAAGTATCTCTTGAATAATATGATAAATACACTCTTTTTCATAGTTCTCACAAAGTAAATTAATATTTATAATTAGAGAGTACATCACTTCCTGAAATCCACACATATTTCTATCATAAAAGCCATTTACTTTTCACAACATCTTGGTGAAGATCTCTTATTCTAAAAATTCAGACACATTTACTTCTACCAAGGCCAAAAACACGCATATCTAGAACTTTTAGATTAAATTAAGAAAAATAATTCCAAGGTGTGGAATATCAGTAGAGAGATAACACAGTAACAATGTTCTGAATATGGTTTTTTGCTTGCGTTATTCATTTATTCATTCACTTTCCTTTAGCAAAGGATCAATGAATGTCAACTACACAATTCTGTGTACTTATACTAAGCACAAAGAATAAAAAAAAAAAAAATAGGGAATGGTCCCTTTCCTTTAAAAGTTCATAGTTAATTACATAAGGCAGATAAGAAAATACAAAAATTATAATTCAAGTCTATCAGAAACATGCAATTGTGATACGGAGGTGCTTTTCTTTGGGAATAGAAAGGAAGTGGGGTGCTGAGGAGATCGCATAACACTCTGGAAGGGAAGGGAAGAGAGGGAATCTCAATGTGTGGATTGAGTGACGATGGCAGCCGCAGAGAAAACTAGAGAGCGAATGGTGCCCTAGAGCTAGAGCACAGAAAGGAAGAACACTGAAAGCAGACCTGGGACTGATAAAGGAACACAGAACACTAAGCAACAGAAAGCTCTAGATGCAGTTTCCAACCAGGTTCTATTTATGAAATAGATTACTATATAGCTATCAAAAATATTTAAAATGAGCTTGTAGAAACCTCAAGTATGCTCATATCATTAAGGGAAAGGGGCAGGATGTAAATTATATAGTAAAAGAAACACATACATTCATAACAGGACTAACAATACTATAATTATTGTTATGGACTAAATTGTGCCCCCCCCAAAATGAACTGTGTTTTGTAGCTAAAATATAAATAGAGCTTTGCTAAAGGGGAAAAAAGTGACCTTGTTCTACAAATAACTTAACTTTCATTCATTCTTTCATTTAACAAATGGCAACTAAACACCAAAATGAGTTGAATCTCATGGATAAAATGAATCATAAATACCACATGATTCCTGTCAGCAAGGATGCTACAAGCTGGGGAGGGAAAAGGACATATGAACAAACGATAACAATACATAAAATTGTTAGACTAAAGTCATGTACTACATGCAAGGATTATAAGAATAAAGAACAATGGAATTTTCTTTCTTCACATTTATAAAACTCAAAAACTCAGCAGGAAAAAACAACCCTTCCCAAAAATCGGCAAATAATAACAAAACAGGAAACACTCTTACTTGGAAAATCCTTTCCATCTGGATAGTAATATTCTGTGAATTCTACATAGACAGCTGACATTTCTTGTGGCAGATACAGAGATTTTTTATTGCAGGAAATCATACTTTTGGGGGAAGAACGACATTGTTCCGCTGTAGAGACCTGAAAAAATAAGTTTATGGAAGTCACACTGAATAAAGCACTTTCCTAAGAATTTATGCAACTTCGGTATCATTTCAAATTCTTTTAAAACTAATTCCAATTAATTTGCTAATAGTTCATTTCCAATATAAACTTTATTATATATTTATCTTCACATTAAATTTGTTTTAAATACCCACCAACTATTCAGAAAACTCTTTAACTTTTGGATCTTTATCAGTTACAAAATTAATATTGCACAACATTCCTTGCAAGTTAGTGTTCTAAGCTTTAAAGTAACAGATGGAAAAATAACAATAATTATATTCTTTCTCTTTGAAGTTGTGGATAAATTTTAAAAAATCACTTTTTTTGAGACAGGATCTGGCTCTCTTGCCTAGCCTGGAATGCAATGGTGCAATCATAGCTTTCACTGCACCCTTGAACTCCTGGGTGAAAGAGATTTTCCTGCCTCAGCCTCCTGAGTAGCTGTGACTACAGGAATGCACTGTCATGCCAAGCTGTTTATTTTTTGTAGAGATGAGGTCTAGCTATGTTGCCCAGGCTGGTCTCAAATTCCTGGCCTCAAGCAATTCTCCCACCTTGGGCTCCCAAAGTGCTGGGATTATAGGCATGAGCCACCACACCCAGCCCATGATAATGATACTTTACCAGATAATATAAATAAGTAAATGGCAGTCAAGACAAAGATCCAAGTCCTTAAGTCCAGAATCCTTCTGCAGTGTACTCATTATAATAACTCTTTACCACAATTTCACTATTATGAAAAATAATACAGCTATAGAGTTTCAGTTTGGGATAATGAAAAAATTCTAGAGATGAATAATGGTATTGGATGCACAACAATGTGAATGTACTTAACACCAATGGACTGTATGTTTAAAAATGATTATAATGGTAAACTCTGTTATATTTTACCACAATAAAAAATAATATAAACACTTCTGTCAAAGTATGATCTCTTAAATTATTTTTCCAAAAAAAGTATTAGCTTTAATTTTCTGATTACATTTTTTCATTCTCCCCTCAAAACCAGCATTGTTTTATAATTACATAAAAAAATGTATATGCAGATGTCCCCAAAGTTCTGCCAATGAGGTTTTACTGGTTGTATTCATTTATGTTAAGTTTAGTAGGCCCAGGGATGTATCCTTTTTCATTCATTCGACACGTATAGTTCTCTTATGAAGTGGAATACTTTTTTAACAGTTTATGTTTTCTCCTCTTATATAAATTGCCTAATTAAACCTTTTGACTATTTGTACAGTTAGTTTCTTATGGTATCTAATCAGAAAGCATTTCTTGGCCGGGCGCGGTGGCTCACGCCTGTAATCCTAGCACTCTGGGAGGCCGAGGCGGGTGGATCGCTCAAGGTCAGGAGTTCGAGACCAGCCTGAGCAAGAGTGAGACCCCGTCTCCATTAAAAAATAGAAACAAATTATCTGGCCAACTAAAAATATATATATAAAAAAAAAATTAGCCGGGCATGGTGGCACATGCCTG
>CM052440.1:16544200-16604436 GCA_028533085.1 Varecia variegata | reverse complement strand
GACAAAGGACTAATACCCAGAATCTATTATACAAGGAACTCAGACAACAGGAAAAATATATATATAACCCCATCAAAAAAAGGGCAAAGGACATGAACAGACATTTTCAAAAGAAGACATATAAGTGGCTAACAAACACATGAAAAAATGCTCACTAATCATCAGATAAATGCCAATGAAAACCATGAGATGCCATTTTATACCTGTCAGACTTAATTATTATTAAAAAGTCAAAAAAAAAAAAAACAAAAAAAACATGTTGGCAAGGATGCAGAGAAAGGGAATGCTTATACACACACTGTTGGTGGGAAGGTAAATTAGTACAACCTCTATGGAAAACAGCATGGAGATTTCTCAATGAACTAAAAGTGATCTAACATTCATTCCTGCAATCCCACTGCTGAATATCTACCCAAAGGAAAACAAATAATTATATAAAAATGACACCTGCACATAGTATGTTTATTGCAGCAGCATTCACAATAGCAAAGTCATGGAATCAAACTGTGTGTCCATCAATGGATGACTGGATAAAGAAAATGGGGTACATATACACTACTGAGCCACAAAAAAGAATGAAATAATGTGTTTTGCAGCAACTTGGATGGAACTGGAAGCCATTATCCTAAGAGAAGTAACTCAGAAAGTCAAATACTGCATGTTCTCACATATAAGTGGGGGCTCAGGTATGGGTACACACGGAAATAGAGTGGAATAACTTTCTAAGCCTGAGGTGACTCAGCTTTTACATGAGGTAATACTTTGTAGGCTATATGTGGATTACATGAAATAATATATATGAACTAATAGACCATCTCTTAACCCATGATAAACACTTTATAAAATATAACTATCTATCTATCTCTCTATATATATCCACACACATATAGTATTCATTTATTTATTTTGAGACAGGGTCTTGCTTTGTTGCCCAAGCTGGAGTGCAGTAGTATGATCCTATATACCTTACTGCAATTCCAAACTCCTGGGCTCAAGCAATCCTCCTGCTTCAGCCTCAGACTGCAGGTGTGCGGCACTGCACTTGGCTAATTTTTTTATTTTTTGTAGAAACAGCAACTCACTATGTTGCTCAGGCTGGTCTTGAACTCCTGGCCTCAAGCATTCCTCCTGCCTCGGCCTCCCAAAGTGTTGGGATTATAAGAGTAAGCCACTGTGCTGGTCCTATATACATATTATCATTAATGGCAGTACAGTCATGCATTGCTTAACGACAGAGATATGTTTTGAAAATGTGTCAGGTGATTTTGTCATTGTGGGAATATCATAGAGTGCATTTACATAAACCTAGATGGAATAGCCTACTACATACCTACACTATATGGTATAACCTGTTGCTCTTAGGCTACAAACCTATACAGCATGGTACCATACTGAACACCATAGACCACTGTAACACAATGTTAAGTGTGTATCTATACATATCTAAACATAGAAAAGGTAAAATAAAAATGGTATTATAAACTTATGGGACCACTATCATAAGTGCATTCCATCATTCACTGAAGCATTGTTATGCAGTACCTGATTGTGTATTATTATTAATAAACTCCTGAAAGTCTCTGAGCCTCAGTTTCCTCATTTATAAAATGTAAATAATACCTGGCTCAAAAGGCTGCTGTGGTCCTTATGTGAAATGGTGTATATGTAATAATTTACATACTCCTTGGCTTCCCTGAGGTAATTTTGTTATAAAACAAAACGGTCAACTACTCTGAGTTTAGAAAATTGAGAACTAAAGATGAAGAACAACTCATCAGCATCTTAGAGAGGAGCTGCTTTGATCCTAAAGATAAATACTGGTCACTAAAGATAGAAATATTCCTAGAATAATTGTGTTGAAATACCCTTTGGAATATCCAACCCCATCTCTAATTCTATATAAACTACAAAATGTTACAATCCATATTCAAGGATCTACCGCCTAAATGGTGAAGCCTGAATCAATGAACAAAGTCTACATTTTTTAGATTATGTTGTCCACTATATATTAGAAAGGTGAAATTCCCATTTACAAATACAGTTGGCCTTCTGTATCTATGGGTTCTGCCTCAATGATTTAACCAAACTCTGACTGAAAATATTCAGGGGGGAAAAAAACCACAAAGTTTCAAAAAGCAAAACTTGATTTTGCTGTGCCTCAAGTGCTACGTTGAATGATGTGAATGAAGTGATGTGTAAACTTTGTATTAGGTATTATAAGTAATGTAGAGCTCATTTAAAGTATACGGAAGGATGTGCATAGGTTATATGCAAATACTATATCCTTTTGTTAAAGGGACATGAGCTTCCATGAATTTTGGTATCCATGGGGGTTTCTGGAAACCAACCCCCCACACATACCAAGGGACGACTGACTGTCTCTTCTGAGTTTGACTAATCTTCACATAGAGAATGCCTGTTCTTCTGTTTCCATTTTCAGCTGCTGCTCTGCCTGTGGTTTATCATTACTATTTAATAGCAAGGATAGCAAGGTGAACATACAAGCTAAAAGTCTTATCTGCTATTTTTGCAATATATACAATGAAAACTATAAAATATTTGATGGGAGAGGGGACTGAAATAGAAGCTGTTAAGGGATTTTATTTTGTTTATATCTCATTACTACAGATAACAGAGTTGATTATAGAAAAGAACTCCCACCGACAGTCATACAAATTAACGGAAACAGCTTACCTTTGTCCTGAAGCAGTTGCAATAGGTGATGGGCCATTAGGGGCTCGTGGTTCTTCACATGTACTCATTTCCATTATTACTTTATCCAGGGACTAATAAAAATGTTAAAAATGCAAACAATTAGATATTATATTTTTATGTATATTTTGCATGTATTATAATACTATTTTCTATTTCATTTCTTTAGGAGCAAAGTAAACCGCAAGTGAGAAGAGTTCTTTTTAAGTGTTACTCTAAACATCTAAAAAGACAAATGCTAAAAAAGAAAACAAAGCACTCATTTAGTATTTGGTGGGAAAGCTGTGTATATTATAGCAATATGTGCATAAAACATTAAGAAGTAGCTGTTAACTGGTGAGATCATCAGATTTTATGGAAATGTGATCTCTAATCCCAGATGTACTACATTATTATCTGATAAGATTATATATTAGTAAATAGGCTTGAACCACCCTTAATTTTTTTTTGAGACAGATCTCACTCTGTCAGCCTGGCTAGGGTGCAGTGGCATTATCATAGCTTACTACAACCTCAAACTCCTGGGCTCAAGTGATCCTCCTGCCTCAGCCTCCAAAGTAGCTGGGACTACAGGCATGAGCCACTGCACTCGGCTGATCACCCTTAAAAATCTTATCCCCATCTAAGATCTGAGACATAAGACATAAAACTACAGAAAATAAGAAATAAGCAGGAAATGTGAAAAAAATAAACACTGCCATAATGGAAAAAGTTCTTTTTTAGGGTAATACTTTTTTCCTTGAAGAAAGATCTACTGTCCTTCACAGTCATCACTAACATAACTCCAGTCATTATTTCCTATTTCATACACAGCATTTATTACCTGAAACTATCTCGTTTGCTCACTTGTTCATTGTTAATCTCCTCTATTAAAAGAAAGTTCTCTCAGGGCATAGGACAGGGCTCAATAAATATTTATGGAGTGAATCAATAAATGACCAGGTGATCAATTTTCTTCAACCTTCCTTAAAATGCAAATTATATTAAAGAACACATTACTTAATTTACTAGATCAG
The DNA here is from genome assembly GCA_028533085.1 of Varecia variegata. Classification (NCBI taxonomy): domain Eukaryota; kingdom Metazoa; phylum Chordata; class Mammalia; order Primates; family Lemuridae; genus Varecia; species Varecia variegata. The sequence continues at coordinate 16,600,708 of CM052440.1, read as the reverse complement.
TAAAAACAGAAATTCACAGAACTCAGGATCAAATGTTATTAAAAAAAGAATCCTGGCTGGGCGTGGTGGCTCACGCTTGTAATCCTAGCACTCTGGGAAGCCGAGGCGGGCGGATTGTTTGAGCTCAGGAGTTCAAGACCAGCCTGAGCAAGAGCAAGACCCCATCTCTACTAAAAAAAAATAGAAAGAAATTAGCTGGACAACTAAAAATATATAGAAAAAATTAGCTGGGCATAATGGCACATGCCTATAGTCCCAGCTACTCGGGAGGCTGAGGCAGGAGGATTGCTTAAGCCCAGGAGTTTAAGGTTGCTGTGAGCCAGGCTGACACCATGGCACTCTAGTCCGGGCAACAGAGTAAGACTGCCTCAAAAAAAATAATCCCATAGTATGTTAATAAAGAAATAAAGAATTAAATGATGTAATACCATACTAACTTAGAACATAACATTCTTGATCTGAAAAACTTTAAAGATCCTATTTTGATGTTTAAATTTCTCATTTAACAGCTGAGAAAACTAAGTTCCATTAAAACCAAATGAAGTCTAATTAATGAAAAACCCAGGAAATTATGTTTCCATGAAACAAAAGATTAATGTTAACAGAGTAGCTAGATAATGTGAATATATTAATATGTTTACTTCTGAGGTAGTTTCAGAACTCACCAAACAGATAGGATGTGTTTTCAGTTTTGTCCATGGGATCTACAAATAAAAAAATCTCTTTGAAATGAATCATTAAAAAAAAGCAATATCAACACGGTTGCTCTCTTAATACAGTGACAAACACATCAAATTACATCAAATAACTTTTTTTTAAAATTGCATAATAACCAGAGCAACTCATTTATACTTTTGAAATCAGATATAGCCATTTTATCTAAGAAAATATTGCTAGCTGTATTTTCTTAATCATCTTTTTAAATGGGAACTTCCAAGTTCTTTGAAGTACCTTTTTTCCCAGTCCTTAAAACACATTTTCATTTCATAATTTAAACTTAGAGTCACCAGCAAAGCATAATCAGTATTCTGTTCATACAATCTGTGTTTAATCCTAGAATTCTTCCCAATTGTTTTATAAATATGCAACAAAATACAAAAGTGAAAGCATTAATATAAAACGTAGGCAATATCAAATAATGTTCAAATATACCCTGCTCTAAAAATATCAAGTCCTGTAAATATTTGGCTTTATGGAGGACAGCACAAAAATTTAAAGTGATGATTAAAGGACATGGGAACCTTTTCCATAATCTTTTCTTAGTAGCTCAAATTTTAATTTATGAAACAAATTAGCATGCAGTATTTCTACTGAGCAGGCTCTCAAACTAAGCCTGGGCTCCAAGAGCAAGAAATGGTACAAACCGTCATATGATTAGAGACAAAGATAAGTAGAATAAGTCATAGTAAGTAGAAATAATAATAATAGTAAATAGAAAACTTTAAAAATCTCAAAATGAGAACAAATTAAAAAAGGGATAAAACTGAAAATAAAACTATACGTAGAGAAAGAATTTATTGGTTCTTATGTCTTCATTTGAAATCAAGTATTTACTTGCTACAAACTTAAATTGTCTAATCTGACAATAAATCCTATGGAAAAAATCTATCTTTAATATGTACCAAATGGAAGCAATTATTTTATTAACTATTAATAATGTTATTTAAAATATTAATATAATTAAATTTTAAACAAAAATTAAGACCTACATAGTATTAAATAAATGACTTCAATTATATAAGGCATACAGTCATGCAATCATTTGTGCAAAGCCATTTTTCTTTCCAAACTATGTTAATAAAAATGCTTCTTTATAGAATTATATGTAAAACAAAATATTTTTTTAAAAGACAGACATGAAATGTAGAATGAAAACATAAAAGGCATTCCACAGATATCAAACCACAGATAAAAATCTCACCCTAATGGATGCTTTATTACAGAATACTCTGTTGATAGCAAGCCACGTCGGCAAATCCAACATATTCTGGAGCACCTCTTCATCCAACTCCAAATTCTTCAGTTCACCTTCTCCTTTAAGGGTACTTAGATTGATCTTATCAGGAGACAAATTTTTGGTAAATCTGAAAGAGAATATACATTGACATTTATTTTTGTCAGTTACTGTAACCCAGAGTCCATTCTTACAAATATAGAGAGCATTAAAAGTTTAAAAGCACTAAGAAGTACAAAACTGCTAAAGAGGCTCTATTTTAGAGCCTATTCAATGTGTTCAATGTGTTTTGATCTCTGTTGCCTAGAGTTCTCTTTTACAACGGCTACAGTTTTTTTGGCACACATTTGAGTATCATTTTCCCATATATGATCAATCTATTCTTGGTTCTTACTGCCTTTCAAACACAATGAGCATCTAGTGAGCATCCACTATTTTCCAGGCACTAAGCAAAGCAGCAGGGATGACTTTGAGGATTACATTTTGTTCTCTTCACTACATATTACAGCAGAGAAGGGAATAGATCTATGCCACTAGCCAACTTGCAAAGAAGATAAAGGAATGAGAGCACCCTTCAGAAGCAACAGCTGTGGTCGCAGCGGCAGCAGCAACAGCAACAGCAGCAGACGTCATTCATCATCCAAAGAATGATGATCAAAGGATATCAGTACTCCTGTCAGAATCATGCAATGATTCCCAGCTTTAGAAACCGACCCAAATTGGCCAGGCGCTGTGGCTCACACCTGTAATCCTAGCATTCTGGGAGGCCAAGGCGGGAGGAATGCTTGAGGTCAGGAGTTGAAGATCAGCCTGGTAAGAGTGAGACCCCGTCTCTACTAAAAATAGAAAACTCAGCCAGGCGTGGTGGCACCCACCTGTAGTCCCAGCTATTCAGGAGGCTGAGGCAAGATTATCACTTGAGCCCAGGAGTTTGAGGTTGCAGTGAGCTATGATCACGCCACTGTACTCCTGCCTGGGTGACAGAGCAAGACCCTTTCTCAAAAAAACAAAAAACCCAAAAAAAACAGAAAGAAGGAACTGACCCAAACCATTCCAGGAATAAACAATGGTACATGTATCTTGTTTTAAAAGGTCTCTTAGGAAGGAGATTATTCAATTCTATTTAGCAGCAGATTTTGGTGTTTTCTCTGTGAGCTTCTTAAAAACATCAATTATTTATAACCCTAATTAGCTGTACAAATACCATTTATCCTTTTTAAAGGAGCTAAGATAACAAACATAAAATATTTAATTAGAATACCACAAGTCACAAAGGAGACTAGACCCTGAATTCTAATGAAAGAACTCAGATTCTCTATAATGACTTAAAAATCAAAGCCCTTAAATTTAAAAGGATTGGAAATAATAATAGTTAATATAATACTGAATATTTTCCAGGGTTTACAGTATACCAAGCTCTTTGAATACATGCATTACTATCTTATCTAATTCCCAAGATAACCCATTAGGGTCAGTACTAATTTTATCCCCATTTTTGAATGAGTAAACATAACAAGAATCTTGAACATACTTGCCTAACAGCACAATAATAATAACAAATTGAACACGTACTTTAAAGTACTTTCATATACATTACTTTATTAAATCCTCAAAACAATCCTAAAAAATGAAAAAGTGCTAACTTTACCCAAGTACTTTTTCAAAAGTAAAACTACTGACAAAATTAACTATTGCCTAACAAAAGAGTAAGTCAGTCTTTTACTTTTTTGGGAAGTTAAATATCAAAGCAACTAAATGTACTAGATATTTACATGCCTTACATGTCAACAAGAATACCAGGCCGGCGCGGTGGCTCACACCTGTAATCCTAGCACTCTGGGAGGCCAAGGCGGGTGGATTGTTTGAGCTCAGGAGTTCGAGACAAGCCTGAGCAAGAGCGAGACCCTGTCTCTACTAAAAATAGAAAGAAATTATATGGACAACTAAAAATATATATAGAAAAAATTAGCTGGGCATGGTGGCGCATGCCTGTGGTCCCAGCTACTCGGGAGGCTGAGGTAGGAGGATTGCTTGAGCCCAGGAGTCTGAGGTTGCTGTGAGCGAGGCTGATGCCACAGCACTCTAGCCTGGGCAACAGACTGAGACTCTGTCTCAAAAAAAAAAAAAAACAACCAAGAATACCAATCAATACACACATTTCTCCAGTGACTTCAAAACAGAATTTCTTGTGCCAGATTCTATATGGATTCATATCTCCTCACAGAAAGTCAATTATGAAATACAAAGTTCCTTTTTAGCCCGTATTTGACCAATGATGCTGTATTATTCTTACTAATCATGCTTGATTCAGTACCATGAAGTTTTCCAGTAGGCTTCCATTCCTAACCATAGATAACCTTAAAAAAAACCTTGCCACTTCCTTGACGTAAAATATTAGAGCTGGAAGGGAACATTCAGTAAGTATGTATTAAGGGTTCATTATTCAGAAACACACACTGGCAAGCAGTACACTCAATGCTCATGCCCTTGTGGAGTTTTCAGTTTAGTTCGTGAGACAGAAGATCAAATGGCATGACTAAGAGAGAATACAGGAGGGGTCCTAATCCAGAGCGTCTTTGAAACAGGGACTTTTGAGCTGATATCTGAAGGATGAGTACAAGTGAACTAGGGTAGGAAGAGAGAGGGGTAGAGAAAGAAAGAATATTCCATGCAGAGGGAATAAAACATATAAAGATTCTGAGGCAGGAAGAAGCATAGTATAAAAATAGAACTGGAAAAAAGACCAGTATCTAGTATGTACCAAGAAGGCCAGGAGAGTAGAGGATAAACCTGGAAGGAGAAGGGAGAGGGAGGAAGATTACACAAGGCTTTGAGTATGTTATTTATTCATTTGTTCCATAAATTAGTTGATACCTACAATTTAACAGGGAGTGGGGATCTGGAAATGAACAAAATAGATAAAAATCTCTACCTTCATGGAGCTTAATGGAGGGGGAAAAGAATTTTTTAAAAAAATAAATATATAGTAAGTCATTCTGATAACTACAGGGAAAAAAGCAAAATAACAAGACAGGAAATCTAAGTGGAGGAGGTTACAATTTCTGATAAGCATGGACAGGAAAAGTCTCACTGAAAAAAATGACATTCAGGGAAAGATCTGAAGGAAGTAAAGGAGGTACTAGCTATGAAAATATGTGAAGAAAGCTTGCTCTAGGCAGAGGAAGAGCAAGGGCAAAAACCTGAGATGTTAGCATGGCTTGGCATGTCTGAAGAGTAGCAAGAAGGCCAATATCGCTGGAGAAAATGAGCAAAGGCAAGAATAACAGGAGATGAGGTTAGAGCCGTAACAGAAGCCAGATCATGTGGGACCTTTTAGGTCACTCTAAAGATTCTGGCTTTCACTCTGGGTAAGAATGAAAGTGACTAGTGATGATTTTGAGTAGAACAGGGGACTCTAATGTTTAAAGGATCACTCTATAGAGATTATATGAAATAAGGACATGGACAGGAGCAGAAAGCACAAAGAGGAGGCTATCGCAATAATCCAGACGAGAGATGATGTTGCCTTGGACCAAAATGCAAGTGTAGGAAGAGGTGGGAAGGGAATGGCCTGCATTATGAAGATAAAGCCAAGAGGATTTGATTGTACAGCTCAAGTTAAGGATGACACCAAGGTTTTTTGTCTGAGTAACTGTAAGGATAGAATCGTCATTTATTAGAGTGAAGGCAGAGAAATAAGTTTTAAATTAAGGGTCAGAATTTAGGCTTTGAACACTTTAAGAGATGTCAATTGGATATTCAAGAGGAGATGCCAACTAGGTAGTAGTAAGGCCCTAGATGCAGATATAAACATGGTCATCACCAATGTTAGAGATGGCATTTACAGTCATCAGATAGATGAGATCACCAAAGGATTAAGAGTAGACAGAAAAATGAAAGGGCCCAAGAACTGTGCTCAGGGACTACTAAGAGATCAAAGAAATGTAAAAGAAACTAACAAAAGCGATTAAGAAAAGACAGTGTTTGAGAAGAGAGAAAAATATGCAAAATTGTCATATAGGGGAGTAGAAGAATAATGGCCTAGAACAATTAGGATTACAGGGGAGCACTACAGACTGATTTCAAGGTAATTACAATGAATATGAAGTAAAATCAATTATGTGTTTTCCTCCAGCAAATCAACCTGGTCTATTCTGTACCCGTGAAGTTACAGGTGCAGAAGAGACAAAGAGTTGTACTCCATCAGTAATTTATGAATCAAGTACAATGAATAAAGAGAATAATCAAGGGAGTTGAAGAATTATACAGGGGAATGGTTATAATGATAGACTATGCAATCTGTACTGGATACAGAAAACAAGAGGCAGATAAGGAGTAGAGTGGTAGGTCAGTGAGCTAGAAAGCTAGGATGTGCTAGTCAGAGTGTGAAGCTTAAACCTGAAATTATAAAGGGGATACAATTACTGGTAATAGCAAGATCTGGAGTCTGGCTAGGGAAACAAATGGCTGACAAGATAAGTGAAGGAGGGAAGTCCAGGAATTGAGAGGCCAGAATAGTAAAAAGGACCAAGTTCATGAAAACTGAAATCAACAATCATTACATTAATAGGAAAAAACCCCACAAATTCTATAAAATAATTTAAACAGGTTTATTCTGAGCCCATGTGAGTGGCCATGGCCCTAGAAGCATCATCTTAAGAAGTCCTGAGAAAGTGCACCATAGGTGGCCGGATTAAAGTCTGGTTTTATACATTTTAGGGAGAAAGGAAATGCAGGTAAAATCAGAAATCAATAGTATACATTGGTTTGGCTAGAAAAGGCGGGACATCTCGAAGCAGAGGCTTATAGGTGGGTTCAGAGATTCTTTGATTTGTAATTGGTTAAAGAAATAAAGCTTTGTCTAAAAACTTGGAGTTAGCAGAAAGGAATGCTTGAGTTAAGATAAGGGGATCTGCTATTTGTCATGTGATGCTATACCACTCAGGTTGGAAAGCAAGCCACATTATATCAAGCTAATTAAAAAAACCCATTTAATGAGATTTTAGGGTTTGTAAGGCCTGACTTAACCTTTGCCTTGCATAGCCTTAGGTCCTGTTTGTAATATATCTTACTGCCACAAAGAGTCTGTTTTGTCAGTCTTATCACCTCTGCTTTAACATTAATGCCAGTGTGTTTAAATTCCAAAAAAAGAGGGGTTATGAGGAGGTGTGTCAGACCTCCCTTTCCATCATAGCTTTACTGTTTTTCTCAGGTCCCCTTAGCCAAGAGTGGGTTCATTCAGTCAGGGGCGGGGGTGCACTTAGTATTTTATTTTTAGTTTATAATTATTACAGGAGTGCTGTATTCCACATTAAGAATTTAGCACTTTATCCCAAAAGCGATAGGAAGCTGGTAAAAGATTGTATGAGGAAGGAAATCCACTTGTTTTACACACGTATGTCAAGTCTCATCCTTTGGAATAGCCCTGCCAAATTGAACAACACAATAGCTTCTGAAAATATCACTCTTTTTAAATCTCTGCCTCCCCAAAGTTCCTGGAATGCTCAGACCTTTCTCGACCAAGCAAATTCCTCCTCCTAAGGCCCAGCTCAAACAGAACTCTTCCAGAAAATGTTACCTAACTCCCTAGATGGAGTTTGTCATTCCCTTATGTGTATTTCCAAACTGTTCTGCACTATAAACCAGAGGTACCATTTATCAGACTCTCAAAGCTGTCAAGCCCTACGATGAAGAGCTTTCCAGTCCTTATATCAATCCACCCTAATAACTTTACTTATAAAGTAAGTATAATTATGGCTTCTATTTTAAATATGAAGAACCTGAGGTAACTTAGGTGTCAAATAATTTGCTCACAGACATGCAAAGTGCCAGAGTCAGGACATGAACATAAGTAGTCTGATTCCTTAGCCCATGGCCTTAACTATTACACAAAATGATCTCCCAAGGAGGTAATATGAACACGCTATACTATAGCATTTAAAAGTAGGAGTTTTATGGGGTCAGGACAATGCCTTAATTATCTTTGTATCCCCTATAGCACATAACACAATATCAAGTGCATGCTAAGAACTCATTAAGTCTGCAGTTCTCAACCTCCAGGAACTGTTAGGGACTGGGCTGCAGAGCTCCATCACCGCTTCCCCCACACACACCTTCCCACCCCGCATCCACGGAAAATTGTCTTCCATGAAACTTGGGAAAAGGGGGTCGCCATACAGCAGGAGGTGAATTTACAGCCGCTCCCCAGCTCCGCAGCTCCTCATGGCTGGCATCCCTGTCTGAGCCCCGCCCCCTGGTTGGAGGCGGAGAAATCGTCTTCCATGAAACCAGTCCCTAGTGCCAAAAAGGTTGAGGACTGCTGAACTAAGTGCTAAAGCAAAGAATGAATACTGTCTGCATGAGCCACCTCCACCTCCGCAATCCCAAATCCAAGAGCAAAAAGGCTAAGCATACAGTCCATATAGATTAGCTCTGCTGGTTGTGGTTAGTAAACTCAATTCAGCAAGTGCCAATTCTTTAAGCAGAGCTGTAGAGTACTCTCTATTCTAGAGAGAGGAAGAAATAAGAAAAAGGGTAAAGACACTTTCCAGTATCTAAAGTAATTTTTGTACTCCGGGATAGAAAAATGTTTTCCCTTGTACCTTGTGAATAAACAGCTCCAAGAAATAAATTAAAAATTAGTTTACTACTTTCTATCATTTGTCCTATAATATCTTGAACAGTATTAGGACACAGATTATCAATTTATAAACCTAGTTATTTAATTTCTGATGTACTTAGGTCACAAAGTTTATTACCAACTGGCCCATGGCACACTTAGAACTAGGGGAATTTCCTGCATGTGGGTTTACAGGCATATTTACATACATTGAACTCTAACCATCTCCCTCGTCAATTGGGCTACACTGATTTTTTTCAAGTCCCTATGGTTTCTATTGAAGCTGTCCACCTTACTATATATCTCTTCTATCCTTTAAAACCCAGTTCAGAATTTATACCCCAAAATAAGTTTTTATAACTAACTCCTTGAAGATGAACATGTAGTATTTAGATATGAGAAGGAGAATTCTGGTTAAGTGACTATCTTTTAACTGAAAGGCATATGGACTATAAATTTTCAAGGAACTAGAATAAAAGTTAATGAACACAGAACTGTTCATAATTCTCTTTTATTACTCAGAAGGCACTTGGAACATTTTAATTTTTTAAATGTATCAATCGGAACTTCAATATGATCTGTAAACACAGCCATTGAGGATTAAGTTAAATAAATATTTACTGCCTAGATGGCAATATCCTAAAAGCTTTTTTAAATTTTATTTCAGAGCCACGAGTGGTGGCTCATGCCTGTAATCCCAATGACTGGGGAAGCTGAGGTGGGAGAATTGCTTGAGCCCAGAAGTTCAAGACCAGCCTGGGCAACATAGTTGAGACTCCCATCTCTAAAAAAATAAAATAAAATAAAATTTGTCAGGCATGCTGGCACGCCCCTGTAGTCACAGCTATTTGGGAAGCTGAGATGGGGGGTGGGGCGGTGTCACATGAGCCCAGGAGTTCAAGGATGCAGCAAGCTATGACTCTACCACTGCACTCTAGCCCGGGCAACAGAGTGAGACTCTGTCTCAAAAAAAAAAAAAAAAAAAGATCTTTTTCACACATAAACTTGTTTTCCCACCCCATCTTCAAAAGTTGGTTTTCCATTATCTTTAGTGCCCATGTATGAGAAATGGCTTCCTTTTCTTAAATAACTAGTCACGTTATTTACCTTCCAATAACTCATATCGTATTACTCTCTTCTGGGGACTAACTAGCTTCATTAAAGTTTAAGCAAGAGTCTTTAAAAAATTCCATAAAGGTAGCATTAGTCAAAAGAAGATAAAGAAAATTAGCATTACTCTGTTAAACATCAGCATCTGACAAAATTGCTTAATAACTCTACATCAAAATTTTTAATTTACATAATCAAAATATGGCAGTGTTCCATGTGCTATTCATTTACATTTTTTAATTCAAGCACATTATTGAAATTAAATTGATATGATTATACTAAATTTGCAGTCAATTTCAAAAGTGAAAAATTTTTTCTCAATTTTTTGAAATTGTCTTTAAAAATAATAGTGTTTTTACCCAGATATAATAGTATATTTTTAAATACTTTCCATTTTTTACTGTTTTATAAAATTTAGTGTGCAGGTTATTTCTTTAGTGAAATTAATTTACTTAATCTGTATTTTTCTTACATTTGAAAATTGATTGCTATTCAGAACTGGTTACAATTTTGCCATGCAAGAAATAATATAAAAGAATCATAAATTTAATATTAATGATAAAATTTTATAGATATTATATCAATTTCTCAAAAACTCATCCAAATAATACTTGCCATGTAGATGAGTACCTTATTAATTTACCATCTCTTTGCTATTTGTTTCAAAGATTCATGTTTTGGTTCATACAATACAATGATCCCTATAAGGTCTGACACATAAACCAAATTGGTGGTGGTTGAACTTCTCACCCTTTCTCACAGTGTTAGAGTAGTGTGAATTCTTCTTACAAAGAAAGAAACATAATTGAGAGAGAAATTACCAGTTCACTTAAACGTCAAAACCTTGGGCTTTAAGGAAGACATAACTGAAACTAATGTTTTGAGATAAAAAGTGCTGGATTAAATATACATATAACATTTGTATTATGTTAACATGTGTCATATGGCATGTAACATATAATATGTACATGTTTTATATTAATGTTATTCTACAATTCCATAGTAGAATGAAAAGAGCCCAGATAGGGATGCCAGAAAAACCCTACTCAAATCCTGCCATATTTCTCACTTGAGCACATTTCTTAACTTTTCTCAGTTTCACTTTTGATTTTTATAAAATCTGGGTGAAACATACCTAATTGACAGAGCTCTTTTAAGGATGGTCTGAGTTAATATATTGCAAATAAATAATAGCTGACTTTTCTGCACAAGAATTTTATACATACCAAGTCTCCAAAATCCTTTAAGGCAGATTTATTATTATCCCCAATTTACAAAGGAGAAAATAAAAAAGAGGTACTAAGAGAGAGACACATGGCCTAAAGTCATACAGCTTGTGTGACCAAGGATCCAAATCCAAGTTAGCGTATCTTGCCATCTACTTCCCTCTAACATGCATCAGCTCCCACAAAGCTAGTTACATAATAGGTGCTCAAGAAATGCTAGGTCCCTTCATCAGTCTTTCCTAACATTAAATATCCTGGGGAAATGAAATCATTCAGACTTTAGCAAGTGTTTGTTATGACCAGAGATACAAAAAAACAGTGGATAATATAAAACTTCATCACTTTCAATGTTAAAAAATAGGAACCCAATTGTGGAAAATAAACAATTTAAGGGGAATTGTTGCCTTCATATCTATGCTTTTGACATACCTGGGACAAATGTTTATTGGGCAATAAAGTTCTCTGCCTAGTATTATTACCCAAAGCACAGTCTGTGAGCATTTTCTGTCTGTAGTTTGTCGTTTGTGTTGGATTTACTGCTAAAGAAAAAGACATATTGTCAAACCAGGAACATAAGTCCTCTATTGGTCTGGCCAACAGACATGTTAATATGTGCTGGGATCCCCACTTGACTTTACCAGGCACCAGCAATGGCATACTCTGCCTTGGAGGCAATTTAAAATCCCTACTTAGTTAACTTTTCTGAGAAATTGTGCGCTTGGTTGCTGATTTTGATGAGCCTTATTTGTCATCCTTCACTTCCTTACACAGCACTTACTTTTCTCATCACAGCGTCATTTAGGTTCTGTTGCCCAGTAAAGGTTAAGGAAGCCAAGAATACAAATCCTATGTCTCTCTTCCGTCTGTGTTCTATTTGGCCATTCAGTTTACTCATTGTTAACGGGTGTGTGGTCTGAGGCTATGATTTCTAACAGCCAGTATTAGAGGCTCTCTTGGTCCCTTTTAATTGCCTATTCTTGGGAGGATGTGCATGGGAGTTATAAGAATATTACTTTTCTACATTTCTGTAGTGTTTTGTAATATAAATTTCAATTTCCACATGCCCTGTCATACACTGAAAATGAGATAGGTAAGTATTATTATCCAAATTCACATACTGAGAAATTTGGGTGTGAACTACTGTCAAAGATATCCAGCTGGTAATTAATAATCAGTACTCAAACCTGAGTCTTCAAATGCCTAGTCCAGTGTTTTAGGCAACATATAACATCAGAATGAAATTACTAGAGTTTTGTGTCATTTATTCTTCAGCTTCCCTAAATAATGTTTGAATAAGTAATTTGTAAAGGAAAATAATTTCCTGGCATTTTCCTTTAAAAAAGTAACCACAAGACAACATTTTTATAATGTTTCATCTTAAATTTTAAAGCAAAATAAAAGCAAAGGGTACTATATAAATAAACTGCCTGTCCTCCCACTGCTAGGTTAAGCAAAATCTTCATTAAAAGAAATTTTCTCAGAGTAATTCCTTAAAATCTGGAAGTTACTGCAAATATTTTAGGTTTGGCATGGAACTAAAATTAGCAGAACAATTAAAAATGGATTGGAGACTTCTGGTTTTGGTTCTGACATGTAACAAGCTTAGAAGTCATCACTCCCTTCCTTATAAAAATGGAACAAACTGAAAATAATCAGTTTTTTTGTACCCATCAGGGAACTGTGATCACAGGGAAAACCACCACCCTGAAATCTGGAGAGACAGGTATATACAGTCACAGCTGAGATTTGCTTACCTGAAGCAAAAGTCTCTTGGAGCCATGTATTAACTGTGTTTTTTATTTTCTCTATTCTGATGCTTTGGCATCTCGGTCCTTGCTGACCCTGGAGGGACCGCCCCTCTTAGGGTTAGTCACTTCCTAGAGATGGTAAGCAACTCACCTGTGAGTGTACTTTTTGAACACAGACCAACCACTCTAGAGCCCACACCCCAACCACCTTCTTTATTGGAGTCTCACACTCTAGATCACTATCTACTTACCCTAATTATCCCAGGCAGCTAGGAACGGTTTCTGTGTTCAATGCTTGCTGAAATTACTCAAACTAACCAATCCTAAAACTGCTTACCCGGTGTCTCCTGTTCCTTCCCATGGACACCCAAATGAAGGTTTTTGACAAAAAAAAGATTTACTCAAAAGCTGTAACACTCAAGAAAGTCTGATGTTGGTTAAATAAGCAAATGATCAATGGAATAAAGTGCAGAGTCCAGAAATAGACTTGACAGAATTCAATTCACTGCAAAAATGATTATTTGAGGCTGGGCATGGTGGCTCACACCTGTAATCCTAACACTCTAGGAACCGATGCAGGAAGATCACTTGAGGTCAGGAGTTCGAGACCAGCCTGAGCAAGAAAAAGACCCTGTCTCTACTAAAAATAGAAAAATTAGCTGGGTGTGGTGGTGAGCACCTGTAGTCCCAGCTACTTGGGAGGCTGAGGCAGGAGAATCACTTGAGCCCATGAGTTTGAGGTTGCTGTGAGCTAGGCTGATGCCATGGCACCCTAGCCCAGGTGACAAAGCGAGTCCCCATCTCAAAAAAAAAAAAAAAAAAAGAAAGAAAGAAAGATAGAAAGAAAAAGAAAATGATAATTTGAATAAATGGTATTGGAATAATGCTATAGCCATATGCAAAAGAAAAAAAAAAGAACCTTGACCCTTATCTCACACCATAAACAAAAATTAACTCTTAATGGATCACAGACCTAAATCTAAGAACTAGAACTACAATACTTCTATTAAGAAAAAGAAAATCTTGGAGACCTTGAGTTTTGCAAAGATTTCTTTAACATAACCAAAAATGCACAAACCATAAAAGACAAAAAAAAAAAAATCAATAAATCAGTCTTCATCAAAATTAAAAACTTTGCCCTTCAAAAGACACTGTAATGACTTTTTGGGACAATGTTTCATTTGTAAAAAAAAAAAAAAAAAACATTGTTACTAAAGAGCAATCCACAGACTGAGAGAAAATATTTATTTACAAAACATCTATTTGAAAAAGGACTTGTATCTGCAATATAAAGAGAACTCTTACATCTTGAAAATAAGACATCCCCTTAATAAAATAGGCAAAAGATTTAAACAGATGCTTAAACCAAAGAAGACACAGATGACAAATAAGCACATGAAAAGATGTCTGGCATCATTAGTCATTAGTAAACCACAAATTAAAAAACACAATAAGATACCTCTACTTAACCACCAAAAAAGCTAAAATCAAAAAGGCTAACCATACTGAGTACTGGTGAAGATATGGAGCAACTGGAATTCTCATTTACTTAGCCATGAATGAAAATGTAAAATGCACAATTTGGAACCACTTTGGAAAGCTGTTCGGAAGTTTCATAAAACGTGGTAGATGTACCGAGCATGTAACCTAACCATTCTACTTGTAGGAATTTACTCAGAAGAGATACAAAGTCTAGTCTCACAAAAATGTTCATAATAGCTTTATTTGTAACAGTCAACAAACAGAAACAACTCAAATATTCATCATGAATAAACAAATAGTGGCATATCCACAATGGACTACTCCTTAGAAGAAAGAAGGTTTTCATACAACAAAACAGATTGGCCGGGCGCGGTGGCTCACGCCTGTAATCCTAGCACTCTAGGAGGCCGAGGCGGGTGGATCGCTCAAGGTCAGGAGTTCGAGACCAGCCTGAGCAAGAGCTGAGACCCCGTCTCTACTAAAAATAGAAAGAAATTATCTGGCCAACTGAAATATATATATAGAAAAAATTAGCCGGGCATGGTGGCGCATGCCTGTAGTCCCAGCTACTCGGGAGGCTGAGGCAGTAGGATTGCTTGAGCCCAGGAGTTTGAGGTTGCTGTGAGCTAGGCTGACGCCACGGCACTCACTGTAGCCTGGGCAACAAAGCGAGACTCTGTCTCAAAAAAAAAAAAAAAAACAGATTAATGGCAAAACAATCATGCTGAATGAAAGAAGCCAGAAAAGAAATGTATACCATATGATTCATTTATATAAAATTCTAGAATATGCAAACTAGTCTAAGTGAAATAAAGTAAACCAGCGGTTGCCCCAGGATGAGTCAAGAGAAGAAGATTACAAAGAAGCATGAAGAAACTTGAGGGTGGTGGATATGTTCATTTTCCTAATTATGGTGACGATTTCCTGAGTACATACATGTTGAAATTTCATCAATTGTACACCTTAAATATCAGCAGTTTATTGCATAAGTCCAGTTATATTCCAATACAGCTGTTTAAATCAGATATATACATACATATATATGTGCATATATACATATCTTAATTTAAAAAAATTGACTTAGCCAGGCATGGTTGCATACACCTATAATCCTAGATACTCAGGAGACTGAGGTGGGAGGATCACTTGTGCCAGGAGTTCAAGACCAGCTGGGTAACATAGCAAGACAGCATCTCAAAAAATTAAAATAAAATAAAATAATAAAATAAAGAATGGACTTGTTAACTTAATAAAATTTAAGGGAATAAGAATATATAAGGTATTTGAATTATGGCTTTTTGAAAATCATCCCATTGCATTTGCCATCTAATGAATTTATTAGGAGCAATTTTAAGCTAAGTAAAAAAAAAAAAAAAATGAATATGTACTGTGAGGAAATACCAGAACAAAAGAATAAAAAAAAAAAAAAAAAAAAAAAATGAATAGAGCCATAGGCAGCCCTCATACTACAAAGACTATCATACAATTTAATCCAAACTTCTCATTTTATAGCAGAGATGTAAAGCCCAGAGAGATTAAGTAAACTGCTCAAGGTTAAGCCAAAGCAGAGCTAACACTGCAATTAAACTTATACAATTTTCACCCAGGTATTTTAGGATCAATTATCATACTGATTTCAATTTAACCATATTTAGTGAGCATTTATTAGCCATTGTAGGAGTATATGGCAATTTTTAAACTCAAGGAGTTTTCAATGTCAATTTGTGAGGCTTATTATATATTCAAGGCATAAATATTATTTTTTAATTTTCATTTTTATTACTTTTTTTTTTTTTAGAGACAGAGTCTTGCTCTGTCACCTAGGCTTGAGTGCAGCGGCGCTATCACAGCTCACTGAAAATACAAACTCCTGGGCTTGAGCAATCCTCCTGCCTCAGCCTCCTTAGAAGGTAAGACTACAGGTGCATGCTACCACGTCTGGCTAATTTTTAAATTTTTTTGTAGAGACGGGGTGTCACAATGTTGCCCAGGCTGGTTTAGAACTCCTGGCCTCAAGTGATCCTCCCTGCCTCAGCTCCCAAAGTGCTGAGATTACAGGCTTGAACCAACATGCCCGGCCCAACATTATTTTTTTTTTTAATAAAACCTACAATGGAAGAAGAATCAAGGTATATTCATAATAGCTTAAATTGCCATTTTTTTTTTTTTTTGACCATTCTCAATTTACATAGAGTTTGTTTGGCTTGGTTATTTCTGTAATATGTGTGTAAAGAAAATCAATCTTGTATAACCAGTTTTTCCACATAAACATTTAAAAAATGAAAGAGGCTGCAAACTGGCAGCCTGTGAGCTATGTTCTGCTCACAGACATGTTTTGTTTGGCCTGCACAGTGTTTTTGAAAACCTGAATTTGTTGCTAGCATTTAAAATGGGTCGACCTTATGTTAAAGTCTGGATATCTAGATTTTATTGAAATATCAGAAGTTCTGACACCATTAGATATACAACCTTCATAGCAAAAGCTGAGTACCTATTATCTGCCAGTCACTCATTAGGCTCTTGGGAGACTTAGACAAGTAAGACATAGTGACCTTACATTTTATTATTAGAGGCAAGCACATAAATCACTGTAGTACATCATGATCTTACTATGTGCCAAGTACTGTGTGATAGATACAATAAACATAACAGGATACAATGGAGGCACAAGGGAAAAGGTGATCAATTCTGTTAATAAAGACTGCTTTGGAAAGGCTTCACAGAGTAGGCAGCACTTGAGCTATGAAGAGTAAGTTTTTGCCAAGTGAATAAGGCAGAGAGAAGGACATTTCAGACAGAGGCAGCAACATGTTCAAGGTTATAGGGTCACATACAGTAGGCATAGATGTAGTATAAGGCATCGGGTAGTTTGGAAAGAAATGATATGCCTTGGGGAAGACGACTGTCACCAGATCATGGTGACAAATCATAAAGGACTCTATTTTCCATGCCAAGTAACATGGGTTTCAAGTTATACATCAGTGTTGTACCCACACTGCCCCTAAGGAGACTTCACATGGTTTAACCCAGGTGGGGGAAGAAATAAAAAGAAAAAAGATATGCCAGAGAAACATCCCCCATTACTGATTCAACTAGAAGAATTCGACATTTGTCTATTTTATGTAGTCAAGTTCTGTTTTAAGATTTCTTTAGGCAAAAAAGTTCTAGTGTTATGAACAAATTTTTTTTTTTAAAAAAAAAGCTTGAACAGGAACCAATAAAAGATTTTTAGCAAGAAAACAAATTATATGATTAGCATTCTGGAAATATCTCTCTGGTAACAGTGTCAAAGATGGAATACAGAAATATGAAACTCTAAGGATATGAAAATACTTAGTTGTAACAACTGATGCAAAAAATAATGAATTAAATCTGGGTAGTGACAGCAGAGATATTTAAATCTTACTAATATCTACTTTGTTCCAAGCAGTCTGCTATGTCCTAGGTTCATGATAAAGAGTATAAATTCAATAGTTATTGAAATATAAAGCAATCATGACTGATTAAAATGGGAAGGTGAAGAAGAAAAAGGAATTAAACTTGGTAGGTGACTTGAATAAACACATGGATAGCTGTAGAGATGTAATCTAGAAAAAGCAAAGGCCTACAGTTGTGACCGTACTTCATAAGCAAGTATCTCAGAGGATTTGCTAGAGGTATATACAAAATCAGAACCATCCTTGAAAGCCATTATAAACAACACAAGACCTTAACTATCAATATACGAGAGTGAATTTCAAAGGTTTCTACCTGAGTTTAAACCTTGGTATCATCTTTCCCTTGACAATTCTGGTTGAGATCCAGATTCCCAAATGGCAGCATGGAATCAAGGCAGACAAGAATATAAAACAGTATTTAGGTCATCATACCTATACAGTTGCTAGCTAGCATATGGCCAACAAGTTTATCAACTGTCCCATTACTACTAGGGCAAGTATGTAATGAATTACACAATTCTACTCATGGTTATTTTTTAATGAACAATTTCTTATGAGACTTTTAAAATAGGTGGTGGTAGCTCATGTCTGTAATCCTAGCACTTTGGGAGGCTGAGGGGGGAAAATTACTTGAGCCCAGGAGTTTGAGACCAGCTTGAGCAACACAGTGAGAATCTGTCTCTACAAAAAGTAGAAAAATTAGCCAGGTGTGGTGCTATACTCCTATAGTCTCAACTACTTGGGAGGCTTAGGCAGGCGGATCGCTTGAGCCATGGAGTTTGAGGTTGCAGTGAGCTACTGCAGTCTAGTCTGAGTGACAGACTGGAAAAAAAAAATTAATGTGGATAAATTTTGTAAGGACTAGAAGTGTTCAGTGATGTGAGTTTCCAGGTTTTTCATTGAGTCCTAAGTTGAAAGAAATTCAGCACCATTTCCATGAGTCTGGTTTTATAAGATAATTGCTTTCCCTGATGATGAATTTTTAAAAGGGACAGGAAAGGGGAGAACAGAATGGGTTAAACCCCTTAAATTCTTCAAAAATGAATCCCATTTGTACTGCTGTTTATGAGACTTATTTCAATCTCTTTGATAAAGATTATAATTAACATTAAGTATACAAAATAAACTCTTAAGTCCTTCAATGATGAGAGAATTAATCAAAACCCTCTTTATCAAAAGACCCTTACTATCTCACTAATTCCATGAGACTATGAAACCTTACCTATTAATAAGCAGATCAAATGCTAACTACTATTCCAAATAGCTGGCTGTAAGTTTAAAAACTCTTGCAGTATCAGAAAGCTGGTTATAACTTTAAGTATGTTGCCAAATCTTATCTGTTGGAAAAGACATTCCAAGAGAGGAATTATAAGAACCTGCAGCCAGACAGTAAAGAAAATGAAATAGGTATCTGACTAAAACAATAAGAAAATATTCTTGAGGTATCTATATGAGGGGCATAAAAAGTGCTTGCATCTATAGAAAGAAAAAAAAAAGGATGGGGAATAGAAGTATTACCTGAGGGCAGGAAATTCAGACAAAAGGTCCCTAATTCCTGGTGAAAGCAAGCAGTCAGTTGCCAGGGTTTCTTAGACTCCTCAGGTACTCATTTGGGTGATTATGCAATTCACAGCACATCAATCTCCACCACAGCCAGCAGGGAACGCTGTAGGGAATGGGTACACAGGGGACACAGAAGGGAGCAAGTTTAAGGGAAGGAAGAGGAAAGGAATGATATGATAAAGATATTTAGCTGTGGTGCACTTTAAAAAAAAATACAGTTGTATTTCACACTGGATTAACTAAAGGCAAACACTGCTTAAATTCTAAGATGAATCATTTAGGATTTTCTTCGTTTTCTCTACCACTGATATTACTACTAATCGATTACATTCATTTTTTTAATTTTTATGTTAAAATGTTAATAAACAAAAATGAAATAGCTATGCTGTACAAATTATACAAAGGCTGAACTGTATAATTGAACATTAAATGAAATCAATTAAGATGAGCACTTTACAAAACAAGAAATCTATAAATACAATTATCAAATTAGTTTCAGTGGCAAAAGCCCCAAAATTAAAACTGTAATCCTCATTTTACAGAGAATACTGAGGCATAAAGTTACCTATAAAAAAATAATCCTCTGGAAGGCCGAGGTGGGAGGATAGCTTGAGGTCAGGAGATCAATGAAGATTAGCCCAGTTAAAGCTGCCCATGAAAAACAGACCAATGAAGATTAGCCCAGCTAAAGCTACCCATGAAAAACGTACTAATAAAATAAAGCCTGAGAGAAGATAGCCTACCATGTAGGGATGCAGACAATCTGGCTGTGGGAAGTAAGGCTATAAAAGATGGGAGAGATGGAAGATTAAAGTGAGCAATAATACAAAAAAAAAAAAAAAAAATGGGTGAGAAAAACAGGGAGAAAAGTGTGGTATTGGAAAATAAAATTGTAGCCAAACTTGGAGGACCTAAAAACTTGCCCTTCACTTTTCTGGATATTTGTCTTAAATATTTCCTTTGTATGCATGACTTAGTCAAAAAAATTAATAACTATTTTATTACCCTCAAGCTGTCATTTATGAGCTTTATTTCATTCATTCGTTCTTTACAAGCTTCTCTGACATTTAGACCACCTCTGTCTCACTATCTCCCCTTCCATTGAAGTTGCATAGTACTTTGCTTGTGACCCTCGCTAAGACTCACCACCCATCTACCAGACTGTTTCCAAAAGATATTCTTATATCTTAATTTTATTTGTATACCTTATAGAATCTTCTTTTAAGTATTGGTACAAAGGTAAATAAATGAATGGATCCTATCAATGGGGATAATCAGATAATCATACTTGTAATACCTGTATTCCTTAAAGATAAATCTTACATTTTATGGATGCCCCTTCTTATAGTACACCTCAGTTATATAAAAAGTTGCATCACAGCAGAAGTAAAAATTTGGGACGAAAAGTCAGTATCTAAAAATATTGTTTTACTAAATTTTTAAATCAATGAATTTTCTGGTATCACTAAGTTTATTCCTAACAATAAAATTACATACAAAAGATTCACAAATAGACAATAGTAGAGCAAAACATTTGATGCTATGCTAGCAGTGGCAAAAAGAAGCCAGAGATGCCTTTCTTAATAGTATTTTTGGTTAGAAGAAGAGTACATACCCATAAAGTTCAAATTAAATGTAAAGAATAGACTCATATAGAAATTAAAAATTTATATAGGCTGGGCAGGGTGGCTCACACCTGTAATTCCAGCACTTTGGGAGGTGGAGGTGAGAGGATTACTTGAGGCCGGAAGTTTGGGACCAGCCTGGGGGACCTGTGGGAAACACAGGGAGACCCATCTCGACGAAAAATTTTAAAAATTAGCTGGGAGTGGTGACGCAGCATGCCTATAGTCCTAGCTACTGGGGAGGCTGAGTTAGTAGGGTTACTTGAGCCCAGGAGTTAAGGGCTGCAGCAGGCTAATCACACCACTGCACTTCAGGCCGGGCGATAGAGTGAGACACTGTGTCAAAAAACAAACAAACAAAAAACTTACATAGAACATTCACCTTGGCTGAGAGAAATCTCAAAAAATGTCAACGAATGACCAAACTATTAGTAAATTTAATCCCTAAAAAAACAATATATTACTATATCCTTAATCATATTGGGCTTCGGCTCTCAATTTTGTTTTAATAACTAGGTCTTTTTTTTTTTTTTAAAGGCTGGTCAAGTGGAGCAGTGGGAGTGGAAAAGGAACAAAGGAATCTGTAACTGGTTGCAATCAATTAGTTGTAAACACCACTGCACTCGGACCAACCAATAACTAGGTCTTGATGGTAACTGTTCCCTTTTCACTCATAGAAATAGCAAAACGTCTTTCACTTATAATTTACATTCAAATTGAGCTCAAGTCACCAATACTCACTATTAAATATCAATATTTAATAAAATATTAAATTACTCATCCTCAACATATAACATGCAGAATTTAGAACACACAATTGATAAGAGACCAACTTATTTAAAAAGTCTTTAGACTGGAAATTGCAATACTAAGACAAAGTATAATACTACAAAAAGTAAAATATGCAAGTAAAAAGAAATGAATGGAGAAATTATGTTACCCTGCTATGGTTTGGATATGATTTGTCTGTCCCTATCAAACCTCATGTTGAAATTTGATCCTCCATGTGGCCCATGTTGGGAGGTAGGGCCTTGTAGGAGGTGTTTGGGTCTTTGGGGGCAGATGCCTCATGAATGGCTTAGTGCTGTTCTCACCGTAGTGAGCTCTCCAGAATGGATTAGTTCCCACAAGAGTGGGTTTTTATAAAGCCAGAACACCTTCGGGTTTTCCCCTCTTCCCAGTGTCTGCTTCCTCTTCGATCTTCTCCACCATGTTGTGACCCAGCATAAAAGCCCGCTCTAGAAGCCTGGGCCATGCCCTTGAACTTCTCAGCCTGCAGAACAGTGTATGAGCTAAATAACCTCATTTCTTTATAAATTATCCAGTCTCAGGTATTCTTTTATAGCAACACAAAATGTACTAAGACATCTCCTAACTTCAAAGAATTGCTGAGTCAAAAGATGTTGTTCCTCTAACTTCAAAGGACTGAAGAGTCAAAGGATTCCCAAGTAATAAAAGAATATCCTAAGGAATACTGAAGCAGGATGGCAAATCACCATTAAAGAATAGTAAGGAAAGTGACAAAAATTGGATAAAAGAAAAGCAAACTGTTAGGGAAGGATGACAACCTGAATAAGCAGCATAGCAAATCAAATGAAAAGGATACTGAATCAGTGACTACCATTCAGCATTATCTGTCAGACATTGGCAAGTCACAACTCAACGTTTTAATAATTTCCTTCTCTGAGACAGGAACAGATAGATCCCTTCTGATTCCAGGATTCTAGGATGGTAATACCATAACATCTACTAGACCTGCAGTCCCCAACTCCCGGCCTCTGCCTGGTACTGGTCCGTAGGCTGTTGGGAGCCTACGGCAGCCTATCACTACCTGAGCTCTGCCAGCCCCAAAAGTAACTTTTACAAGAATCAATATCTGGTTTTAGTTGGAAATTAATGTGAAAGAAAGACATCTGCTCTATTTTGGATACTTCTACACATAGCAGTCCTCATTTAATCTGTAATTTCACTTTCCAGTTTCAGCTACCCACGTACAGTACAAAAAGATATTTTGAGAAAAAGAGAACACATTCACATAACTTTTATTATAATATACAAGTATAATTGTTCTATTTTATTATTAGCTGTTGTTAATCTCTTATTGTGACTAATTTCTAAAACTTTATCATAGGTACGTATGTATAGGAAAAAACATAGTTATATATATAGTGTTCAATACCAGCCATAGTTTCAGGCATCCACTGGAACCCTTGAAATGTATTGCCCATGGATTAATGGGAACAACTGTAGGACATTTACTAGCAAAAAAATAAAAATAAAAAAACAACCCAGAACCAAAAAATCCACCCCTGAAATTTCAACTTACAGTTTGCTTTGCAGTAATAATTATTTCTTGTACAAACCAAACGATAACCACACAAAAAATATTTCCATTGTTTCCAGGCTAAAACATGTCATCTAAATTAAATCACAAATAAAAGGGAAAATATCTCCATTTAAATAGCTAACATTTATCCAAATTAATGTATTGAAAACCAAACTCCTGATCTTCTCCTTTAAACCTGTTCCTCCTGCAGTCTTCTCCTATATAGTTAATGACAATTCCATCTCGTCCATTGCTTATGTCAAAAACTTTGTAGTCATCCATTACTGTTTTCAATCTACATCTTATATGTCAGTCAGTCCTGGCTCTACCTCCAAAATACATCTAGAACCTATCTCAACTCTACTGCATCTACCTTCATCCAAGCCAATACCTCTCTCAAATGAATAGTTATTATAATAACGACCTCTTAATTGGGTTCCTGTTCCTGCCCTTAACTTCCTATTACTTATTTCCCATATGGCTGCCAGAGTGTTCCCTGGCTCAAAACTTCCTTCCAGTGGCTCCTAATCTTACTTAAGGTAAAAGCCAAGTCATTACAAGGCCCCACATGATCTGGCCCTTATTTTCTCTTTGATGTCTTCTTCCTCTACTCACTTCACTCCACTTTACCTATATTGGTGGCCGTGATGTATTTCAAACATGAGAAACCACCTCCCACTTCCAGACCCTTTTCATTTGCTCCTACCGCCTCTTTCAGGACTATTCTCAGATATTACCTTCTCAATTAACCCTGCCAGATCACCAGATTTAAAATTGCAAGCTCCATCCCCAACTTCCTGTGTTACTT
Organism: Varecia variegata; assembly: GCA_028533085.1. Taxonomy (NCBI): domain Eukaryota; kingdom Metazoa; phylum Chordata; class Mammalia; order Primates; family Lemuridae; genus Varecia; species Varecia variegata. The sequence continues at coordinate 16,576,810 of CM052440.1, read as the reverse complement.
TTTTCAATAGCACTTAATACAAACTGATACACTGTACTATGTATTTCACTTATTTACTTACTATCTGCCTCTCATTAAAATGTAAATTCCATATGGGCAGGAATTTTCACCAATTTTGTTCACTGCTTTATTCCCAGGATTATGGAGCAATACTTGATACAAAGTAAACACTCAGTAAATTGTTTGTTAAATAAACAACCAATATATCTAGTGTCAAAATCCAGATTACTGAGGATCATTTATAAAGGAATACTTCCAATTTAAGTAACACAAGTTACTTTCAAAAACTCTCAAACTTTTATAAAAGTAATTTATTTACAATCCAAAAAGCAATATTTAACTCAGTCTTTTCCCAGTTACCTAATCCAAGTAAACAAAATCTCAAATTTCACACGGCAGTACAATTTAAAAACAGATTACAGTTAGTGATCCTACTCATGCTTGTTATATCAGAATAAGAATCACTAAAGTTTCCCAAGAGCTGAAAACATATCTCATTCATCTTTGGATTTCTAATGTCACTGTCTGGCACATAAATAAGCTCAAGAACCTGGAATACATAAAGTCTCAAATATTATTTATTGAATCTTACCATAAAAGTAAAGCATACAAATAATTAGTCTATCAATATTGAAAAGAAGTTAGAATTCGAAAAAATAACTCTGGTAGACTAAATAAGCAGTGTTGTATTTCCTTCTGTGAATCTCCAGTAGGTGAAAGATTAAAGACCTAGTAGTATTTATCTCCAATTACGGGCACCTTAACTTCTTTTCAACATCTCACTTCCATGGCCATATCAGATAGCTTATTCTAAACCAGACCTTCTTCACCTCTAAAATCTTAAACTTCAATATGACACTTTCAGACAAAACCTCCAATCCTTCCAATTAGCTCATTCCTTTACTTACTTCACTACTCTTCCACCTAGATAGCATTTCCAGTCCTTTGATTGTTCTTTCCTTTTCTCTCCATACTATCAGCTGCTACCCTCCCCTTTCCATCCTAACATGTCCTAAATCTAGAGGCTCATTCCATCAACACATTGTGAGGCACCCTAAACTCTTATCACTGTGCCATTCGGTCACAAAACCCTGCAAGTGTTCAACCCTTCCTAATATATATAACAAATATTCTAAACATTCAACAATCTTCTCAGGCCATCCTCACTCTTTAAAGTGTTCCTTCCCCTCAGTTTATGGAACAAGTCATCTTGAGACCATCAAGCAGTTTCTCTTACCTAGATCCTTGGAGCTGAACTGCTCCACTCTGTTTCTAAGTCTTGTTCTCCAATTTCTTGTAAGTTCTGCGGGACATCAATATTCCTCCAATACATTAGCTTTCTACTTAAGTTATTCAGAGTCCATTTGTATACTCTATATTTCAACCCCAGATATGCTTCTGAACCTCAGACTCCAAAACCCAGACTTCCTCTTTTACCTTTTTTTGTTTTTTTTTTGAGAGGGAGTCTCACTCTGTTGCCCAGGCTAGAGTGCCATGGCATCAGCCTCGCTCACAGCAACCTCAAACTCCTGGGCTCAAGCAATCCTCCTGCCTCAGCCTCCTGAATAGCTGGGACTACAGGCATGCGCCACCATGCCCGGCTAATTTTTTCTATATATTTTTAGTTGGCCTACTAATTTCTTTCTGTTTTTAGTAGAGACGGGATCTCGGGTCTCGCTCTTGCTCAGGCTGGTATCAAACTCTTGACCTCGAGTGATCCACCCATCTCAGCCTCCCAGAGTGCTAGGATTACAGGCATGACCCACCGCCCGGCCTCCTCTTTTATCTTTATTAGCAGTCACTCCCTGCCCCCAGGATGAAGTTCAATTTCCTTAACATCGTAAGTGAGGCCCTTGAAAATATGATTTAGTTCAGTGCTTATTACAGATGCCAAATGGAGCAACAATCCTGACTCAAATAATTCTCCTCATAACTATATTTTTGCAGTACAACCCTTTGTCATTGCTAATTGATCCATGGATAGACAGAACTGGGTCATACAGGTTCTCTCTTCAAGGAATCTGAAACTTCATAGGAGAAATCAGAGATTGGGAGTTGTGGAAGATGGGGTAGCACCGTAAAGCTGTGGTTCTCAACCAGGAACAATTTTGCCTCCCAGGAGATATTTGGCAATGTCTGGAGGTATTACACATACTACAATGCACAGAACAGCCCTCCACAAGAATTATCTAGTTCAAAATGTCAATAGTGGCTGAGTGGGGTGGCTCAGGCTGGTAATCTCAGCACTTTGGGAGGCTGAGGCAAGGCAGGAGGATCCCTTGAGCCCAGGAGTTCGAGATCAGCCTGGGCAACATAGCGAGACCCTATCTCTACCAAAAAAAATTTAAAAATTAGCCAGGTGTAGTGGCAAGCTCTTGTAGTCCCAGCTACTAGGGAAACTGAGGCAGGAGGATTGCTTGAACCCAGGAGTTCAAGCTTACAGTGAGCTATAATCATGCCACTGTACTGCAGCCTGGGCCACAGAGTGAGGCATATCAAAGAAAGAAAAAAGTCAACAGTGCTGAAGTTAATATCTTACTGTAAGAAGGTCTAAGAACTCTTCCAATGAGATTCTAGGAGCTGGTTGCTTCCTGCTCTTTCCCTGGTTTGGTTGTTCAGATTTTCTGCTTTCTGTTATACTTCCCTTTTTACCCAAATAGAGCAGGTTTCGGTTGTTTGCAGACAAAATAACCTTAACTAGCACTGTGTCCTGGCTCAATCATATGACACACATCTGTATACTTTAAACCAGTTTCTCAGCATGGGAGCCACTGATATTTGGGCCAAATAATTCTTTATTGTGGGGGAATGTTTTAGCAGCCTCCCTGGTCTCTCTTAGAAAATCCCCCAAAATATATTCTGTGCTGATATAATTTGAAAGATCGGGGATAATGTCTCCTTCAAAGGCTTTTGTTGTTTCACTTCTCCTAAAAAAAAAGTAACTACTCTAACCTCTCCTTCCCCCCAAATACACTCCCTTGTCCTCATTTCAGGTTAGTCAAGTACATAAACTTTTTATTAACAAAGCAAGAGACGCTTAGAATACAAACGAAACAATTAGGCAAGGAACAAGTATATAGATTTACACTTCTCAAATAGTCTGGCATTTACTTAAAGCATTTGTTAAGCTCTTAAGAACAATTCCTGAACAATTCCTCTTTCCCAGTATACCAGCTTCTCAAGTCCCTACATCTGGGCAATGATAGTTTTGTTGGGGCTCAGAAACCAGCACCCCAAAATATGCCACTTTGACATGCTGAAATGAAGCCTCAAGGTCTCTCTGACCTTCCTTCCACACCATCTCTCCCAAAGAAGCTGAAATCCCTTTATCTGCCTAAAATCCAGACCTACCAAGGATAATTGCTTTTTTTTTCTTCCCCTCCCTATAAAACCAAAAATGTTTGAAGACCACCACCTGCAAACGCTATTTACAAACTAATCTTTGTTGCCTGATCCATTCCCCCTATTAATCCTTTGTTGCTCCTCAAGAAAATTTCTCTTCTCTTTCCCACCCCCATAATCTGTGTTACCAGGATGATATATAAACTCCTGAACCCTGCAGAGGGGTGGGCAATCACTCTGTGATTCTCCCCAAGTGCACATGAAATAAGTGTGTGCCATTTCTCCAATTAATCTGCCTTTTGTGAGTTGATTTTTCAGAGAGCAAAGGTAAAGCTTCCCCTTGGCCCCTATAGCTTTAATCTTGCAATTTCACTATATTTCAATCTCAAGGCTAAGAGTGAGCATTCTTACTCATATTGGTTTCTAAATAATCTTCCTTACTGGAAAACCCTCCCCTCATTTAATAACTAGGTCATTTCCTTACTGGAAGACCCCACACACACACACCCTCCTTATAAGACCCTATATGAACTAGGCCATTTTTGCTAGTTCTTCCTTTCCAGAACTCCAAAGGCACCACGTTTATTCAATGACTCAATTACCTATTAACTCCTAAAACTGCAGGGAAACTGGTCATCTCAAATCTCAATAATATTAGTGGCATACAGTCTTGCCTCAGTTAAAAAGAACAGCAATATGAGGGAGAGCCAGCTCATCCATTCAATCAACAAATAGTTGTTAAGTACCTACTTTATGCCAGCCTCAGGACAAAAATCCCTGCCCTCATGCAGTTTAAAGTGTAGAGAGACAACTAGCAAAGAAATATGTATTATGACAGATGAGGATGAGTGCTATGGAGGAAAATCAAGCAAGAGGGACAGGAAGCACGGGGGCTCACAATTTTAAAGTCTGGTAAGGAAAGGCCTCCTTTGAGAAGGTGCAATGGGTTGCATACACAGACCACATGAGTTGTCTACTATTAGAAAGTGATACGTTCTAAGTGTTTCCTATTAAACTTATTAAATTGTATTCCAGACCACTAGATCAATATAGTAACATCTTCATTACTGGATAATCTATAAAATTAAATTTGACCCAGGTAATTTCAAAAGTTCACTCCTACATGAACAACTATAATTTATCACAACATCTACCTTGTTTCATCTATTATGAATTGCCTTTAGGTTTATGAATAACTGCATTTTTCTTAGGAGATGACACCAATTAACACTAAGATTAATACACTAACCAAAAATAAGAATTTGATACTCTTCAGTCACCTGAATTAAAGACATTTTTTTGAAATGTGAAATAACTGAAAACTCAACAGTTTTAAAAATGCATCTCTGAAAAAAAATCCTCATTACTGTTAATCACAGAGTCATTAGAAACCATACAGATTAAAAAGTAACCCTAAGGCCTCAATTTTGATTGTGTGGGCATTGTCTATGTTACAATTACAACTTTTCTCCTCATGTTTAAGAGTCCTTCTCAAATGGCATTCTACAAAAGAATTAAAGACACTTACTGATTGAATTAACTTTTCTCCTTGTCATCTAGAGTGGTACTATTTCCTATCATCTTTGAGAGAGTGGGAAAATAAGTATTTCAAACATTTTTTTTAAATCTGAATTTTCTTGTGGAACTGGGTATGAGAAAGGCTGGAGGCCATCAGATTTACAAAAGACTTTACCCAAATAATAAATAGGGAAGTAAAACCTTCCAAAATAAGATGGTTCAGTATTGAACCACATGTACAATTTTAAAAGAAACTTTCCAATTATCACTAAGAAAAGTATATTCATAAACGCTGCTACAATTCGCTACTTTAAAAAGAAACATTGTATCTTATTCAATGTTACAAGTGAGGAAAATGTTTGCTGAATCACGTAAGTATTGATTCTGTTCCCCAATAGGTAACTTGTGGTATAAAACAAGCTGGAGAATCAAGAATTATGTTTACTACACAAGTCTATCATTATACCCGAGTCTCTTCCTAAAATCAGTTAAAAGTAATCATTAACTTAAAAATAACAGAAGAGGAGAAACGGATCCTAACCCAGCGCTTTGAATTCTCGGTTAACAGCTTGGAAGAAGATCCTACATTTTTTTTAGCCTGTGTCTTAAGACAAATATGGAGAAGCCAAGAGCAGTAACAAACTGCCAGCTTTACTGAGTCATGTTTCTGACTAAAACCACGTTATGAAATGGAAAGAATGACATATCCTGGCTTTTAATCACCACAGATGTTAAGTCTCTGAATTTAAGAGTCTCAGATGAAAAAGAACAAAAATCAGTAAGAATGATGTGAGACTGAAAGGACTCCAGAAAGAACCTGCCCAAGCTGGGAACTCTGGTTATTTACCGAAAACAAATCCTAACTGAGCAAACAGGCACACCCTCTAACGCATCAGAGGGGAGCGCCGAGGTGGGGGCGACCCAGAACAATAACAAGGTTGACGTTTCACTGAGAACGCGACCTCGGCTCCAGGAGTCCACACTGCGCCAAACGCCCTCAGCTAACGGAACCGCTCTGCTCCGAGGGGAACGAACGCGGAGCTCCAGCTCGAGACTACCACATCAACCAGGCACCTGGGTGACACCAGGCCACCTCCAGCCTCCGCGCAGGACCGCCCAGAGCGGCCCCGGGACGCCCCCCAGACGCCGCGTCGGGAGCAATGCCAGCTCGCCGCCCTGCGCGCTCCTCCGCGAGCCCGTCCCGGGGGGAGAACGCAATCAGGGCTCACTCGTGAGGCCACCCCGGGCGCCGCAAGCGACGGCAGACCCCGGCCGCGACCTCTGCCCCGGCTGGGGCGGGGAAGCCCGAGGGTCGCCTCCCGCACCGCCGCCAGTCCCCGCCGCCCCCGAGGCCGCAGGATGACTCCAGTGTGGACTAGGGCGGAGGCGGGCTGGCCCCCCGGCTCCAGGCTCCCACTGACCTGGAGAGGTGCTTCAGGATCTGTTTCTTGATGATCCCAGCCATGGTGCCGAGGCGGGAGACGCCGCGCTTTCGCTCTGTTCCTCACTGCCTCCAGTCTCCGTGGCCGTCTCCTCTCTGTCCCGGCTAACCCGGCCGGAGGACAGGCGCCTGAGCGCTCACGCACGGGAGAGACGACAGGCCGCGGCCAAGGCCGCCGCTGCCGCTGCCACCGCCAACGAGGACCCGAAGCATCACGCTCAGGCCGCCGCGGCCGCCGCCGGCGCCATCTTGGCTGCAGCATCACCTAAGAGACCTGGGGGAGGGCGGGGGCGGCGCGGCGCGAGGCGGGCACTGGGCGGGGCGGGCGGAGCGAGAGGTTCGAGGCCCCGCCCCCTCGCCCCAGGCTGGCGCAGGGATCCACCGCTCTCCAGAGGCCAGAGTCCTTTGATTCCCAATGCTAGAATGTTCCTGGGCCTTAATCCTTCCCTACCCTCCCGCTGCTCCTGTTCCTGCCCCCACCACTGAGTTGTCCTTCCACCTCCTACTTCTCTTCTTAATTTCCTCACTATAACTGCTCAACAAACGACTCTGCTTTTGACCAACTCATCTTTCTTCATATTCTTCCCTGGATTCCTTCCCCTTTGCCTTTCCCTTAGCTGAGTGCTGTAATTTCATGTTTCCCCTGGTTATTCCAATCCTAAGGGAAGTAAAAGTTGAGGAGGTGTCTTTATAGAGTCTGGGGAAGACCTAGGAATTCAAGTCCTGGCTCTAGTATTTTCTAGCTGTGTAATCCTGGAGAAAATAATTTCTTTATATTTAGCCTCACTTTAATCATCTGTGAAATAGGTTAATCATAGCAGCGCTACCCACTTCACTAGGTTGTAGCTAAAGAAGTAGGTAACAAATTGGGAGGCATCACTTTACCAGGCTTCAAGCTATACTGCAAAGCTATAGTAACCAAAACATCATGTTACTGGCACAAGAACAGAGAACTCAGATATAAAACCATTTCTCATATTGCCATCTGATCTTTGACAAAGCAGACAAAAACATACACTGGGGAAAAAAATCCCTATTCAATAAATGGTTCTGGGAAAATGGGATAGCCACAAGAAGACTGAAACAGGATCTGCACCTCTCACCATTGACAAAAATTAATTCACAATGGATAACAGACTTATACCTAAGGCATGAAACAATAAGAATTCTAGAAGAAAATGTTGGAAAACCTTTTACAGATGTTGGCCTAGGCAAAGAATTTATGAGGAAAACCCTAATCACAGCAACAACAAAAATAAGTGGGACCTGATCAAATTAAAAAGCTTATGCACAACCACAGAAACATTCACTAGAGCAAAAAGACAATCTATAGAATGGGAGAAAATATTTGCATCTACATATCCAACAAAGGAATGATAACCAGAATCTACAAAGAACTCAAGCAAATCAGCAAGAAAAAAATCAAACAACCCCATTAAAAAGTGGACAAAACACATGAACAGAAACTTTTCAAAAGATAGACTAATGACCAAAAAACATGAAAAAATACTTAACATGTCTAATCATCAGGGAAATGCAAATCAAAACCACAATGAGATATCACCTAAATCCAGTGATGATGGCTTTTATCAAAAAAAAACCCAAACAAAAATGCTGGCGTGGGTGTGGACAGGAACACTTATACACTGTTGGTGGGACTACAGACTCTATGGAAAGTAATATGGAGATACTTCAAAGAACTAAAAGTAGACCTACCATTTGATACAGGAATCCCACTGCTGGGCATTTGCCCAAAGGAAAAGAGGACATTTTATTTTAAAAAAGACACTTGCACCCGAATATTTACAGCAGCACAATTCACAATCACAAAGATGTGGAAACAACCCAAGTGTCCAGCAATACATGAGTGGATTAATAAAATGTGGTATATGTATACCATGGAGGACTACTCAGCCATTATAAAAAATGGTGAACTAATACCTCTTGTATTAACCTGGGTGGAACTGGAGCCCATTCTTCAAAGTGAAGTATCACAAGAACAGAAAAACAAACACCACATGTACACACTATTAAATTGGAACTACTCAAACAACACTTATGTGCACATATGGAAATAAAACTCATTGGAAATCAAGCAGGTAGGAGGGGGGAGGACAGGATGAGTAAATTCACACCTAATGGGAACAATGCACACTATCTTGGTGATGGGCACACCTATAACTTTGACTAAAATTGTACAAAAGCAATTTATCTAATCAAAATGTTTGTAGCCCATAATACTCTGCAATTAAATTAAATTAAAAAAATAAAGAAGTATGTAAATGTCACTTGAAAATGTCTGTAAAAAGGAAGGAAATTGTTGAAATAGAGAAAACTTGGCCAGGTGTGTTGGCTCACGCCTGTAATCCTAGAACTCTGGGAGGCTGAGGCAGGAGGATTGCTTGAGCTCTGGAGTTCGAGACCAGCCTGAGCAAGAGCGAGACCCTGTCCATACTAAAAATAGAAAAAAATAGCTGGGTGTGGTGGTGTGCACCTGTAGTCCCAGCTACTCAGGAGGCTGAGGCAAGAGGATCACTTTTTTTTTTTTTTTCTCCAAAGCAATACTTAGGCAAAACAAGAGGATCACTTGAGCCCAGGAGTTTGAGGTTGCTGTGAGCTAGGCTGATGCCACTGCACTGTAGCCCAGGCAACAGAGTGAGACCCTGTCTCCAAAAAAAGAAAGGAAACCGTAATACTCCCATATTAAAAAAGTAAAGAAAAAAAAGAAATAGGGAAAACTTACAATCTTACACTTTTGCCTCACCAACCCCCCAAACCAATATTTTTCAGAAATGAATATGACCACTCAGTTATATCTAAAAGAGGACATGAAATTACACTACCCCTGTGGAATGTGTTAGGAAGGTGTGAACTTGGGTGGGGGTGGGGGAGGCAAGTTTACACATAGTCCAACAAACTGGCCCTTTGTGGAGAATGGAAAGAATACGTGTGTGAGTTGACTGCACTCACTTCACATTTGTCATGTAATATAGACCAGGCATGGCCGGGCATGGTGGCTCATGCCTGTAATTCTAGCACTCTGGGAGGCCGAGGTGGGAGGATTGTTTGAGCTCAGGAGTTCGAGACCAGCCTGAGCAAGAGCAAGACCTCGTCTCTACTAAAAAAATATAGAAAGAAATTAGCTGGACAACTAAAAATATATAGAGAAAAAATTAGCTGGGCATGGTGGCGCATGCCTGTAGTCCCAGCTACTCGGGAGGCTGAGGCAGTAGAATGGCTTGAGCCCAGGAGTTTGAGGTTGCTGTGACCTAGGCTGACACCACGGCACTCTAGCCCTGGCAACAGAGCAAGACTCTGTCTCAAAAAAATAAAATACAAAATAAAAAAATAGACCAGGCAGTAATATTAGGTATCTAGGGCTACCTAAACAAAAGCAAGAAAAAAAAAATCTATTCCTGCCATCCAAGTTAACAGCCTAGCATGAAAGGTAAATTTGTATTATAATATTAAGACCTTCAGATCTGTCATTAGACTGGTTCAAATGCCAGCTCAGTCACTTTGTAGCTGTGTAAACTTGGGCAAATTACACAACCTCAGTTATTTCTTCTGTTGGAGATAACCTTATCTCAAGTGTTTAACAAAGTGCCTAGCATATAGCAAACTCACAATGAATGCTAGACATTATCATTATCAAAAACAGAAGCAAAGTGCTATAAGAACACAGTGGGGGAGTGATTCATTCAGAGACAGATTTACAGTGGAGGTATTATTTCAAAGATAAGTCAGTTTAATTTATTAAAAGAACTGACCCTGAAATCAAAGACTTGGATTTGAAACCTAGCTCTGCAGATTTCTTTTAGCTATGATCATAGGAATAGTATTGAACCTCTCAGCTCTGTGATGCTATATACCTTCATGAAGTTGTGAGGATTAACCAAGCTAATAAAGCTAAAGTACTTAGCAGAGTGCCTGACACAATAGAATGGCAGCTATTATTAGTAGTAGTAGGTCATTGAATATGAAATGTCTGATTTCAAATCAAAAGTTTAGTTTATTATATTTCAAACAAGAAGCAGTACAATTAATCAAAGTATGTGCCTAAACTATTGACACAGTTTGGAAGCATCCTCATCATTTCATCCAGTTGGTTGCAGTAGACATCCACTGTAATAAATTGAATAGGTTTCATGGAGCTGTAGTGGATAATACCAGAGCTGGAGCACCAAACAGACACCATTAGTTTTTTTGGATGAATATTCAATTTTGGACCATGTTTTGGCACTTCATCTTTATCCAACTGTTGTGCTGAATGCTTGCAATTGTCAAAAGAAATCCATTTTTCATCACACATCACAATATGGTGTAGAAGTGGTTCACCTTTATGTCGTGACAGCAAAGAAAGGCAACCTTCAAGATGATTTCTCTTCTTATGCTGGTTTAATTCATGCAGAACCCATCTATTCAACATCTTTACCTTGCCAGATTTGTTTCAAATGGTCCAATATTGTTGGAATAGTAACGTCAAATCTTGCTGCTAATTCACACGTAGGTTGATAATGGATTTGCTTCCTCTACGGCTTTCAGTTCATCATTATCCACCTTGGTCTCAGGTCACCCATGTGGCTCATTTTCAAGATAAAAATCACCAGAATGAAACTTCTCAGACCATTGACGTACTGTGCATTCATTAGCCACGTCCTTCCCAAACACTTCATTGATATTTTGAGCTGCTTATGCTGCATTGGTTCCCAGATGGAACTCAAATTTGAACATAACACAAATTTTTGACTTATCCATGGTTTCACAAAACTTGCTCTAAAAAAATTTGAAAGATAACCACAAGCCAAAACATACATTTGAAAGACTGAAGGTATACCTTCACAATAAAAATAAAACAAGAAGTGTCAAAGTGAAATGTCAGAGATATCAACTGTCAAACTTAGTACTTAAGGAAAGCAGACATTTCATATTTAATAACCTAATCATTCCCTATGCAGAAAAGGATGTTTGTTTCAGACAGGTAGAACACAATTATGGAAAAGGACAAAAGTGAAAAAGTTCATAGCTTCTATAAATGGTAGGTGGTCTAATGTTACTAATACTTACTGCTAATTATGCTGTCAGTGCAGAGGACGGAGTAAAGAATGGAGGGAGGAAAGGCATTGAGAAGGTGGTGGCTTTACTCCAGGTGTGAGATAAGGCAGTATCCATAGGGGTGGAGGAAGGTCAAGGACATTCCAGAGATTAAATCAAGGATAGGAGTTGAAGGCAATTGAGGTATTTAGTCTGGGGCACACCACTAATTGAGATAAATAATATAGGTGGAACAAGCTGTTTTGGAGATAAGATTGTGTTGAGTTTGTTGCCTTTAAGAAATGCTGGGTGGAAACTTTATAAGTTTACAGTTAGAAGTGGAAGTTCTTGTTTAGGGTTCATCAGTATTTAATGATAGCTGAAGCCAAGAACAAGAATGATCTTGATCAAGGACAGAAGATGATCATATGATAAAGAAGGATAATGATATTATAATAAATACTGCCAAGTATTTGATTTTATCATTTAGTCTTCATAAAATTGAGAAAAGAAAAATAGCTCAGGCCAGGCACTGTGGCTCATGCCTGTAATCCTAGCACTCTGGAGAGCTGAGGCAGAAGGATAAATTGAGGTCAGGATTTTGAGACCAGCCTGAGCAAGAGTGAGACCCTGTCTCTACTAAAAATAGAAAAATTAGCTGGGCTTGGTGGCAGGTGCCTGTAATCCCAGCTACTAGGGAGACTGAGACAGTAGGATCGCTTGAGCCCAGGAGTTTGAAGTTGCTATGAGCTAGGCTAATGCCACCTCACTCTAGCCCAGGTGACAGAGCGAGACTCCATCTCAAAAGAAAAAAAGAAAAGAAAAGAAAAGAGCTCAGAGCAGTCGGAGCTATGTGATGTACGCAAAATTTATCATGCCCAGAGAGACATTGAGTATGGGACTTCAGTCATGCTCCCCCAACATCCATGGCAGGGGACAATTACTCAGTCATTTCGTTCCTTACTAGATGCCTCACCCTTATCTTCATGTTGTTGGATTTTGTGGTACAAAGAACAACACATAGCCAATCAATAGCTTATGTTGAGGGGTTGGGGGGAGGAAAAAAAGAAAAAAAATAGCTTATTTTAATATAAATTATTAGTAAAGAACTTAGGAACTATCTCTTCTTTTCCTTTAAAAATGCACTTGTAACTGCTGCTAATGGGAGTGTATATTCAGGGCAACTTGAATCTTTGCTCCTGGGTTGCAATCCTCAAGCTTGGCTCAAATAAACTCTATTTATATTAATTTTGCCTCAGCTTCTTTTTAGGTCAAAAAAACTATTCTGCAAGAGTATGTTATTAATATTATCTCTTTTTACAGGTGAAAAAACTAAGGCACAGAGTGGTTAACTAACCTGTCCAAGTTGGTGGCAGAACTAGGATTTGACCTAGCAGTCTGAATCCAGAGGCTGCGCTCAGCCACTATTTCTTTCATTTCAATAATAGTACCTAAGTCACAGAGTTGTAAGGATTAAATTAGTTAATATCTATAAAACTTTTGTAATAGCTTATCCACACGTTGTAAGCATTGTGTAAGTTACCACTATCATCTTCATCATCCAAGGTTACACAGCCATATTGTGGCAGAGTCCGGATTTCAAAAATTCTCTTAACCACTGTGATATATATGGATTACCCCAGGGCATTACAGGTGCACATAGGCCCTTCTAATTCCAGGGAAGGGAGAGGGAGCATGTCAGATTTCGAGAAGACTTTTTTGGATGAGAAAGACTCATAAGCTCGGTCCTGAAGAAACACGCAGGCAAGGAAGGAGAGTATGAACGTGAGGAAACGAGCAAGGCAATTGACAGAACAGAATATATGAAGTTCAGGGTGGGTGGATCCTACGGTCGGATAGGGAGTGGAGGGGAATGAGGCTGGGGAGACCTCATATCCAATTTCATGCTGAGAATAGTTTTGCACTTTATTCTCCAAGAAATGTAACTCAACAATACTACTGGAAGACACACCCACACGCAGCCGGTTCGCTACAGGGGTTAGAAAAACTTGCAAGCGCAAGTCAGTTTACGCAGATAAGAGCAAATACTAAATGGGCTAGAAAGCACTTAGCAGTCGAATCTCGCCACCACGTAAACAGGTTAGCCTTGAAAGCACAGTGGATGTCCGGTGATACGAAAGACCGCTCCGCAGTCTCTGATTTCCGGCGTCCTCCGTTGCTATGGTGACCGGAAACGCGTCCTAACGCTCCGCCCAGAAAACCATAGAGCGCGGGAAGGAGCCTGAGCAGAAGGGTCGGAAAGGGAAAGACAGGCAGCTGTCGTGTGGTCCGTGCTGAAATGACGACCTTAGTGCTGGATAATGGAGCCTACAACGCAAAAATCGGTTACAGCCACGAAAATGTCTCGTAAGTGTTTGCTTTCTCCAAGGGATAAGACTGGCACGTCTAGTGCTACGTTTCATCTCTGGATATCTGTGAACCAAAGACGCCCCCGCCCGGCCCTAACTTGAGCCAGGGGGATGCTCTGGTTTGAGCCGGGTGGGTGGTTGTGATGCTTTGAACTGGAATTGATTTTGGTTTTACTTTTGGGCTGCGCGGCCCGGGATGTATGTTTCGTTTTGTAACAGGAAGTAGCCAAGGAAAATAGGCTTCTAGAAATGCGTTCCTGAAAGAAGGGTCTGTAGACAAAGTTCCTGAATGTTCAGAAATTGTGGGCAACATTTTGGGCGTATGCGCTTTTTCCTGGGCACACGATTATATAGGTATAATCAGAGGTATAATCAGATCCTCAAAGGGTTTCAGGTCCCAGAGAAGTCTAAAAAGCACTGTCTTAGGGTCTGGAGGCTTTGAAGGGTTTGGTTCACTGGCTGACCTAGTTGATAAGGTCAGTTAAATAGAAATGCAGTCGGGCTTGGTGGCGCGCATCGGTAGTCCCAGCTAGTCGGGAGGCTGCGGTAGGAGGATCGCTTGAGCCTAGGAGTTTCAAACTGCAGTAAGCTACGATCGGGTCACTGCACTCTAGCCTGGGCGACAGAGAGAAACCCTGTCTCAAAAACAGAACAATACAGAAATACTATAATGGCATTCATAACGTGTAGTCATAAAATATATGTTTGAGTAAATACGCAAACTTAAAAACATGCCTTTCCTCTGTCAAATTCAGAAGCTTTTTTTCCCACTCTTTTCTTTCATTCATTTCTTTCTCTCTCTCTCTCTCTTTTTTCCCCCCCGGAGACAGAGTCTCGCTCTCTTGCCCGGGCTAGAGTACAGCGGTGTCATCATAGCTCACTGCAACCCAAAACTCGTGGGCTCAAGCCATCCTCTTGCCTCAGCCTCCCAAGTAGCTGGGATTACAGTCACGCGCCACCACACCTGGCTAATTATTCTATTTTTTGTAGCGACCAGCTTAGGCTGGTCTTGAACTCCTGGGCTCAAGTGATCCTCCCGCCTCGATCTCCCAAAGTGTTAGGATTACAGGCATGAGCCACCGCGTCCGGCCCTCATTTCTTTTTAAAGAGGGAAATCCAACTGAGTAGGAATGTAAATTGTTACATTCTGGAAAACATTTTGCCAATGTGTATCATTGTTCGTAACTTTTGACACAGCAATTCTATTATCACTTACCTAGGGGATTAATTAGAAGTACTGTATTTGACAAGAGTAAGTACAAGGATGTTTTGTATTATTCATAGACTTTGTGTACAGGTAGCAAAAAAATGGCAAGCAAGCTAAATAATCAACAATAGCAGATTGACTAAATACATTGTAATATAACCATGAGAATGACAATAAAGCAGCTTCTTACAATTATGTCTTAAAAGAATAATTAGGGCGGGCTCGGTGGCTCACGCCTGTAATCCTAGCACTCTGGGAGGCCGAGGCGGGCGGATCGCTCGAGGTCAGGAGTTCAAGACCAGCCTGAGCGAGACCCCGTCTCTACTAAAAATAGAAAGAAATTATCTGGCCAACTAAAAATATATATAGAAAAAAAATAGCTGGGCATGGTGGCACATGCCTGTAGTCCCAGCTACTCCGGAGGCTGAGGCAGGAGGATTGCTCCAGCTCAGGAGTTTGAAGTTGCTGTGAGCTAGGCTGACGCCACGGCACTCACTCTAGCCCGGGCAACAGAGTGAGACTCTGTCTCAAAAAAAAAAAAAAAAAAGAATAATTAAACATATAGAGAAAATGCTGACAGTATAGTAAGTGCAATAGGCAAGCACAAAACATTTTTACAGTTATTATCTCAATATCATCTATATATATATGTATATTTGTATGCATACATGTGTGTATGATTGGTAATGGCTCTAGTTTGTCTTCCTAACAGATTGTAAACTCATGGTGGGCAACAACCATATTTAAAAATAGTTACTACATCTATACCTGTAGTGTCTTGCTTATTGAAAATCTTTGCTTTCATAGAAACTTAATTTTATGGCCAGAATTTTGAACTTGTGAATCTTTTATTTTTATTTATTTATTTATTTAGAGACAGAGTCTCACTCTGTTGCCCGGGTTAGAGTGCCGTGGCATCAGCCTAGCTCACAGCAACCTCAAACTCCTGGGCTCAAGCAATTCTACTGCCTCAGCCTCCCTAGTAGCTGGGACTATAGGCATGCACCACCATGCCCAGCTAATTTTTTTCTATATATTTTTAGTTGTTCAGCTAATTTCTTTCTATTTTTAGTAGAGAGGGGGTCTCGCTCTTGCTCAGGCTGGTCTTGAACTCCTGAGCTCAAATGATCCACCCGCCTCGGCCTCCCAGAGTGCTAGGATTACAGGCATGAGCCACTGTGTCTGGCCACAACTTGTGAATCTTTTGTTGGAATTAGGTATTAAGAATTTCTGCATTAAAGCAAGAAAGACTAGGACTTTTACCAAAGCCCTGGATCTCATCAAAGAACCATTACTCACCTGTAAGGATTTCTTGAGGCTATTATTTGTTTGTTTCTAGGGTCATTCCTAACTGTCAGTTCAGGTCAAAAACGGCACGTCTTAAAACTTTTACGGCTAACCAGATAGATGAAATAAAAGACCCTTCTGGACTCTTTTACATCCTTCCTTTTCAAAAGGTAATCCAATTATGTATCATTTATAGCATTGTAGACCTAAATTTAAAGGTAGTCTTTTATTATGTGTGTAAGGCTGTGTGTGTATGTATGAAATATTTTTAGATCTCTAAGAAAAGGTGACTTAGAAATTTTTAACTAAGATCTAATTAAAACCAAAAATTGAAATTAAATTGTTTTGGTAAAAACAAATGACCATGGTTTAGACAGATTGTGAGTACTGAATTTTACTTTTGTTAAATCTAAGTGATGTATACACATTAATTTAAGAAAATAAGTTTAGAGAGGCATCTCTATATATTGGTGTATCTTTTGAACCCTTGACATTTTAGTTATTGTTTATTTGTAATTTTTTGAACTTTTAAAAGGAGAAAAACATACCAGTATAATTGGTTTGAAATTCATGTATCATTAGACTGGAGAAGGTAACCATAAAGAGATAGAAACCAGTGATTTAAAATATTCTGATTTTTAAAAATTTTCAAATATTCTTGGTAATTAAATTTATAAAAATATTTTTTAGGGCTACTTGGTGAATTGGGATGTTCAAAGACAAGTTTGGGATTACCTTTTTGGAAAAGAAATGTATCAGGTAACAAATTAGAGTGTGTATTCAAATTGTATTTCCCTGTCTTATTTGAATGAAAAATTAGAACTTATATTTTAAGAATTATAAACTTATGATCATGTTTTCAGTACATATTTGAATCACCTTTTAAATTATAGCTTTCTATAGCTTTGATTTTCCAAATATTTTAAAAATGCAAGTGAATAGAATTTCCATGTTGAAGTGGAGGTTGAGTAAAGATAATCTAGATAATCTAGAAACTCAAGATTAAAATATTACTTCACATTTCTACTATTATTAGACCAATTCACTGTATCATTTTAATTTTCACAATAAAATATTTTTGCCTACATATCTGAATGTGTGAATATTACAAGAAAATTTTGTGCTTTTAATGTCTATAATGTGACCATAAGTATACTGAGAGAATGTTCAAGTTTTTAATACTTCTCCAGAGTGTGCAGGAGAGAATTATGTAAACTTGAGTTATCTTGAAGCTTTTGTCCTTTTCCTATTAAAAACTTAATAACAGTCCCCATACTTGTAGTTATATCATTCATTACCTTTACATAATTGTCTTTAAGCAATTAGACAGTAACATTTCATTAATGCTACCTTAAGAGAGGTAAAATTGCATAGTAGGTAAGTGCATGGATTCTGTAACCAGACTCCCTGGGTTCAAATCCTAGCTATGTTACTAAGTAGGTATATGAACCTTGGTAACTTATTCAACTTATGCCTTGGTTTGCTTGTTTATTAAGTAAGGATAATCATAAGACTTATCACCTTAGAATTGCTGTGAAGATTAAATAATTTTATTTATAATATAAGTGTTGATAATTATCACTACAAATTACAAAATTTTTGGAATTTTTTTCTCCCATAGGTTGATTTTTTGGATACTAATATTATTATCACAGAACCATATTTTAACTTCACTTCAATTCAAGAATCAATGAATGAAATTCTATTTGAAGAATACCAGTTCCAAGCAGTATTAAGAGTAAATGGTGAGTTAAAGTTTTCCTTAAAATTGAGTTACATGAACATAGATATGAATAGGGAATCGGGTAAAGGAACTCTTAACATCTCAGCATACTAGGTGGCATTCTTTAGGTCTGAAGGAAATAAAAGTTGGATTTTTTTTTTCTTTGTGAGTCATCCTTATTGAAGGAAAAAACTTAGAATTTTAAAACTAGGTGGACCCTTAGAGATTATATAGTCAGACCTCTCTCAATTTAGCTTTTTACTAATACGATATTTCCTCAAAGTGAAGCTACTAGTCAGATATTTCTAATCTCTGAAAGATTATTCTGAGGTAGTTATCTTTTCATTGATATGTTTGCTATTATCATTATTGTTTTAAATAATGTTAATAGCTCGGGCTGCCAATGTGAGAGAAAACAATCTGTAAATACCACATAGAAACAAGTTTATTACAGGTTAGGATTACATTATATGATTGTGTACAATGGAAGCATTTAAATATTTAGCTTGAAGAATTTAAGTCTCTATAAGCAGCAGTGTACTGTAAGGGTCAAGAGCACAATCTCTAGAAGTGTTTTCAACCAAGGGTGTTTTTTGCTCCCCAGTGGACATTTGGCCATGTCTGGAGACATTTGTGGTTGTCATAACTGGGAGGGTGCTACTGGCACCTATTGTGTAGAGGCCAAGATGTTGCTAAATGTCCTGCAATGTACAGGAAGGCCCCCAACAACAAGGAGTTATCTAACCCACAATGTCAATACTTCCAGGACTGAGAAATCCTGCTCTAAAGCCATACTGCCTAGGTTTGAATCCTGGCTCTGCTAATTTGTAATTGTGTAACTTTGAGTGCATTGCTTAATTTCTCTATGCTTCAGGTTCCTCAGCTGTAAAATGGGATTGTTGTATTAACACACACTCTAATTAGAGTTTAGAATAGAGCCCAGCATGTAATAGTAAAAGCTGAGTAAAAAATAGCTACTGTTGTAATAATTATTGTAAGCTATGAATATTTACCTTTAAAAACTGATCACAAATTTTTTTTATTATATTTACCACATAAGTGTGATGTTTTAAAGTTTAAACATTACAAATGCTACAAAGCAGAAGGTAGATAACTACCTTTTTTTTTGGAGACAGGGTCTCACTCTGTCACTGGGGCTAGAGTGCAGTGGCATCATTATAGCTCACTGCAACCTCAAATTCCTGGGCTCAAATGATACTCCTGCCTCAGCCTCCTGAGTACCTGAGACTATAGGCGCGTGCCACCATGCCTGACTAATTTTTCTGTTTTTTGTAGAGATGGGGAGGTTTCATTCTTGCTCAGCCTGGTCTGAAACTTCTGGCCTCAAGCAGTCCTCCTGCCTCAGCCTCCCAAAGTGTTAGAATTACAGGCTTGAGCCACCATGTCCAGCCTACAAAGATATTTTGACAGTTATGAATATTACTATAAATTAACTTTACAAAAAATTTTTTTAGGCTAGTCAAGTGCAGTAGTGAGAAGTGGGAAAAGAGTAGAAGATAACTCATTACCTTTGGACCAGCCAACATTTTTTTAATAATTAAAGGGAAACTTTTGTCTTTGTGCTTGCCTTAGTTTTCTATGTTTGTTATTATTTTAAATTAATGTTATACTTTTATTGAATGTGTTCATTTTTTTCTTTATCTTTTTATAATAGCTGGGGCTCTCAGTGCACATAGGTATTTCCGAGATAATCCTTCTGAATTATGCTGTATCATTGTAGATAGTGGATATTCCTTTACACATATAGTTCCTTATTGTAGAAGTAAAAAGAAAAAAGAAGCAATTATTCGGTGAGTTGCACTTAATTTTTATGTTATTTCTAGGATGAAACAATGAAATATCTGATAACTGAACCAAATTTGAATTCTTCTCTTTTAGGATAAATGTTGGAGGAAAACTCTTAACCAATCATCTAAAGGAGATCATATCTTACAGGTAATACTTAGGTTTGAATCTTTGAGAGGATAGAACTCTGGGGATGAACTTTTTAAAGTAATTTAAAATTATTTCTTACCTTTAGTTGTAATCATAGGTGTCATTTCTGTATTATTGCTTAAAAAGCTATATCACATATATAAACACTAATGATGTTCAAACTGGAAAGCTTTCTAGCATATAAAATGGTAGTGTCCACCAAAAAGATATTTCTAAATTCTAGGGAGTTTAATATATTACAAATAATATTTTAAAATTGTAAATGTCGTGCATGAACATAATATGTGCTACTGTTTTTAGTTTTATTGTGTTTAAAAACATAAGTAAAATTCTTAAATCTCAATTTCTTGCTACTTTAACTTTGGATGGTATGATAATGTCAGTATCTCTCTGCTCCCCTACCTATATGTTATATGAGAAAATAAGTAGATCTATGTTGCCTTCCACTTTTTCTCTCTCCTTTTTCCTGTCAGATGTACCATTGCTTTTGTAACAGATTTATTGAGATATAATTCACATACCATATATAATTCACTCATTTAAAGTATCTGTTAGTATATACCTCCATCACTACAATCAATTTTAGAACATTTCATTAAAAAAGGAAACCTACTGCCCTTAGCCATCACCCGAGAGTCCCCATCTCCTCTAGCCTTAGTACTTAAAAAATGTTTTCTTTATAAATATAAATATATAAATAATTATAGCCTTGGGAAATTGTAAGAATAGTACATACAGTCCTGTGTACCCTTAATGACACCTTATATAACAGTAGTACATCATCAAAACCATGAAATTGACATTGATACAATACTGTTAACTAGACTACAGACCATATTCAATTTTTACCATATTTTACATGCATTCATTTGTGTGGGTGTATGCACAGTTCTGTGTACTTTTATCCCATGTATAGATTTGTGTAATCACCACCACAGTAAAGATACAAAATTATTCCATCACCACAAAGGAACTCCTTTGTACTACCCCTTTATATTTGCTCCCCCACCCTGTCCTTTTCCCATAGCAACCACTAATCTGCTTTCCATCTCTGTATTTTTGTTATTTCAAGAATATTACAGTTTCAAATAGCTAGAATGAGGATATTGAATAGTCTTTAACACAAAGAAATGATAAATGTTTGAGATGATGGATATTCTAATTACCCTGATCTGATCACTATAAATTATCTGTATCAGAACATCACTGTGTACCCCATAAATATGTACAATTATTATGTGTCAATTATTCAGTGAGACAGAATAATCTTGAATCAAATATGTAAGGAACAAAAAGTATTCTTTGCTAAAGAAAGCATTAAAAACCAATTAGGGGATTAATTATTCAGGAAAGGATACAGGGAAAGTTGACTGGAGAAAAGTTAAAATTTTACTTTGCCTCATACACTAAAGTTCAAATGTATTTAAGACAAATATAAAAATGAAACCATAATAAAAAATACTTAACTGAGTTGTTAAGCATAAAAATAATGGAATAAATAGCAAAAGATATATTTTCCTACATAGAACTTCTTAAAAAATTTTTTTTTACTTAAGTAAAACATACAGAAAGATACACAAATCATGAGTGTACAACTCAATGAATTTTCAAAAAGTAAACTCACTTACGTGACGAGAACACAGTTGAAGCAGAGTATTACCAGCACCCTAATCCTGATTGTGTCCTCTTCCAATCTGGAAAACTACTGACTCTTAATAGTAGTTTTATAGGTTTTACAGTAGTTTGACAGATTTTGGCACCTTTAATTTTTTTTTAAAAATATTTTAAATTATTATGGGTACATAGTAGTTACATATCTTCATAGGGTATATGTGATATTTTGATACAGGCATACAATGTGAATTAATCAAATCAGGGTAATTGAGGTATCCATCACCTCAGGCATTTAACATTTCTTTGTGTTAGGAACATTCCAGTTCCACTCTTGTAGTTATTTTAAAGTATACCCTAACTTGTTGATTATAGTCACTTTGTTTTGCTATAAAAGCTTTTATGTTTTAGCTACATAAAATTTTTAACTTTATTTATATCAAAAGCCTCTGTAAACAAAATTAAGGCTTTAACCTGAGAAATAAATTGAAACATATATGCTATACAGTTGTTATCTTTAATATCTTTAATATATTAAAAGTGCTTATTAATCCATTAAAAAAACACTATCCTAGTATAAAATGTTTAAGTGATTCTCAGAAAAAATAATGGCCACTTGGCACAAATAGATAATTCTTAGGGAGTTACATACAGTCAAAGGATACAGATGGACAACTCTCAGACACAAAAAATACTAACTCATATAGTAATCACAGATTCAATTCAGCAAATACTTATTGAGCATTTATTTAGGATCTTGGGATACATGACTGAGCAAAACAGACAAGAATTCTTCTTCCTCATGTCACTTACTTCCCAAAAGAGAAAATACCAATTAAAATACCATTGTTACAATCTAAATTAATAGAAGTTTTTTCAAAAGATGGTGTTGTAGATTTATTATATGGTTATCCTTATTGACTGCTGATCACAGCATACCTTGAAATAACTTTTCTAGTATATATTTGACAATATATCAAAAGGCTAAAGCTATTAGATATTCTGTGTTTCAGAATATGAATAAGTAATGAGGTAATTAGAGATATAGGTAAAAATAATCTACATTTTATCAATTCTGAGTTGTACTTTTTTCCTATTTTAATTTCTGAAGTTGGGATGGCTCTTCCAATCCTTGATACTTTAGAATTGTCATGATTGAATTAGTATATTTTCTTCTCATTTGTACAATGGTCCATGTAAGAGGGACTAAATATAGCATATAGTGATACTTGTTGTACAAAAGCAAAAAGATGGGAGCAATAATGTTTTTTATTTATTGAGTGTAGGGACTATGCTAAACACTTTACATGTATTATTAGAATCATTTACTTCTTATAGCTCTGCTAAGTAGTTGGTCTTCTTAACTTCTTTGAATCGAAGAGATCGAGTCCCAAAGAGGTAAAGTAACTTGGCTACTAAGTTATGTTTCAAACCTAGGTCTCTGACTCCAAAGTCCATGTTAATAAACACACAAGTATCTTTCCTTTCTGATCTAAACTTCCAACATTAGGAACTTTGATAAATACATTTTAATAGAGCCATCTAATTAACTATAACAGGGTAGTTAAAATCATTTTTAAACAATAAGAGCTTAAGAAAATGTTATTAGATAATGTCTGGTTGAAAACATAAAAAATAAACATGTAGTGTACAATAAAATCTGTGTGCACAAAAAATCTTCAAGGGAAATAACCTTGCATTTTTGTTATTTATTTATTTATTTATTTATTTTTTGAGACAGAGTCTCACTTTGTTGCCTAGGCTGGAGTGAGTGCCATGGCATCAGCCTAGCTCACAGCAACCTTAAACTGGCCTCAAGTGATCCTCCTGCCTCAGCCTCCCGAGTAGCTGGCACTACAGGCATGCGCCATCATGCCTGGCTAATATTTTCTATATATTTTTAGTTGTCCAGATAATTTCTTTCTATTTTTAGTAGAGACAGGGTCTTGCTCTTGCTCAGGCTAGTCTCGAACTCCTGACCTCAAGTGATCCTCCCGCCTTGGCCTCCCAGAGTGCTAGGATTACAGGCGTGAGCCACTGTGCATTTTTGTTTTTTAAACATCTTTATTTCTATATTAAGCCTGTATTTTCTTTGATTCACTCATATCAAATATTTATTAAACAGCTTTTGTGCACTAGGTACTGTGTGCTGACTTAACAATACTTCTGTAATCAGAAAAGAAAGTGCAAAAATTTGAGGCATTTTAATAAGATTCTATTAAGAATGGTTGGGGGAGGAAATTTGCTTTTTAGTTGATAAACATTACCACTTGGCTAGGCGTGGTGGCTCACGCCTATAATCCTAGCCTCTGGGAGGCTGAGGCGGGCGGATTGTTTGAGCTCAGGAGTTCGAGACCAGCCTGAGCAAGAGTGAGACCCCCCCGTCTCTACTAAAAATAGAAAGAAATTATATGGACAGCTAAAAATATATATAGAAAAATTAGCTGGGCATGGTGGCGCATGGCTATAGTCCCAGCTACTTGGGAGGCTGAGGCAGGAGGATCACTTGAGCCCAGGAGTTTGAGGTTGCTGTGAGCTAGGCTGACACCACGGCACTCTAGCGTGGGCAACAGAGTGAGACTCTGTCTCCAAAAAAAAAAAAAAAAAAGAATTTAAGATTTCAAAAAAATCAGCTACCTGAAAATTTAATTCCAGAAAAAATATTTGAAATGATAATCATAAGTTATATTTAAATTTTTTCCATTTCAAATTTTACAACTTTTATTCTGTTAGGCAGCTACATGTTATGGATGAAACACATGTGATTAATCAAGTTAAAGAAGATGTATGCTATGTGTCTCAGGATTTCTATAGAGATATGGATATTGCAAAGTAAGTATAATTGTAATCTAAGAATAGGAAAGTTATTCTTGGGGGATATTAACACATAATTAAAATATTTCATAAGTCCCTATTTTGTTTTTCAGATTGAAAGGAGAAGAAAATACAGTAATGATAGATTATGTTCTGCCTGACTTCAGTACCATTAAGAAAGGCTTTTGTAAGGTAATTTTAAAAGTCATTAAGGAAGGATAGGCCAGGCGCGGTGGCTCACGCCTGTAATCCTAGCACTCTGAGAGGCTGAGATGGGAGGATCGCTTGAGGTCAGGAGTTCGAGACCAGCCTGAGCAAGGTGAGACCCCATCTCTACTAAAAAATAGAAAGAAATTATCTGGACAACTAAAAATATACAGAAAAAATTAGACGGGCCTGGTGGCACATGCCTGTAGTCCCAGCTACTCAGGAGGCTGAGGCAGAAGGGTTGCTTAAGCCCAGGAGTTTGAGGTTGCTGTGAGCTAGGCTGACGCCACAGTACTCTAGCCTGGCCAATAAAGCAAGACCTGTCTCAAAAAAAAAAAAAAAAAAAAATTAAGAAAGGATATTTCTTCAAATGACCACCTCAGTCAAATTTGAAAAGCAGTTTTTCAGGTCCAGCTGGGATTGGCAGGGCCTTCGTGAGTTTATGACTTCCTTCCTGGTGGCCATTTCACCAGGGACAAGTGATATTTGATTAATAAATTTCTCACTAAATTTATTTAGAAAAAGAACTATCAGCCAATTTAGAGGACATGGAACAAATCTGAAGATAAACACTGTCATTGCCTGTACTATGTTTAATCCATTTTTGTTTATTGAAGAATTAGTTTAAATCCAGTTAGAAATTGGTTATTTTCCGATTGTGAAAATTATTAACATAGCTGACCCAGGGCCGAACTTTACTCCTGTTTGGTCTGACATGATAGGATTGTAGTTGAAAAGGACAAATTCCAGTGCACTTTCAAAGTGTTGAGAAGCACTTTGTCTTGGATGTCAAAATAATCTGTCCTTATCTTTGATTAGTTAGCTCAGATAAAATCATTTCTGTGTTTGGGTAAATGTGAAGTTTGCCCTTCTACTTTCCAGCTTGAGGAGGACTGCTGGGAAGTCAAAAATCTTTGGTCAGAAACATAAGGACATTTATGCTAATATTCATTGCAGTATACTTTAAAACAGTCAAAAATTGTGAACAACCTAAATATCCACTAGTGAAGAGATAATAAATAATTTTTAATACATTCATGTTATAAAATGATCAGTAGTAAAAATGAAGTAGAGCTACATGATGAACATGGGTAAATCTCAGAAATCTGATGTTTAATAGAAAAGCAAGTTTTAGAAAGCTATGTACACTTTCAGTCTTTGCAGAATAATAATATTTGTTATTTAGGTATACATAAGTATGAAGTAAAAGTATGAACTATGTGTGTGAATGATGAAACACCAAGTTAGAAAGGGGAATGCCAATTTATCTGTCACGTTGCATTAAGGCTGGGAGAGGTGGCTCACTGCCTGTAATCCCAGCACTTTGGGAAGCTGAGGTGGGAGGATTGCTTGAGCCCAGGAGTGCAAGATCAGGCTGGGCAACATAGTGAGACCCTGTCTCCACAAAAAAAGTTATTTTGAAAATTAGCCGGGTGTGTGCCTGTAGTCCCAGCTACTCAGGAGGCCGAGGCAGGAGATCCCTTGAGCCCAGGAGTTCAAGGTGGCAGTGAACTATGATTGTGACACTGTACACCAGCCTGGGCAACAGAGTGAGAAAAAAGAAGAAAAAAAAAAAGAAGGAAAAAAAAGGTGTGGGGGGGTGGACTTTGATAGTTTATTCAAGAATATTTTTAAATGTTTGCAAAAAAGTTGCAACCTTTTCTAGTGCTAATGATAGTAACGATAATAAGGTCTGTAATATCATTAGTGATTACAACTGATAGAAATTCTAGTTTATCTCTTATCAGAAAAAGGAAGCCTACTCAAGTGTAATGCATTTGGCTGACCCTAAATTGAGAAAATTGCCCTTATTGTTAATGATTACCACTTTCTGCAGAGCCATTATTATACAAACAGATCCTTTCTTTAATGGTTCCAGAACTAACTGTATGAGGGCCATGCAGTAATCATGGCCTACATTGACTAAAATACCAGCTCCCAGCAACCCTTATAAATTCCTTCATTTATCTATGTCTAAAACAAAACTCTTTTTGGAAATATACTCTTAAAAACAGAAACTACTTGTTGTACCAGGTTACATATTAACGATTAATGGCTTTAGTGCTAACATTCAGCAAGGATATCTAGTTATGGCTCTCTCCACTAGTTAGATATTTGATCTAGATAAGTCACATGATCCTCTTCTGTCAATCAGGGCTATTAGATAACTTCCAGTGTTCTGTCAACTGAATTTCTCCAAGTCTGCATCTGTCTCAGGTTATTGTTATAATTTTTTTTTTTTTTTTGAGACAGAGTCTCACTCTGTTGCCCGGGCTAGAGTGCCGTGGCATCAGCCTAGCTCACAGCAACCTCAAACTCCTGGGCTTAGGCAATCCTTCTGCCTCAGCCTCCCGAGTAGCTGGGACTACAGGCATGCACCACCATGCCTGGCTAATTTTTTTCTATATATATAATTTTAGCTGTCCAGATCATTTCTTTCTATTTTTAGTAGAGATGGGGTCTCGCTCTTGCTCAGGCTGGTCTCGAACTCCTGAGCTCAAACGATCCACCCACCTCAGCCTCCCAGAGTGCTAGGATTACAGGCGTGAGCCACTGCGCCCAGCCTTTAAGAGAGAGGGTCTTGCCCTGTAGCCCAGGCTGGAGTGCAGTGGCACAATCATAGCTCACTGCAGCCTTGAACTCCTGGGCTCAAGTGATCTCCCACCTCAGCCTCCCTAGTAGTTAGGACTACAGGCACGTACCACCAGGCCTAGCTAATTTTAAATTTTAAATTTTTAAAATTTTTAATTTAAAAAAAATTTTTTTTGTAGAGATGAGTGTCTCACTGTGTATCCCAGGCTGGTCTCAAACTGCAGGCCTCAAGCGATCCTCCTGCTTATTTTGTCAACACTCAAAATGGCTTGAATTTATTTCTTTTTTTTTATTTATTTTTTTTTCTTTTCGGTGGCTTATCTCCGATAGAATTTAAATGAATGTGTAAATTTAAAGGAAAAATTTTCCATTGTGCCTGAGAAGGAAGAATACCTCTGTGAGGAATAATCTCTTTGTTACTATAACAATAGTTTAATTGGGTTAAAAGTGATATATATTTTTGTCCCTAGAATATTGTGAATATTGTGTAATTTTCAGGATAGTTTTTATTTACAAATAACGTTTTGAGCATGAAATTCCCAAATGATAGAAATCTAATCATTCATATCCAGGTTAAGAGTGGCAATGTAGTGGAAGGAATATTTTGTATGTGCTTTGGGTTTTTATATGAATGACCTTGAACAAGTTGTAACCTTGAAGAGCCTGATTGCATACTTAATAAAAGGAAAATATGCATATCTTATAGGGTTATGTGAGAGTTCACTGAGGTAATATATATAATATGCCTAATACAATGAATGGCATGTTATTGGCTCGAATGCCATTATTCAAGAATTTATTGAATACCTACCATGTACCAGGTACTATGTTAGGTAGTGGATATGTGATGTTGAACCCTGTAGGCTAAGAAGGCTAATGCAGGGTGATAGTAGAGAATAGTGAAGGGTCCTTTTATTTGGAAATCAGAAAAAAACCTCTCTGAGGAAGCTTAAATCTGAATAGAGGAGATGGCTGCTTTCATTAAGGAAACTGCAAGTATAAATCAAATAAAATGAATGTCTTTAACTGAATCTAGATGAGCTGATGATTCTTTGTAACACTGAGAGGAACAGTCATTTTAATGATGTAGAATATCATGGAAGGAGATTATTATTTCTGGCCCGTCCATCACAGAGTGGGTTAGCAGAAAATAAATAACAAGAGAATATAAGTCATGGTTGTTCAAAGTTTGTGTTTGTTATACATAGTGCTCATACAAAGTTGGCATTATAAAATAATTTCAAGGATAAAGACTATGTATTTAAAATTTGCCAACTAATTTTGAATAGAGTTTGAATGACTAGTAAAGAAATTTAAAGATGTAGGCTTTTTGCACAAGGGAAAGGGGAAATCCTAATTGAACAACATGTCTAGTAAATGCCTGAAGTAGGGGAGAGATAAACACCTGAACTAGGGGAGTGAAAGTAGATAGTGGTAGGATCACAAGACAGAGCAAATGTTTTTTATTTACAGTATATTCTTTGTTCTCTAGAAATTGCAATCAGTACCATTATAGGTAAATTACGAAGTTCCCTCTTTTCTGTTCTCCTTTTCTTTATTTTAAAATGTGTGGAATAAAGCTGCCAGATTATCTTTGGGGGACTAGCCATATTAGAGGCAGTAATTATTTGTGTGGTTTTAACAATAGGAGAGAAGGCCACATTTTTCTAATGTTTGGGAATGGTGACACTTGTAAATACATGGTTAATATATTAGTGTTACATATTGCTAACTCTTTTTTTTTTTTTTTTTTTTTTTTGAGACAGAGTCTTATTTTGTTGCCCCTGGCTAGAGTGCAGTGGCATAATCATAGCTCACTGCAACCTCAAACTCCTGGGCTCAGGCAATCCTACTGCTTCAGCCTCCCAAGTAGCTGAGACTGCAGGCACATGCCACCGTGCCTGGCTATTTTTTTCTATTTTTAGTAGAGATGGGGTCTTGCTCTTGCTCTTGCTCAGGCTAGTCTCAAACTCCTGACCTCAAGTGATCCTCCTGCCTTGGCCTCCCAGAGTGCTATGATTATAGGCGTGAGCCATCGTACCCAGCCATTACTAATTATTAGTCATGTGAGCGGATAATGTAACTTAAACTTTTAATCTTATTTTTCTTTAAGCCAAGGGAAGAGATGGTGCTGAGTGGAAAATATAAATCTGGGGAACAGATTCTTCGTCTGGCCAATGAGAGATTTGCTGTTCCAGAAATACTCTTTAATCCTTCAGATATAGGCATTCAAGAAATGGGAATTCCAGAAGCCATTGTCTATTCAATTCAGAACTTACCTGAAGGTATGTAAATAATTATAGTAAAATATTGAAAAATATTTTTAAAAACATGATATGCTCTGTGAATCCTCTTTCTTCTAAATAATTTCAGGCAAATGGCCAGTCTCTTTTAAATGAAAGAGACTTTTCAGATCCCATGATATACTTAAATAATTCTTACTTGATGCTGGGCATGGTGATGTGTGCCTGTACTCCCAGCTACTCGGGAGGCTGAGGCGGGAGGATCAGTTGAACCTACTAGTTTGATAACAGCCTGGAAAACATAGTGAGACCCCTCTCTCAAAAAAAAAATCTTACTTGATTTGTCCTGAATTATAAATTCGGTATAGGAAAAGTCATTAAAGAGTACTTTTATATCATATCATCCTAGTTCATAAGGAAAAGTCTAGGCATTGGATAAAATCTAGCACATGCAGTATACTTTCCTCTCATTTAAAAAAAATTATAAAAGTCACATAATGCTATCACCTTAACATAATTATTTCACAACTATTTTCCTATTAATTTCACATTTTATATAAAGTTACAGTTGTGATATATACAACATTTTGAACTACACTGCTTTAACGTCATGAGACTCAACGTCAATATAAGGGAACTCTGCCCTCCTTTTGGCGAACAGAACCAGTACGTGGCCAGTACCTGTTAATTCCTGATGGATTTCCTGGTTGTGCTTTGTAGGCTTTTTTTTGTTTTGTTTTGTTTTTTTTATTTTGAAACACAGTCTCACTCTCTTGCCTGGGCTAGAGTGCCGTGGCGTCAGCCTAGCTCACAGCAACCTCAAGCTCCTGGGCTTAAGCGATCCTCCTGCCTCAGCCTCCCGAGTAGCTGGGACTACAGGCATGTGCCACCATGCCCAGCTAATTGTTTCTATATATTTTTAGTTGTCCAGATACTTTTTTTCTATTTTTTTAGTAGAGATGGGGTCTCGCTCTTGCTCAGGCTGGTCTCGAATTTCTGACCTCGAGTGATCCTCCTGCCTTGGCCTCCCAGAGTGCTAGGATTACAGGCGTGAGCCACCACACCCGGCCTGCTTTTTTTTAGAGACAGGGTTTTGCTCTGTCACCCAGGCTAGAGAGCAGTGGCATGATCATGGCTCACTGTAACCTCCAGCTCGTGGGCTAAAGGGATCCCTCCACCTCAGCCTCCTAAGTAGCTAGGACTATAGGCATATGCCACTATGCCTGGCTAATTTTTAAAATTTTTTGTAGAGAGATACAGGGTGTCCTGTGTTACCCAGGCTGGCCTAATTGCTTCTTAACCTCTTCCATGTCTTTCCAGAACAGTAAGTAAAAAGATTTTCTAACACCTTTTTTCTTCCCTCTTTTTTTTTTTCTTTTACAGAAATGCAGCCACATTTTTTTAAGAACATTGTTTTGACAGGAGGAAATTCCCTTTTCCCAGGATTTAGGGATCGGGTTTACTCAGAAGTTCGATGTCTCACTCCAACAGATTATGATGTTTCTGTTGTGCTGCCTGAAAAGTAAGTGTTGGTTTATATAGGAATAAAACATGGAATTCATCTTGTAGAAATGGTGGTCTGTAGGCAGTCTTGAGTTTAAAGCCTGGTTCTACCATGTTGGTAGGTTTATTTCACCAGTTGGATCTTCATTTTCCCTGTCTCAAAAATTGAAATGATAAACCTTACATTTCGGTGAATTAAATGGGATGAAAGTATGTAAAGTGCCAACCAACTATAGTGTTTGGTACATAATGGGTGCTCAATTAACATGTGATCCCTTCCATATAGTAAATCAGTCCTTGTTCCTAAGAGATTTTTATAGGTAAAGCAATCAGGTTATTATCTATATGATTTATCTGAGACATCTTTTTTTTTTTTTTGAGACCAGAGTCTCACTCTGTTGCCATGGTGTCAGCCTAGCTCGCAGCAACCTCAAACTCCTGGGCTCAAGTGCTCCTCCTGCCTCAGCTTGCCCAGTAGCTGGGACTACAGGCATGCACCAATATGCCCAGCTAATTTTTTCTATTTTTAGTAGAGATAGGGTCTTGCTCTTGCTCAGGCTGGTCTCCAACTCCTGGGCTCAAGCAATCATCCCGCTTCAGCCTCCCAGAGTGCTAAGATTACAGGCATGAGCCACCATGCCTGGCCTATGAGATGTCATTTCTTGAATTTTTTTATCAAGCATAGAAATTCAAGAATTGAACCATTAAGATATATCAATTCATACTGTATGTGCACATAAGTGAAAAATAAACAAAAAATAAAAATAAAAAAAAGATATATCAATTCATAAGTTGTTTTGGAATTTTGAAAAATTCTGAATATTTGAAATGACTTTTACATTTACATATTCTTTTTTTAAAAATTCAAAACTATTATATCCAGTTTTGAGAAAAAGCAGATACCATCATTTCCACTTTAGTGGTAAAAAAAACTAAGGTGGAATTTCAAAGTTATAAGAAGAACTAGCAGATTATCCTGTTCAACATTCTTAATTTGTAATTAAAAAAACAAGTGGGCTCATGACTGGCAATCACCTTATGTAGAGTTAATAGTGACCAGATTAAAACCCAGTCTCTTGCCTTGAATCAGGAGTTTTTACCAAAATATATGTCCAAAAAACCCACTCCTGGCTGGGTGTGATGGCTCTCGCCTATAATCTTAGCACTTTGGGAAGCCAAGGCAGGAGGATGGCTTGAGCCCAGGAGTTCCAGACCAGCATGGGCAACATAGTAAGTCTCTGTGTCTACCGGAAAAAAAAAAATTAGCTGGGTGTGGTGGTTTGCATCCATACTCCCAGCTACTCAGGAGGCTGAGGCAGAAGGATCCCTTGAGCCCAGGAGTTTGAGGTTGCAATGAGCTATGATAACACTACTGCACTCTAGTTGGGGCAACAGAGCGAGACCCTGTACCCCACAAAAAAACTCACTCCTAGTGTGAGTGGCAGAGTTGCAAACAATACCCCATATACCTAATTCTTAATTCTAGAGCTTTGTTTTTAAAGCTAAGGTAGAATTTTTTACAATAGCAGTTAATAGAAGGCCCTCATCTGTATGATTTTCATTTATTCATTCATTCATAGCTATCAGATAAAAGAATAAATGATTATTAAATATTAGACTGATTTCTATCAGCATTAATGTTTATATACTCTTTAGAATATGAGGTGTATTAGATTTCTATCCTGCATACACAAATTACAGGCCAACGGATCTACAGAAATGGGTTTATTCTTTTATTTATTTATTTATTTATTTATTTATTT
>CM052440.1:16517381-16544100 GCA_028533085.1 Varecia variegata | reverse complement strand
GGTTTATTCTTTTATTCAATAAATTTATCAAATAAAGTTTATTGCACGTCTGCTTTTATATATAAATTTTTGTATATTTATATATAAATCTATTTTTATAAAAGGTTAATGGAAATACAATAGAGAAATCTTTAACTTTTTTCTTTACCTTTTTCAGATTTGCAACTCTGACTTGGGGTAGAGGAACAGTAGAAATAGAATTGAGTCATAATACAAAGTGTAACCTTGGTTGTCCATAGCAAATCCAAACTGAATGTTTTATCTGCTCTAATTTCAACTATTGTCTGTTCCACCATGTAATTTCTTATCATGTACTATGTTTTCTAAATATTTCATTTATTAGAGGCAACAAAGTATAGCAGCAAAAGCACAGACTGTGAAAACAGTTCTGGGTTAAATCCTAGTTCCTCTGAACCTCATTTTCCAAATCTATAAAATGAGAGTTATAATGACTACCTCAAGGATTGCTTTGAGGATTAATGAGATGATGTATCCTTGCCACATACAGAATTTAGACTTAGTTATGACAGTGTTTTTCTGTTTAAGCATCTTTTGATCTTTTGTTCATATTCTTGTTTTTTCATTAGAAGTAGAGGGCCCATAAATTCAGGGCATAAGGAAAAAAGACCATTTACTATTTTGTAGTGGTGACCAAGGTTCCTTTCCTTTTGAGTTTGCTCTACTTATGTGAAACTGATGCTTATTTTTACACCTTAGATGATTTTCTGTTAAATTACGTTGGGTAGAGCTTGCCATATTTTAGTTACTAATTAATGTTTTCAGACATTTCAGTTCTGTAAAATCATCTGGGTTCATTTATTTTACCTTTATTTTCAGCCCTATCACTTATGCGTGGGAAGGTGGAAAATTGATATCAGAGAATGATGATTTTGAAGATATGGTGGTAACAAGAGAAGATTATGAAGAAAATGGACATAGTGTCTGTGAAGAGAAATTTGATATTTAAGAAACAATTCTGAGTGAAAGTCTTGACTGGTTATGACTGAAAGGTTTAATTTCAGTGTTCCTTTTAAAAGAGGTTAAGGAACTGTATTACCTTTTATCCTAAGATAAAGCCTTGAGTTTATGTAAATCCTTTGATCCATTGCTAATTTTCAAAGGCTTCTTAGCTAGGTTATTACTGTAAAATGTAACTCAGCCCATATTTTCATTTAGGAGCTAGACTACCATAACAGTGCTTATGCTGTTTCTGAGAGTAGGTTATTTTTCATTAGAAGATGAAAGAGTGAATGTTATTTTAGGTTTAATTCTTCATAACTGAAAGCATGGACTTAACTGTCTCACTGGTCAGTTTTCCTTAGAAGGTAGTTTTGTGTGTCTATAAGTAGGAATTAAAGTGTTTTCAGGGTGAATTGATTTATCTCTCTTAGAACTAAGTATTTTATTTAAAAATTTTTATTTATACATATTAAAGTTGGAAATACTAATCTTATATGTGTATAATGTTTATTTTTTACTTAGACTAAGTTTGAAAGGATGGAGACTAAAGCGAATTTAATAAAGTGTTTAATAAAGTGTTTTTAATATTGTGTTGGCAGAAATGTATTATTTTACTCATAAATAAGTACTGTACTAGTTTTTAGCATGAAAAGAAATTTGAAGTTAACTCAGGGTTTTTCCAAGAACTCTTGATACACATGTTAGTGTTTTGTTTTAAAACTCTTTTATATGTCTGTCTCTTTTCAGAAGCTGTATAAACAAAAAAAAAAAAAGAAAAAAAAAACGCAAAAAAAAAAAAAAAAAAACTCTTTTATATGTAGTAAACATTTGAAACTGTTAAAGGCTCCAGATTTCCAATTTAAAGAAACAGTTGACAGTGACATCAATGCATAGATCAGGTAGGCTTTTTTAATTGCAAGCAATAGAAACTCATTTGGGCTACTTTCAGCAAAACAAAATTTATCAGCAGGACAGAGGATAGCTTGTGAAATCTAAGAAAAAGCTGGACCAGCAGCCTTAGGAAGGAGAAAAGCCAGGGTAACTTTAGGAATCTAAGTTGTAGAAATTTAAGGACAGCCTTTCTAGAGACCTGCCATCAAAATATCTCAGCTCCTATATTTTCTGTCTTATGTTGTTGTGCTCATGAATCAAATTCTTAGCAGTCTGTTCACCCTCACTAGGATCATGCATCTACCCCACGGCTTGAGGGGCTTTGACAGTCCTACTCAGATGCCCTAGACTGATAGAAGGTAGTTTCCCAAAGGAAAATTGAAGTGAAATGATGGATGCTGGGCAGAGTGAAAGAGTTGTCCACTACAGTCATATTTGGATTGTGTTGGGTTAGGGCCTGGTCAGCCCTCCCTACACCTAGACTGGTTAGCATTACAGAGTTGCAAAGTGACTTATGTATGTTTGTATGATACCCAGTTACTAGCATATACTCTGTGGACAGTGTAGCAAGAAGGTCTGGTGGCATAAAAAGTTTTTGCAACCGAACAGTGTAAATAACTATGCTAGAATTTCAAGGTGATGTAGTTGGAGGTAGTCTTCATTTAAAAGGCTTTCCTTGGCTTGTTGGGACCTCATCCTGGGCCAGCATACTATCATCACCAAGCAGGTGTTTTTCCTTTGAGTAACTGGGTCATTCCTCAAAGCTGCCTTTCTCAAACATGCCTCAGCCTGATACCTCCTATTATATTCTGCTGAGAATGATGTGCGTGTGTGTGTGTGTGTGTGTGTGTGTGTGTGTGTTCACATGCTCATGATAGTAAACTAATTTCTATACAGTTTAGCTCTCATAGTGCTCAGTTTTGAGACACTACAAATTCATTCCTGAAATTAATGAACATAGACCCTAATCTTTTATCATTAGCATCAAAGTTTCCATCATTTCAACACATAATTTTGAAATTTGACTGCTAAAGATAGGTAACGTTTTAATATATTTGACTTCAAAGAGAACTTTTAACATTAGCTGTAAATAATAACATCTGAGGTGATACTTTAAAGGGATCTATTATTTTGGAAATATATATATATTTTTGAGACAGAGTCTCACTCTGCTGCCCAGGCTAGAGTGCCATGGCATCAGCCTAGCTCACAGCAACCTCAAACTCCTGGGCTCAATCAATCCTACTGCCTCAGCCTCCTGAGTAGCTTGAACTACAGGCGTGTGCCACCATGCCCGGCTAATTTTTTCTATATATTTTTAGTTGTCCAGATAATTTCTTTCTATTTTTTTAGTAGAGATGGAGTCTCGCTCTTGCTCTTACTGGTCTCGAACTCCTGAGCTCAAACGATCCGCCCTCCTAAGCCTCCCAAGTGCTAGGATTACAGGCATGAGCCACCACTCCCCACCTGGAAAAATATTTTTGAATTTTTGAATTCAATGGTGATTGCCTCAAAATAGCAAACTGATTATGTTCACCTACTTCTCTACCTGTCCCAAATCCCATTAAACATTTCCAGTGGGGAGGGGAGGGAGGCAGATGACGGAGGATTTGGGGCACTTGGGTGTTCTATTAGAGTATATATTGTGTGTACGAAATAGTTCATATTTTGTTGGGAAATTAAATGCATAAGTGATTCTAGGAAACAAAAAGGGTTCCATTGATGTCACAAATGTATAGAAATTTCTAAAAGATGGGAAACAAATGAGATTAGATTGTTAGAGAAACAAGAATAAGAAAGCCCATATCCCAAATCAGGGCAGGAGAAAACTACCAACAAGGTAAGAACAATTCCAAATATTTTAATCTCAGGACTAATACAGAAAGTAGAAGGAGAAAGCTGGGTGTGGTGGTGTGCACCTGTAGTCCCAGCTACTCCGGAGGCTAAGGCAGGAGGATCACTTAAGGCCAGGAGTCTCTTAAAAAAAAAGACAAGAGTAGAAGGAGGTCGTAGGTGAGCCATTCAAAGAATGAGCCCTACAGCTGAGCCCTACTCCCTTTCTTGGTATTGAGGCTCGGCAGTAAGAGGTATTAAAGTGTCGGGGTTGGAGAAAGAATAGAACCTGAAATAATAATTTCATATCCTCTAAGGGCATCAGAGAAAAACGCAAGAGCTGATCTTGCCACCAAATTCTGGTTAAAGCCAAGAGTTTAGACCTCATTAGAAAGAATTCTGGGGTTCCTAGGAAACTAAGCACACCTCCCTCCTGTTTCCTTTCCATCCTCCACAACAGAGGCAAGACACCATAATTAGAACTTACTATTTATCTATTTGTTTTTTTAGAGATGAGGTCTCACTATATTGCCCAGGCTGGATTTGAACTCCTGAGCTCAAGCAATCCTCCCACCTCAGCCTCCCAAGTACCTGGGAATACGACACTGCACCCAGCTCATAACTAGAACTTAGATTCACCCACAGGTAACAGGAATTCATAAATGAAAAAATGAACAGGTAACCAAGCATTAAACATTTGAGGGATACTCACCACCAGAAAGATGCCAAATCCAACAAATAAAAATGAATCCCTAAGGGGATAAACAAAAACTAATATCCTCTAAGACAGCAGTCCTCAAACTTTTTGACACCAGGGACCGATTTCATGGAAGACAATTTTTCCAAAGACAGGGTGGTGAGGTGGGGAGAGTTTGGGGATGATTCAGGTGAATTACATTTATTGTGAAGTCAAACTTCTCTGCTAATGATAATCTGTATTTGCAGCTGTTCCCAGCAATAGCATCACCACCTCAGCTCCGCCTCAGATCAGGCATTAGATTCTCATACGGAACATGCAACCTAGATCCCTCACACATGCAGTTTACAGTAGGGTTCTTGCTCCTATGAGAATCTAATGCTGCCGCTGATCTGACAGGAGGCAGAGCTCAGGCAGCGATGCAAGAGATGGGGAGCAGCTGTAAATACAGATGAAGCTTTGCTCACCTGCCACTCACCTCCTGCTGAGCAGCCTGGTTCCTAAAGGCCACGGACTGGGACTAATCCCCCAGGGGTTGGGGACCACAGCTCTAAGAGACTGATGAGGCAATTGCATCTATTGGAACAAAGACAAGTTGCTATAATAAAAATAGTTCTTAGAAATTAAAAATAAGATTACTTTTGCTTACTAGGTGGACCAAATAGCAGAATGGACACTACTAAAGACTGGAAAGTTTAACCAGCCTGAGCAACATAGTGAGACCACATCCCTACAAAAAATAGAAGAATTAGCTAGGGGTGGTGGCGCACACCTGTAGTCCCAGCTACTCGGGAGGCTGAGGCAGAAGAATCACTTGAGCCCAGGAGTTCAAGGCTGCAGTGAGCTATGATTGTACCAGTGCCCTCTAGCCTGGGCTACAGAACAAGACCCTGTCTTTAAAGGGAAAAAAAAAGACTAAAAAACTGGGTTGGAAAGAAGCTGAGGGAATTTTTACAGAAATTAGCACAACTGAATAAGCACTGGGGTGGCTGGAGAAAAAAGCTAACCAATATCCACAGTATAGGCTATGTTGTCCACCTGAATATTAAGAGCCTTCCCTATAGAAGAGGGCTTTTGATAAGCTTTCACACAGGAAATAAATACCCTTATACTTGGGCCCTGTTCTGAGATGCTCATCCACATACTTTACTTTCCTAAAGCTTCTAGTTTCCAGGTTTTTTTCTTTTTCTTCCCCCAAGACAGGGTCTCGTTCCATCGCCTGGGCTAGAGTGCAGTGGCGTCATCATAGCTCACTATTTATTTATAGAGATGAGGTCTTACTCTTGCTCTGCCTAGTCTGGAACTCCTGGCCTTAAGTGATCCTCCTGCCTCAGCCTCCAAAAGTGCTAGGATTACAGGTGTGAGCCACCGCACCAGACCAGGTTTCTTTCTTGGTGTTGTCAACTTTCTGACCCTCTGATCAAACCATTAAATGTCATTTCTTGCCATACCTTCATGTGAATTGAACAACCAGAAATACTGCTCTGAGTTCACCCTGGGATCATTTCTCTTCCCCACTGTAGGTCAGGCATGCTCAGCACCATGCATCAAGTGGAAGTGATATATACAAAATTGAATTCACGCTTGTTCTAAGGACAGGAGTAAACTGTATGAGCTTGCACTCAGTGTATATACTCTTACAGTTTACGTTTACCTCAACCCACACCTATGATCTCATGAAGCTTCCTAATACCAAGGAGAAAAAAAAATCAAACCTGATTTACCAGTTTTGCATGATATGTCTGGCACCAGAAGTGGGGTGCTAGAGCATTCCAGGCTTACTTAGATGTAACAGTGTCCATCAGGATTCCATAGTAAGCAAGGAACTATTTCTCAAAAGGAGAATAATTATTTACTATAGAGGACATGAATTTGTTCCAAATCCTGAAGACTACTTTGAGCACCATGAGATTCTCCAGGTCAAAAAGTCAAGTGTTAGAGCACTTCACAGCACAGCCAGAACTGGCTGGAGAGTCTTCTCTTGCTCTGAGGCCTACTTTATAATACTTTATAAGTAGGTTGCATATTGTGGATTTCTGGAAAATTAGTCATAGCAGCCTATCTAAATGTGGTACATGTTGTTGCCAATTCTAAAGAGGTCCACCAAGCATTGTGCCTGTTTATTAATAATACAGGGGAGGTCCTGCCAGGATCAGGTCTGGTGCTTGGTGAGTTGGAAGGCCACTTGTGCAGCTGCTGGCTCTGGAACTAGACTACCTCTGCTAACAAGAGAAAAGTTGCTGTCAAAACAGGAAGCTGATACTACCACACAGCCACTGACTAAAGCAGGAAGCCACTACTATAATCCACGTCAATAAAATGGATACCTTATGCCTATCTCTCTCTTCACTTACCTCCAAATTTAAGTTTCTTTTTTTTTTTTCCTAATTTCATACAAATGAATACAAACAGTTTTATGTAAATCACATCCAGAACCCAGGCTACAAGGAAGCTGGAAAATGAGGTTTTTAGCTTTTTAGTATTGGAAGTTTAGGAAGACACACTAGAAGGAAGTCAGACTAGATATTGAGCAACAGGATCTACAATATCTAGTGAAATCAGTATTCAAGCCTAGGGGAAAAACAACTTTTGGATAGACAAGGACTCAAAAACGTACCACTCTGAGACCAGTTCTGAAAGAACTGCTTAAGGACATAGTACTCTAGAAAAATGACAATGAATCTAAAAGAAACAATTTTTCAAGTTGTGTTCACTCACAAACATTCTCAATATATATTTAAATATACGTTTAAATATATTTTAATACATATTTATTCAATTTTTATAAACAACTTAAGTGCTAGTTACACAGATACTTTTTATTCTGAATCAGTCCTAAACTAATTTTAAAAAGTTTCTAGTTACAATCTTAATAGTTCTTATTTTGGAAATAAAACATACAACAAATAAAGGAATAGCCTTATTAAAATGTCCTTTTAAAAGAATTACTTTTAGCATTTTTGTTATTAATTTGTTAAATGGTTAATTTTTAGCATCCTTGACCCATCTTTAAAGCACTTAGTTTTACTCTGAACTTTAAGAACTAGGAAAATATCTCATATATCCATTGATACTTTGAGAGTATCATATTCTTTTTGGAAAAAGTTAAGTGGTTTCATATTTTTAGTCTAAGGGAAAATGCTAATAGAAACTTGAGTCAGTGAACAGCTGTGTAATTAAAAGTGGTCTTTGTATACAGGTTAATTCACCTAATTTATGGGCCTTAAAACTCCAGTGAAATGGTTAAATTTCAGATTTTCAAGCTCCATCTCAGTAAATTAATTCATTCAGTCTAGAAAGGTATCATTGTATAACAAGCACCTTGGGTGATTCTGGTGCACATAGACCCCTGACCACGCTTTGAGAAAT
This sequence comes from Varecia variegata, assembly GCA_028533085.1. NCBI lineage: Eukaryota > Metazoa > Chordata > Mammalia > Primates > Lemuridae > Varecia > Varecia variegata. The sequence goes on along the minus strand of CM052440.1, from coordinate 16,536,350 downwards.
GCTGGCCTGGAAGGTGAGGAAGGACAGCATTTAGTAAAATAGCCTAATTTGTGACAGGCAATGTATATATATCATTTAATCCTAACTACAACAATTGAACACTAATCCCATTTTGTAAATGAGAAAACTGAGGTTCAAAAGAATGAGTAACTGTTCAAGGTCACACTAGGTAGTGGAGTTGGGATTCAAACACAGGTGTATCCAGTTTTGAAGTCTCTGCTTTCCCACACCTTCAATTTAGATCTTCACAAGTGCCTCACCCTAAATATGTCAAAGTTAAATTCACTCTCAACTCCTCATCCTTCTAATCCCAACCTGCCATTCCTCTTGGACATCAATCTAATTGTCTCTTAATTCTTCCTCCAGTTTCTCCCCATTCCAGACTTCTTTCCACACTGTTGCCAGTTAAGTTCTTTTAAAACCAGATCATGATCTCCTGCTCCCTATTGTCTCAACATAAAGTCAGACTCTGTGGGGCCACCTTTCTAGATTCACGTCTACTTTTCAGCACACACTCCCTACAAATTAGGGATCCTGATTGTCATAGAAAAGGATATGTATACATACGTATATAATTTTTTCATATATACACACACTAATGTAGTTTGGATATTTGTCCCCTCTAAATCTAATGTTGAAATTTGATCCCCAACTAGGGCCTAGTAAGAGGTATTTGGGTCACAGAGGTGAGTCCTTCATGAATGACTTGGTACCCTCCCCACGATAATGAGTGAGTTCTCACCCTATTATTAGTAGTTCACACAAGAGCTGGGTTTTTTGTTTTGTTTTTGAGACAAGAGTCTTGCTCTGTGGCCCCAAGTAGAGTGCAATGGCATCATCATAGCTCACTGCAACCTCAAACTCCTGAACTCAAGTAATCCTCTTGCCTCAGCTTCCCCAGTAGCTGGGATAGGGTCTTGCTCTTACTCAGTCTAGTCTCGAACTCCTGAGCTCAAGCAATCCCCTTGCCTTGGCCTCCCAGAGTGCTAGGATTACAAGTGTGAGCCACCACACTCGGCCAAGAGCTGGTGGTTTAAAAGAACTTGGCATCTTCCTCCTCTCTCTTTCTTGACCTTTCTCTAGCCACGTGAAATGGCGGCTCTCCTTCAATTTCCACATGAATGAAAGCTTCCTGAGGCCCTCACTAGAAGCAGATGCCAGTACCATGCTTCTTGTACAGCCTACAGAACTGTGAGCCAAATAAATCTCTTTTCTCTATAAATTAGCCAGCCCCAGGTATTCCTCTATAGCAACACTAAAGGACTCAGAACACACATACCCTGGGGAGATGGATATGTGTATAAAATGCCCTTTATCCACCCTAGTCCCTCTTTTAGAAATGCTGTCACAAATTCCTCTCTAACTCCCATTCAGACTTAAAGACCAAGCTTAAATATTGCTTCCCTGCTGAAGCCTTTCAGATGCCATAAGAAATTAGTTGTATAGAGTTCTCTTTTCATATCACTATGCATTTACTACATTGTTAATTTTATGTTCATGTTCTACTAGATTTATTTTTCTAAGAGTGGGACTATGACATATCCACTCATATCTGTAGCATTAAACCTGGCATAGGTGAAATGTTGAATTATTTTACCCGTGAGTAGGTTGTATCATTGGTCATAGGGCTGTTACAGGACAGAGCTGGGGCTGCAACCCCAACTTTTTGGTTTTTATGTTCAAAAATCTTTTTAGCACACAAGCAGTTAGCATAATAAAAGCATTTCCAATTCACTTATAGAGTATACAGGAAAAATTTCCAGAAAAAAGGTCTCAAGAGTGGCTTTCAGTGTTGAACATTCTTTATGTATATAAACTATATGACAGGAGAAAAGTTTTGTCTCAAAATTTCTTTGAGTTAGAAAATCTTTCACTTACCTGGATAGTACCTGTCAAAGAAAAAATTATTCAGTGGTACTTGTTAAAAGAAGACTTTATTCAGGACCATGCTAATAGGTATAGGGACTGCTGCTATGGGATTTTGCAGTGGGGGAGAAATGTTAGGCTCTGCTCTGACTTCAACATGGGCAAGTGGGAATTTATAGCCAAGAAGCAGGGCTAAACTGACCTAAACAAGATTCTTGCTGAAGACACGCCAGGGAGATGGTGGCGGATGAGGAACTTGATCAGGTATTGAGGGTTCCTGCTAAACTGACTTAGCAGGGTTCATTGCTAAAACAGGATTTTAAAAGGAAGTACACAGATGGGCCTAGCAGAAAGTTCAGGAGCATGACTGAAGTTTGATCAAGCAAAGAATCTCTGTCATTGTGAATAATCTAAGAAGTTTAAACAGAGTCTCAAGCATTATGAATCAGACTTAATTGTCATGGAAATTTACTGAATATTCTACCAGGAAGTAAGCTTTTTTCAGTGGTTGGAGCTAGATTTTTATTTATATAGGAGAAAAAATGCTTTACACAAAAGTCCCCTCAAATGTTTAGACTAAAACTGAAAGATAACACCTGTTATCTTTGAATTTGTTTTCAAGCCTAATAACTGTATTTTATAGAGCTGTCACTAGGTGGCATGGCACTACTCGGTTAGGAATTTCTCTAAAAATTAATCCTTCATAACCTTCAAAAACCATTAGGTAGAAGTCAATTTTTCTTTGAAAACAAGTTTACTTGAGTAGTTGTGTGTGTGTGTGTGTGTATAGATATATAGATCTATAGACAGATAAAAATGAGCTACATTAGGGAATGTAGGAAATGTCATTCAAATTAAATAATATTTTTTTTTGAGATAGGGTCTCACTCTATTGCCCAGGCTAGAGTGCAGTGGTGTCATCATACCTCACTGCAACCTGAAACTCCTGGGCTCAAGCAATCCTCCTTCCTAAGCCTCCCTAGTAGCCGGTACTACAGGTGTGAGCTATTGCACCCAGCCTAAATAATAAACCATTTAAAACATGGTTAACAACTCTGACGTCTAGTAATTTTATAATACTATTTTTAAATTGTATTTTACTTACTCTAGGGTTCTCACTGTTAATATTTTGCCTTTGAGCCCAAATAGGTGAAGTAGTAAATCTAGGTCTCTGAATCCAGAGCCCATATTTTTGTTACCATAATACACTCTTCCTCATTAACGCACTATTCACAGATAGACTGTTATCCATCAAAGAGTTGGAAGGTGCCTTTGATATTACCTGGTCCAATCTTATAAATACAAATCTATGTGTGTATATTTTTATTTTAGAGATTTAAAAAACAAAACAGAAACTCAGAGGGAAGATATTTGCCTAAGGTTATAATTTGCAGAGCAGCAGATCCAAGGACATGGTAATATCTTTAAAGCATTTGTCAAAGTGGCTGCCATTTGCAGCAATGACTAGCAATTCCCCACCTGATTCACATTGAACCTTAAAATGGCAACTTGCCTAGTAAGAAGACTTCCCTGTCTTCTACTGAAGAGGGTATGGCTGCATATTTCCAGTATTTTCCTCGTATCTCTTCAGCCACCTTCTCAGGTCTTCCACTGCAGGTACATTAATTTCCTCCCCAACTCTAAAAATAACCACACACAGATCAGGGCAGTTATATCTTCTAGTGTCAAAGAACCACTCTGCCTTGTTTTTTGTGTCTTTTTTAAAATGGAAAGGAATTTATAAGTCATCTAACTTAATGCTCTTATTTTAATATAACATCTGAATATTTAGGCTATCCACAAATATACAAATATGCATCGATAAAGACTTTTAGTATATTCTCTGAAGACAGAGAATCAACACTGTGTTTATTCTCTAACTCAGTGGTTCTTTTTTTTGTTTGTTTTTATCTTCTTACTGAGTTCACTGTAATATAACTCAGTGGTTCTTAATGTGTTTGGGTCACAGTCAGTCCCCTTTGAAAATCTGGTGACAGTTATGGATTCTCTTCCTAGAAAAATACCATAAGCACAGGTACACAAAAAATTGCCCACAATTTCAGAAAGTATATTATACTTCAGTCCCTTGAAACCTTTTCATAGACTCTTACTTGAGAACTTTGTTTTCCTACTATGTTGCCCAGGCTGGTCTTAGACTCCTGGGCTCAAGTGATCCTCCCACCTTAGCCTCTTGAGTAGCTGAGACTACAGGCGTGCACCATTGCTCCCAGCTTCTTAGTTAAGAACTTTGAATCTAAGCTTTCAAATTTAAGACAACTGATACAGTTTTTGTACAAAAAGATAAAACTTATGACATCTGTTCAACGTATTTTATTTTTTTCAAGTACTAATGATTTATGCTTCTTTCCCTGTGATCAATGACATAAATTAAGACCACAAAAGAATTTTTTTCTGTGTAACTTTCAACAGGTATTGAATATGTAACCTCTGTCATATTAAGAGAATGATGCCAGAGTGAATTAACCAATTTAAAAACAGACAGAGAGAGAGCATGAGCAAGTGGGCAAGCAAGGAAAAAATGACAGAGGGCAAGGGAGAGCTAGAAAGAGAAAGAAAGGGAAGAAGGAAAGAAGACAACCATAAAATACTTTGTGGACTGAAGAAGAGTTGGAGAGAGATGGCAAAATCAGGTTTTAGATATTTATGAATTCTAAATTTGTGGCCTTTAAAATCTTCTACTTTATGCATCTTTCCCTATTTCAATGATTCCCAGTCATTTAAGTTACAGCAGCCTAAGGGAGCAGCTTGAAAATAATAATATACTAAGGGAAGTACATGCTTTCTTCAGAGAGCTCATGTATGATAAGTCCCTTACTGTGGGGAAAAAGTTCAAAGGAAATTAACTATATTAGATCCCTAATAATATTATAGCAGCACATTTAGTAAGTAATTTTAGCACCATAATAATTAAGTGAATCAGCATACATGAAAATTAACTTGTATTCCTTTTTAAAGCTAAAAACTTCCTTAACATTTTAAACATGATCAAAATAAAATCAACACAAATAAAAATAAAATAAAACACCTAAAATGCTTTGAGGCTATCCTTTCTCTGACATATAAGTATGGCAGTTTGAGAAAAGCACCAGAGAATTGTTTATATTTACAAATTGTTTGTAGTTTCTTGTACCAGAAATGTTAACTCAAAGCTTCCGGATGGTGTTTTTGAAATTCCTTAAGTAATTTCTTCTTTTGTTTCAAAGAGATGCTGGGGTCACTATTAATCTCAAGAGCCAGCTGGTGAAGATATTGAATTGTCCTTCCCTTTTGGTTTTCAAACTCCTTGTACGTCAAGGGTTGGCAAAATGTGAAGCCTTAAAAAACAAAGAAACAAAAACAACACAATTAAAAAAGTAAATTAAAAAAAAACCAAAAAAAACAAAATGTACTTATCCAAACTGGCCTTATGCTAGACTTATTTTTTTTTCAAAATGTAGTAGATAATGTTATCTATGCTCATATTAATATTTTCTTTGTTCCAGAGTAATAATACTGTTTCTTTAAAAAGTTCTCTGTACTTTAGCAAAACGTACATGATCTTATTTTACATACATTATTTGATCTCCAAAATAAATCTATCAAATAGAAGAAGAAACTACCATCCCAGTTTCAAGAGAGATGCACAAAGAATTTAAGTGACTTGGCAAATAAATTAAAAGCATGTTCAAAACATGAACAAAGAATTTTTTAATTCTATAGCACTGCTTTTTCACTCTCTGTGAGCTGTCTTGCCATGTGCAGTCAACAGAACTCCTCCCTAAGCTGATCTAAAGATGAGGACCCCTTAGCCTTCACACACTACCAAAGCAATTCTCAGTGAGAGTTAACATTTGAAATCCTGAAAACCCTGAATATCAGGTTCTGCCTATCTTCACTATAATGGCCTGCACCTAAACACACCTTTTAATACCCTGGATTCACACTGCCTCTGAAAATTTAAACTCCTATAACCAACTCTGTATTTAGAGTCTATATCCTTCACATAATAATGGGTTACAGTGAGTGCTTACCATGTGTCAAGCTTTTGGTGCTTTTTCTCATTAAATCCTTAGTATCCTAAGGTGTAGGTATAGAGGTATTATTATCAGCCATACCTTACAATAAAGAAATACAAGCTTGGACCACATGGCTGGCAAGTGGCTGAGACAGGATCTGAACCCAAGGTTCTCCACTCCCAGGGTTTGGGGTCTTTACTACTTTGCTATTCTGCCCTTAGCTCTGTCTACTTTCTTTAATCTCAGAACATAAAACCTTGATGTGTCACTTTTCTTTGTTCATCAGCCTCCCTTTTAGCATTTCTTCTTTCCCATCCTGAGTTAAGCACACATTTGAACCACTGCCTCAACACTGTGTATCCTCCATTCTCTTGTACTACTATCCTACAACATAAGACAAAGCAAAATCCCAGCTTTTAATGCTCTAATCTGCCTTTTCCACTCCAACATTCAAGGAAATACAGTAGTCTACCCTTATCTGCTGGGGATATATTCCAAGACCCCCCGTGGATGCCTGAAGCCTCAGATAGTACAAAACCCTATTACATATTATGTTTTTTTCTATACATACATACCTACGATAAAGTTTAATTTATAAATTAGGCATAGTAAGAGATTAACAATCATAATAAAATAGAACAATCATAACAATATACTGCAATAAAAGTTATGTGAATGTGATGTCTCTCAAAATATCTTATTGTACTGTACTCACCTATTTTCACAAAGGGGTTAAATGACTTGCCCAGACAATTTGGCCCGAGCACCCAAAATTAATATGTATCATGCTTTTTGTAAAACGCATGACAATCTTATAGTTAAAAAAATTAAGGAATCAGATAAATTCCCACAAGACACTGAGTAAAAAGAATCGTGGAGTCTATCCAACTGGGGGGTCAAGCTCTTTATAAAATTTCCCCTAGAACAGAAGCAGGCAAGGGAGAGAGAATGAAAAACCAGAAAAAGAATCCGAGAGAGTCAGGAAAAGAGACAACAGAGAGCACGGGAGCAGAGAAGTGGGTAATAATTGAAGGAGAGGTGAGAACCAAGAGCAGCAGAGAGAGACAAAGTTTCCACCGTTAGTAGAAAGGTAATCAAACAAAGGGCTTCCAGAAAGAACCAGAGAAGAACTTGCCCTGGAGATACTGAATAACAACCTCACTATCACCACCTTTTATAACATTATACCTATATTCATCACATACTCATCTTTAGTGCTTTCCAACTCACTTGACCACAGCAGTCACTTAATGATAAAAAAGAAACAAGTTGGAATCAATACCTGATACAGCATCTGGATCTTCTCCATGTAGAAGCTTCTTGAGTTTCTTACTAACCAGGTCCAGTAAAGTAACCGGTGTCTGCATAAAAACAGGTACTTTCAGATAGTTAATAGGAATTTTTTTCTAGTCAGGAATTCAATATATATATAAAAAAAAAAGCCTCAGTATTTTTGACCCATGAGCAGGGGAAGAGGATTGCAGTTGTGGAGAAACAGTGGGTGGTAGGAGGCCTCTGCATTATAAAGGGGATGAATTTTTAACATTTTTTTTTACTACTCTTAAAATTGTATTTTCTGCTTTCACGTATGTACTATATTTGAAATTAGGTTAACCCATCATTAGTTAAATGTTCTCCTATAACAATAAAAATTATTTTTACTTCCATAAGAGCATGTCTAAATAAGCTTATATTGTAATTACATGGTCCATATGTAAATAGCTCTAAAATATATTAAAAAATTATTTTCTCAAAATAGAGAAATACTCCTTTTCCAATTTGGTTACACCAAAGTACATCCACCTGGAGAAATAATCCCTCAACTAATGTTGTTACAAGGAGCACTTCCTAGCTCTACCAACTCTGAAGCTCATGTCCAGATGGCTCCTTCATCCTGGTTCCCACGCTACCTTTTCATTAGCTTCCACTTGCCCTGCCACTTTCCAGCCATGAGGCTGTCCTCATTAATTCCTTCTCTCTCTCAATAAAAATTTAGTGATTGCTATATGGAACCACAGGTACTGTTGTAGGTGATGAACAAGCAGATCAAGTTGCTGAATTCATGGAAGTTATATTCTTATAGGAGAGAAAGACAATTTAACAAAAAATCAACAAATATATTATAATACATATAATTAATTTCAGGTAGTGATAGCTGCCATTAAGAAAACACAAAGCAGGTTAAGAAGCTATAGTGAAGGTGGTGGCCAACAGCAGACAGCAGAGGTAAAGCCCTGTAATAGGAGCAAGCCTGGCATGTTCAAGAGCCTCTATGACAAATCCTCTAATCTCTAGAAACAGTCATCAGAGCCCTTCTCCCTGCTTCCTGATTTCTACTCCCCCACTTCCTCCAACCTATGTCAAGTTTCTTTTCTCTCTTTGTAACATGCTATAAAATTTGAACCAATATGTTTCTCTTTGACACTGTTAGTTCTGACATGAGGGGGATAAGAAAAATGAAAAAAGCTTTTCTAACTTCTGTATATATAGGAAAGAGGCAAACTCATTTACCCAGAGGAGGAGGCAGGGTGAGAAAGAAGAAGGTGAAGAGAGACTGAGTGATAAGGAAGAGGAAGAGAGAGGGAATGTTCTAAATTCCTAGTTGGAATCTGGGTCCCATTTTAGCAGGTAAACTATATGTGAGAGTTTGGTTTTAGTGATTATAGAATCAAACATTATATAACCTGGGGCCTAATCTCCAATTATTCTTTTTTTTTTTTTTTTTTTTCATGAAAAACGAGGTATAGAGTACCTAACAACTGACTTATAAATAAGCTCTTAAAATATGTTTCATTCAAAATACATAAACGGGGGACTGCCTCTATTGTATTTGGTACTTCCTTTTCCTCTGAAATAATGGAAAAGAAACTTCAGTTAAGGTTGACACAATTGCTATGATTTTTTTTTTTTTTTTAATAGAGACAGGGTCTTACTATGTTGCTGAGGGTGGACTCAAACTCCACCCACCTCAGCCTCCTGCGTACTTGGGACTACTGGAACTGCTATAAAATTTGAACCAGTATGTTTATGACACGAGACAACATATTTAAGCAAAGGCACAAAAGAAAGGGACAATTCTTTATAGAGGCTTTGGAGAAATACCACCACTAAAAGTATTCATGCTACTTTCTGGAACCAAAATATAGTACTGAGGCTAAAAATAATCTTCTAAAACATTTCAAAATACATTAAGAATGTGACCGTGTTTTACTAACGCTACTGCGACCTGTTTTAAGTCACCATTTCTCTTGCTCAGATTATCACAACAGCCTCATAAAAGGAGTTCCTGCTGTCTACCCCTTGCCCCTCTATAATCTATTTCCAATGCAAAAGTCGAGTGATCTTTACAAATGTCAGTCAAATTATATAACTGTTCTGCTCAAACGCTCCAATGATTCCCTGTTTTATTCCAAGGAGAAGCAACCTCCAATGGCCTACAAGGGTCTTACTGTGGCCTGGGTGCCCACCCCTGCCTCTCTGATCTCATCTCATACTACTCTCCCCTCTGTTTACCATGTCTTTGCTGTTCTTCAACACTCAGGCATGCACCCCTTCACCCCCAGGGCCTCTGTTCTGGGAACCATTCTCTCCACCCAAAACCACTACCCCCAACCCCACAGCCACTTGATTAACTAACTCTTTCTCCCTTTCCAGTTTTGCCCAGATCTTGCTTTCTCAGTAAGCCCAACCCTGGCCACCCTATTTAACACTGTAAGCTCATGCCCAGCCCTGCCCTAGCATCCATAAATCCCCTTAACCTGCTCTTTTTTTCCTATTACATTTATCACCTATCAAACTATATGATTTGATGATTTATTGTGTATATCTTTTAATTGTCTGTCTTCCTCCACCTGGACATAAGCTCCTCAAGGGCCTGGACCTTTGTGTTTTGTTCACTGATGTACTTCAAGCATCTAGAACAGTGCCTGGTACATAGTAATGCAGAGTTGAATAAATTAATCAATATATTTGCAAATACATATTTACCAAAACCGTTTTAAGTCTACAGCCTTCTCTTTAGTGGGCGTGGAGAGATAGCATTTCTTTAAACTTTGCACATTCTAGGTTCTCAGTAAGTTATTTATTAAGTGAATGATTTGCCTTTTTGCTGGACCCAAATAGGTTAGTAATAAATGTGCCCAGGCAAACTCCCAGAGATACCTTGAAGAGCTCAGAGTGATACTCCAGTAGAAACCAGACCAGTTGTTCTGCCCGCACTTTTAATAATGATTTGGTTTGCAGAACTGCTTTGGCAAGAGTTTTCAGGACCACTGTTTTGTTATCATACTGTAAACAGAAAGATTAACATTAGCTTAACTGGTTTTTAAAGGAAAAAATTGCAAAAAATTGTAAAACTGTTATTGCAAATTTTTTCACCTGTTTTTGTAACTTGTAGGCATTAGGCTCTGATGCAATAGCCATAAAAGTAAGTAGCCGTCGTAATTCTTCTCTAACATTAGGCAACAATAATCTTAGATATAGCTGTATAGCTTCAAGTGCTTCCATTCTTTTCTCATTTTCTGTTACATGGGTTACAAAGAAGACAAAGCAGGGGATAGAAAATGGAGAGTATAGTACATATTTATTAGTAGTCAATTAAAATGCTATAATGTATTGGTTTGCAGGTTCATTTTTACACTTAAAATTTTTTATTATGAAATATTGCAAACACACAGGAAATTATCTATATGCTGTGTAATTATATCCAGCATCATCAAACAGTATTTTGTTGGTTTCTTTTTTTTTTTTTTTTTTTAAGAGATGGTATCTTGCTTTGTTCCCCAGGCTGGAGTACAGTGGCACAATCATAGCTCACTGCAGCCTCCAACTCCTGGGCTCAAGTGATATTCCTGCCTCAGCCTCCTGAATAGCTGGTACTACAGGCATGCACCACTATGCCTGGCTAATTAAAAAAAAAATTTTTTTTTAGAGATGGGGGTCTTGCCATGTTGTCTAGGCTGGTCTTGAACTCCTGAGCTCTAGTGATCCTCTTGCCTCAGCCTCTGGAGTGGCTGGGATTACAGGCATGAGCCACACACCCAGCTAGTATTTTGTTTTTAACATGAAATAATACGGCTACTTACATAGCTAAAAAAAAAAAGTGACCTATTATGTCATTCAATTTTTATGTCAACAAATTAATACCTCAGAAATTAGTATTTCTAGGTATGTCAGTTCTCTAATGTTTGTACTATATCAATATGTTTCTTAGAATGTCTCTGTGATGTACTGTACCTTAGATTTATGTCCTATACTACCTTAGTTACATTTGATAGTACAATTTTCATGACAAGCAATAGTAGTGAAGTGAAAAAAGAATCCCTGAAGTACTTTGACACCATTTAAGAAAAATATTAGAATGTATATTTTAATTTTAATATGTCTATATAGCCTAGGCAACATAACAAGACCCTGTCTTTAAAATAATGAAAAAAATTAGCTGGGTGCAGTGGCATATGCCTGTAGTCCCAGCTACTCTGCAGGCTGAGGCAGGATTGCTTGAACCCAGGAGTTCAAGGCTACAATGAGCTACAATTGTGCCACTGTGCTCTAGCCTAGGTGACAGAGCAAGACCTCATCTCTAAAAAAAAAAAAAAAGAAAAGAAAAAAAAGTAATATTCATGATACATAAAATTTTCTACTTCAACTTGTATATTCAAAAATGTGTCATTACACAAAAAATTAAAGTGTAAACATCCTCTTACCTAAAAGTTCAATAATTGCTGAATGAATATCAAAATACTCATCAGTTAATAGGCAATTTCTCTCTTGATTATAATATTTTACTATGACATCAAAGAGAATCTTCTTCTGAATATTCAATCTTGCCTCTTCATTTCTGTTTTGCACCAACTGCTGACTAACTGTAACTATTAACTGGTCAGGGAAATATTCTAAGCACTCAATTGCTGCATTAAGCCAGTTATCAATCCTGGAGGGAAAATGCAAAACAAAATAAAACAATGGTTAACATTTACATTTAACCAACACTCTGTTTGATAAAATGTAATAAAATCTAGTTTATTTTTTTATTTATGTACCTCTATTTTCAAGGGGTTAAAGTATTTTTTAGCCACCTTTTTATTATACATTCCTAATTTTGTTAGATTTCATTCAGAGGAGTTCATCTTGTACTGTTCCATTCCATTAGTGGTTCCCCTCCCTTTAATTGCTCCAATAATGAGATATCTATGGTTCTGTTAGTATTTGAATATATCAAGTATTTCCCCAACACAGACACACTGTTTACTCCACCGCATATTGTTTTCTCTTTCTTATCAGCCCACACCAAAAAGAAATTTGGGGTCCTCCGGTGACTTCTTTGGAAGGCCTTTAAATACCTTTTTCCACATTTGGAGTCCTCCCAACCCCCTATCTCTTACTGAGATAGGTTAGTATTTATTATAATGTCCCTTAATAGTATGTCCCTTCTTTTTGACTTAACTTTTATTTTATACATTCTCCCATAGTCTTACCACATCTACTTAGAGCTAGTGTGAGTGTGTGTGTGCAGTGTGTACATGCATGCATACAAAGTGGGAGAGAAGGGAAAACATCAGTGAGAGATCAAAGACTAAAGTGCATTACCTCTCAATGTTTCTTCTCTTCATCTTTCCCCATCTCGAGGTTTGGTTATTTCTTTGTAGTCTGATTAAAGTCTTTCCTCAAATATTTTCTCTGGATGGGGTTCCTGAGTGATATACTATATGAATTCTTGGTGATCCTCAAATGTCTTGCCTGCCTGTCTTCTTTCCTTCCTTCTTTTTCCCCTGACAGATGAATGGTATCTCTTGCCTAACATGTGCAATTCATTATCTTCTAGATTGCAGTATTGCAGATGAAAACACTAATGACAGTTTGATTGCTTTTCTCTTACAGATAACCTGCCCTTTCTGCCTGGAAGTTTATAAAGGCAGACTGGCTGCCGCCAGTTTCCTGAAGAAGTATTAATATTTGAGGAAACCCTCTTTCTTTTTTGGTGTCCCTATACTATCTCTGAATCAAGGGCAGGAAAGACTCAGCCCTTTGGGCTTTTTGTGGCCTACTGTGAATAAGGGAAACCTACCATGTGCAAAGAGGACCACAGTTGACTAAGTGGGTCCACAGGTTTTTGATCACTAACCTCTATCTGAGGTTCAGATCCTCTCTTCTGAGGATCTGAAGCTTTCTGTTCCTTACCCTTGGAGTCTGATGTTCTTTTCTTGTTTGGCCCACCCAGGAGAAAGCATTACGTCAGTTCTCTCTGCTGGGATTCCAACAGTACCCAAGGTCTGACACCTATACTTCCTAGCATCTGGTTTATTTAGGAGTGACAAATATCTTGGAGTTGAGAGTAAAAGGAAAGGGAGCCTCATTCAGGTTACAGGGTTCCCTGAATCTCTCATCCACAAATGGAACTGATTTTATGATAAGGCTCATCTAGACTGTCATTTTTTTTCTTTCATGTATGTTTCCCCCTCTAACTGTGGATTCTTATAGAGCAAGGATAAATAAAGTGGCAGGAATTGTGATGGTTGTATTACTTTAGGGTTACAAAATGAAAATGATAGAACTTTGGATGGTTGCAGGGAGAAGATGATTGACATATATATGAATGCAAGTGAATGAAACCACTCTGATTTCCAATGATCTTCTCATAGGTCATAACCACTGGCTTTCTTTGTTAGATCAAATGAAAATTCACAGTGATTAATTTTTTCAAAGAGATATCAGCTTGTAATATGAATATGTTCTCACATCTTAAAATACCAAGGATAAATAAGTGAAAAAACTTTTAATTATAAATTATTTGACAATAAAAGTGGTCACTTACTCAGGTAGACATAAGCTTGGAATAAGCTCTCTGTCTAGGCAAGTATTAGAGATAACAAGATCTTCCTCTTTAATTAATTTAAGATTTTGTGTTTTAACTTGAGGCTCCAAAATATTTTCCAAGAATGGAAGGTCAATCAATTGAAGGATACGTAACAATGTTTGTTGTTTCCAAACATCTTCCACAGCTTAGAAAGAAAAATACTGTAACTATCAAGACAGATAAATAAAATACACACATTAAACTGACACTATAAAATTTTCCCATTTCTAAATAATACAAAAGAAAAACTATTTTAATAGTAATAAAATGTATTTATACTAGGATAATTTAAATTTGTAATGTTATTTTTAAGATTAACCTTTAAAATGAATATGGCCACAAGCCATATTCATTTTATTTTTTTGGTTATGTTGATTATAAAGAGATATTTTCTAGCTTTAAGGCCAGTACTAGTTTAATTCCAAATATAAAAAGCTACTAGTCATGCTTATAAATTATTTTACACATCTGAGAGAATATCAGATTACTAATTATCTTTCTATTCATAGCAACAGATAATTGTAATTCATTTTTTTTCTATTTACCCGCAATCAGAAAAGATTTATTATTTTTAAATTAAAATACAGTATTAGATTAACCTTGAGTTTCTGGTCATTCCTGTTGTTAATTTTTTCATCATCCGAATCATCAGATCATAATTACTATTTTTTCTTTTTAATTAAACAAAATTACAAAAGCAACAGGTATAATAGATCTCTTGCAGAGCTCCCAATCCAGTGGTCTGTGGACTAAATTAGGGCAATAGCCATGATTTGTTTCGTTATAAAGTACTTTGAAAAAAATTAACTTGTATAAAAATGGGAAATTTCATATAAAATTATGGGTTTCAAGCTTCTATTTTAAAAAAATCATAAAAATCTCACAATACTGGGCCTAAATTAATATCTGACCAAAATCAGCTGATATAAATTAGGGCCATCCCTTTTGGATTTGCATTCCATTTCCAGTTTACAACAAACCTCAAGACTCTCTACTACATCCCAAAGACTTAAAACTGAGTGTCAGCTGCCATTTTCATGGTATTGTCCCATTGTTTTTGCTACAGTAAAAGTTCATTTCCCAGTACTTTTATCTCTGTGTTATGTGGGAAAAGAACAGAGGGCCATATGTTTCAAGAAAAAATAGCATTATGTTTTTTTCCTACATGTCTGACTGGCTCTCTGATATGCCCAGCTCCTAAAGGCATCTGAGTTTGTTTTCTCCAAGCTATTGGCCAAAAAGAAATCGAATTAACATCTTTTAGTAAACTCTTGAGATCATCAATGGCCTCTAATCAATCATCCACACTTGCTTAACACCCACCTTTGGGCAGGGCTCTGAACCAGGTTCTAGAAAAAGATACATTAATATAAAAAATAGTGGGCCTCAAGCAGTCACACCCTAAGTAAGGAGGCAAAGAGAGCCACATATGAAAAGAGTAAGGAAAATTTTATCAAGTCACCAATTAAATATGAGTAAGTCCAAAAGTAGGAAAAAGACTCATCTGCAAGAGCATCAAGACAGAACATTTATTCAAAAATATTTATTAAGAACTATTTCTTAAAATTTTTCATAAGTACTCTTTCACTAGCATATTGAGAACTATTTTTTTTTTTTTTTTTTTTGAGACAGAGTCTCGCTCTGTTGCCCGGGCTAGAGTGAGTGCTGTGTCGTCAGCCTAGCTCACAGCAACCTCAAACTCCTGGGCTCAAGCGATCCTTCTGCCTCAGCCTCCCGAGTAGCTGGGACTACAGGCATGTGCCACCATGCCCGGCTAATTTTTTCTATATATTTTTAGCTCTCCAGATCGTTTCTTTCTATTTTTAGTAGAGATGGGGTCTCGCTCTTGCCCAGGCTGGTCTCGAACTCCTGAGCTCAATCGGCCCGCCTCGGCCTCCCAGAGTGCTAGGATTACAGGCCTTGAGAACTATTTTGAGCTAAGCACTGTTCCAGGTGCCAGGGACATAGAGGTAACCAAAACAGGCAACCAAAAAACAAAAACAAGATGCCATGACAAAGGAAATTCTGAGAACTTAGACATGCTTTTACCAAAAAAAAAAAAAAAAAGAAAGAAAGAAAGAAAGAAAGAGAGACAAGAAAAAAGAAGGGAAAAAAGTACTCTTAGATATCAATAAAAAAGGTTAGAGGATAAATTTGGTGCTGCCTCCTAGTAGATAAAACCAAAAACACAAAAAAGATGAATAAGAGAGAAAAATGCATAAAAATTAGAGGACTAGTTTAGAAGGTCCAATATCTGAATGAGAGATCAGAATTAGAACTGAAAAGGTGGAGTTACAGGGAAAATCATCAATAAAACAATCTAAGAAAATTTCTAGATTGCAATAGTCCAGTGGATGAAAACAGTTTTACCTTAAAGCACATTACTTTAGAATTTCAGAATGCTTGGGAAAAGAGCAAACCCTGCACATTTCAGGGGTGGAGGTGGGGAACAGATCAGATACAAAGGGTCATTAATTAGAATGGCTTTAGTCTTCTCAATACCAACACAGGAAGCTAGAAGACAATGGAGAAATGCCTTAAAAAATTATTTAGAAAATTACTTCCGATGTAGAATTCCAACTGTCAATCAAATAACAGGCTAGAATAAAGAAATTTTCAGACATACCAACAGAGAAATTATTTCCCATATGCCCTTTCTCAGGAAACTACTAGAAAATGTGTGCCACCAAAATGAGGAGTGAACAAGAAAAAGGCAGGCACAGAAGATAGGCAATAGGAGATTTGACATAAGAGAGAGGCAAAGGTAACCCCCACAATGACAGGGCAGGAAGATCCCAGGATGACAACTGTGAACCAAGCATAGAGGGCAACCAGTCCAGGTTGAAACACATAAGAAATCTTGTGGAGAGGATTTTCCCAAGAAGATGAAATTGATAAAATACCTGATGTATCTGAATATCCCAATAAATGAGTTTGTAGCTGGAAATATGTATGAATGTGTGGGCAAAACAGAAAACAAAAATGTATTTGCCCTAAGGAAAACAAAATGTTGTGAAGAAAAAGGAATCATAGTTTAATATATAGCTGGACTCTGAACAGCCTTTATTGCCAAAATAATGGAGAAACAGCTTATTGCTCTAATCAAAGTAATCTTCTAATTATACTGAAAAGATGGAGGGATGGGGAAGTGTTGTAAGATAGATGCAAGGAAGGAAAGAAGCCCAAATATCCATCTTCCTTCATAGAAAACTAATAGATGTTTCTAAAACTGACAAATCATGAAGTAGCAATATAAGCATGCTATTTAGACTTATGAGTTGTAAACGGCTGTGCCCAGGGAGGAGGAAATAGGTGAGAGAAGGCTAGGGAATTATTTTTTTGTAATAAAACTTGTAGGATTAGTTGAATGCTCTACATTATGCTCGTATAAAAAAGATAAAAATAAAAATACTTAAAAAAGTACATTAGAATGCCAGCTTTGCTTTCCTCCTGTGTCTGTTTTTTTTTTAAACGTGATCTGTTTCCCCAACTACAAAATGGGAGTTTTACCCCCCTTTACAGGCGTATTATGAGATTGTGGGTAATAAATATAAAATGTATAACAAATTGCTTAGCATAGAGAAAGGCCCTATATGTGGAAATTATTCTTATTAATACCTTTACTGATAAATTACATCCACTTTTAGTTAGGAATTTCTAGAGATACCCCATGACCTCAAGGAAAAATAATGGGAAAAGTTATTTTTTCATTTGAGATAGATAAACACTATACTTTTGGGGCTTTTCTTCTGCTCGTCCTCTAAATATTAGTCTTTCTCAGAATTCTCTTCTAGTTCACCTTCTCACTCTATACCAGCTCTTCTCTAGTGTGAAGTTCATGCTTGTCTTGCTTCTGTTACGGTTTGACCCAACGTAGTAAAGGGTGTAACCATCAATGAATTATGCATGTATCCCTCCTAATTCCCTTGACTATGGGGCTCTTCTTTCTACCATTAGTGGCATTAGAAGGAGAAAAACACAAGTAGATGAAGAGGAGTGGAACAAGAGGTAGCTTAGCTAGTTTGTTCTGAGAAAGGGAAAGAGCAGGGAGATATTTGGGAGGGATTCATACAATGGACAAAGGATACACTCATAAGAAGATGGTCTTGGATTACAAATAATGACTGGTGGTGACTCTGCATGTTTTCTCTGGTGGTGTGTACTCTAGCACCTCCAGTTAATCTGGTCATGGTCATTGTGAAAAATAAAGTGTTAGTAGACCTGTGTTGCCTCACTTGTCTTGCTGGATGTAATCGCTATGTAGAAGGAAACACCGGGAAGAGAAGCAAAGAGACAACACAGCAAACACACTATTTTTATCACATCTAAAACATCATTTCTTAGAAACAGTAAAAATATTAGTGATTGCCAGGGGTTAGAGAGAAGGGAGGAATGACTAGGTGAAGCACAGAGGATTTTTAGGGCAGTGAAACTATTCTGTATGATACTATGATGATGGATACATGTCATCATACCTTTGTCCAAACCCATAGAATGTGCAAGACCAAAAGTGAGCCCTAATGCAAACTATGGGCTTTGGGTGATAACGATGTATCAATGTAGGTTCATTGATTATAACAAATGTACCACTGGATGTTGAAAGGGGGAGACTGTGTGTCAGTGGAGGTAAGGGACATACAGGAACTCTCTGTATACTTCCTGCTCAATTTTGCTGTGAACTTGAAACTGCTCTTAAGAAGTCTATTAAAAAAATCAGTTCTTCTTACAAAGTTTGGAAAAAAAAAAACAATGAAAACTGAAATTACCTTCTTTTGAAAGCTGGAGATTAGGTTTGTTAACTGTGATATTTGGAGGTAAAGCTGGATTCCCACCCATCTTATGAGTAAGTTCTTCAATTCTTTCCTCACTAATCTCTTGTGCTAGAGGATTTGAAATCATTTCATCTTCTGGTCTGTTAAAAAATAGTATGTGAATTTTTTCATTATATATGGGACTAACATTTCAAATATACATGTTATTAAAATTTATTCATATATTCTCTTTCCAAAAAGGATTTCAGGCAGCTTACAGTAAAAGATACAAGTAATAAATTTAATAAAATATCACCAAAAGAGGACAAACTGGAAGTCCAAATAAAGAGAAAGCATATATGCTATTATATTTCTAAGCTTAATATCATTGCTATGATGGTGTAGAAAATTTTTGCTCTGAGTTTACAGAGAATTTTGGTTTTTATTACATTGGCTAAATCATTTTCAAACATTTTAAAGT
>CM052440.1:16484929-16516881 GCA_028533085.1 Varecia variegata | reverse complement strand
CCGAGTCCAGTACGTGGGAGAGCAGGTGGCCCCGGAAGGGGACAGGGTTAGGAAAGGGGCGGGGCCCCGGAACCCCGAGGAGCAGAGTCCGAACCACCCGTTCCCCTCAGGTGCACCCCCTACCCCGACTTCGCTACATATTTTGCTAGCATCTATAGGGCTACCTGTCCTCCTTTTCCGGCAGAAGCCACCTCTAGGGCTCTTGGAACCTGGCCCGTTCCGCCCTGGGCCCGGAAGCTCGTTCTGGCTGTCAAGCCTACGGAACCGCGGAGTCAAAAGAACCGCCATAAGGTCTCGCGCCGGCTCCTCCCCAAGCCCTGTAACCCCGCCCCCACCTGACACTCGGGGGCGGAGGGAAGTCTGGGCCCCGCCCCTTCCGAACTAGCAGGAAGTGACGTCATGTCCTAGCCGGCAGGTCTTTCAGTCTTCTTCCCCCTCCCTTACCCTTCGTCCCAGGTCCCTCCCCTCCCCCTCCCCTCCCCTTCTCCAGTTCCAGCCTTTGCGGCCGCTGGGGTGGCGGAGGCTATGGAGTAAGCCAGCTGCAGCGGCCAGGCGCGAAGGCTGAGCTGGAACTGCCAGGCGGCGTTTAGGGGGCGGGGGGAACGAGCCCCAGCACCGCCCCTCCCTGGAAGAGAGGGAAGAGGTGAGTGACCGGCCGCCAGCACCGACCGACCTCGCTTACCGGCCGCGCTCTCGCCCGGGCTCCCAAGGCCGGCTAGGAGGGAATGGAGAAGGACCCGCGCCGGAGCTAGGCCTCCCCGGGCGGTCCGGGCTGACGACTGTTGCCGGGTGACGGGCCTGCCGGCTGCGGGCCGGGCGGGGCGGGCGGTAGGCGTCCGCTTGAAGCCGGGCTGGGCGAGCGGCGAGCTCTGGGGAGCGGATCCCAGAGGCCCGAGTCCCCCGAAGAGGCCTTGAGGCGACTGGAGCCCGGGATCGGAGTCAGCTGGAGAGAGCCCCCCGCGCCGGCTTGGGAGCTCGGGTTTCCGTGGTGGAGATCTTGGTTCCTTTTGGGAAATTGGACACTACGCCAGGACTGGGTGAGACAGCTCCCTTCAGTTCTGAGCTGTGGCTCCGGTAACCTCGGTCACTAGTCAGGGCCCTACCGCCCGGCGTCCTTCTCTGACAGTAGCTATAGTTCTGGCATGGAAGGTTATTGTGTGTGAGGTGGGTGGGGCAGATATTTGACAAAACTAAAATCCCCATCGGTGGTTCCTGCAGTCTTGGTTTTCTAAGCGGGGAGAGAAAGGTTAGAGGAAGGTTTCCGATAAGGCTTGCGAAAACTTCTTGGGATCTGATTGAGCACATACTTATGATCAGTAATTAAAAAGACCAATATTACCAAATCTGCCCCTCTAAGAGGCTTGCTTGGTGAGACTACAGACGCAAGCGACTTTAAAGCGCTATGCCAGCAGTGACTTAATTGTAAGTTGCCAACTAGTTTTTTTGTACATCCAACTTGGAAATTATTTGTACGATGACAATTTTAAAAGGATAAGATTCTGTGAATGATTTTTCTAAGTAGCATGGCTCCGTTCTGGAAAATAAATACGTTTAATGAAAATGCTCCAAACCAACCTGTCACTGTAAAATCCAATCATGTTCTGGTGATGGCTTAAAAGTCAGATGCTTGAAGATTCCTTTTGGACTTTGCAGGTTTTTTTGTTGTTTTTTGACTTCCTGTCTTATCCTTTATCGCAAATATTAATATTTTAAAGTTTAAAAATGACTTACCAGCTAAGTGTATAAGTTCTTGAGGCAACATTAAACTGTAGTCAAGGATGCTTTTGGGGGATTGTGTAAAGGAAAGGAACCTAATGGGAGGTAAGGGCCTTCATTCTGTTCAGATCTACAGGGTGTCCCAAAAGTTGCCATACATAGGGAAAATGGGAAATTGTAGCTAAATGTACCTTCATTTACAAAATATTCATTACAAAATTTTTCCTTTGTGTGGAGACTTTTGGGATACCCTGTACTTTACCCCCATGTAGAAACCTATGCTTTAGTCTCGAAGATCTGTAAACACCTAATAACATAAATACAGGCACACTTAACTTCCATACAAGGGAATACTTTTTGTACAGATCAACCCTATAATTGGTAATAACTGCTCATACTCACATATTTGAAATGCATGATCTGCTCCCCGCCCCCCAAGAAGAAAAACAGCTCCCCTTTTATTGCATTTAACTCCATGGGTAGTATAACCATCCATCCCTTTCTATAACAGTTGAAGTTTGACAATTCCTGTCTCGTGCTTCACACTCAGTCTCTCATGAAATCCTATTGAATATCTCTTGAATCAGTCTACTCTTCATCTTCAGCAGTAGTCCTCTAGTTGCAGCCACCATCTTCTCTCATCTGGACTACTTTAGCAGCCTCTTGATGATAGTCCATCTGCATCTACTGTGCCCTCCTCTGTAGTTTTCCACACCAGACTGAGTAACTTTTGAAAATGCAGATCTAATAACATTGTCTTTGTGTTTAAAATCTTTCAGTGGCTTCTCATTTTTTTAAGATAAACTGAAATCATTA
Organism: Varecia variegata; assembly: GCA_028533085.1. Lineage (NCBI taxonomy): Eukaryota > Metazoa > Chordata > Mammalia > Primates > Lemuridae > Varecia > Varecia variegata. The sequence goes on along the minus strand of CM052440.1, from coordinate 16,514,349 downwards.
ACATGCCCTACAGGTCCTGCATGGTTGGCCCCAAATGCCTTTCCAGCCTCATCTCCACAGTGCTTTCCAGCATTCTCTTTCTCTCCCCTAGTCACCCTGTCCTCCTTTCTGTTTTCCTGCTTCAAGTACATGGCTTTGGTTATATTACTTCCTCTACCTGGAAATGCTCTTCCTTTCCTTGTCATCTAGTTAAGACCTAGTCATCATTCAGCTTACTTCAGAGAAGACTTTCCTGATTAGGATAGATTCCCCTCATTATATGTTCTCACACCACCATTGCAGTTGCCATGTTTATTAATACTTAATAAATTAATGAGATGTTCCTCACCTCATACCATGTAAATGTTTAATAGATGTTTGTTAAATGAATGAATCTATTTACTGCTCACTAAATGTGCCAGGAATTGTACTAAACATTTTATATCATCATCTTTAATCCTTACAACAATTACTTGAGTTATGGGTGGTTCTCCCCCTTTTTATAGACTAGAAATAGCAATAGGGAGGCTAGTTGGTGGTCACAGCTCTAGTATTAAAACTGGCATTTGAACTCAAGTGTACTTACCACTGGAGATTATGTACTTAAATAACTTAATTCTCACACTTTGTTCATCAGAATCACCAAGGATACAAATGCTCTAATTGAATCTTTATAGATTCTGATTCCAAACGTTTGAAATAGTACATAGGCATCTATATGGTTTAACAAGTTATCAAGGTTATTTAGATGTTCACCAGAGTTTGAAAACCATCATCTTAGACAGTATTTAAGTGCTTTATGAGTTTTTTACACATTGTACTACACTATAGTTGCGATTTAATACTTTTTTAAATCAAGGAAGAATTGTAGACCTAAGGAAGTGACCTTAGTGGTCATTTAGTCTAATTTCCAACGCAGTTATTCCTTTCCCCACTTCTCTAGCTGGAGAGCTTGAATAGTGACAATCCTCCCCCCTCCCCCTGCTGCTGCTTTTTTTTTTTTGTAAAGTTACAATTTCAAGAATCTGATTATCTTATTAGTAAAAACTGTACCACACTAATTACATGGGTTGGAAGTGCTTTCTTTTTTTTTTTTTTTTTTGACTGGTGCCAACAGTTAAGTGCTTTCAAAAGACCTGGATCTAATCTTCCCTCAGATCTTATTATTTAAATTACTAATTTGGTATTTAAGTATATGTTGCCTTATAATCTCTCATGTTGCTTTTTAAATCTTATTGTACCGTGGTCCTAAATTTGTAACCAATGACAAACTGAATGTTTTACTTCTTGTTTTTCTCACCTACTTGTTTACTGCACACCTACTAGTTATCCAGTAATTTGTTGAATGGATGTGTACTTCTCTGTACATTGCAAAGTCTCTTTTTTTATGTTTGTTTTTATTTTTATTTTTTTGAGACAGGGTCTCACTCTGTCACCCAGATTGGAATGCCGTGGCCTCATCATATCTCACTATAATCTTAAACTCCTGGGTTCAAGCAATCCTGCCTCAGCCTCCCAAGTATCTGGGACTACAGGCACATATCACCATGCCCAGCTAATTTTTCTGTTTTTTGTAGAAATAGGATCTCGCTCTTGCTCAGGCTGGTCTTGAACTCCTGGGCTCAAGTGATCCTCCTCCCTCAGCCTCCCAGAGTGCTAGGATTATAGGTATGAGCCACCTCTCCCATTCCTTTCTGTGTTTGTTTTTAAAATCAGGCATGTTAGGCCAGGCTTGGTGCCTCACACCTGTAATCCTAGCATTCTGGGAGACTGAGTTGGGAGGATCGCTTGAGCCCAGGAGTTCAAGGCTGCAGTGATCTATGATTATGCCACTGCACTCCAGCCTGGCAACAGAGCAAAACCCTGTCTCTTAAAAAAAAAGAAAAAAGAAGAATCAGTGTTGTCTTTTCTAAGGTATCTGTTTTGGCTCAGTTGTATCTAATAATTAGATACTTTCTGTAATTGTAAAGATTCTACTCAGCTGGTATAATCTTTGTTCTGAATAAGATTAAACATGACTTCTGTATAGGCCAAAGAATAGTGTAAACCATTTTTGAAAAGTTTCTCTTCAAAAACTTCTAGTAACCTCTGAGTGCGCCCACAAGAGGAAACATGTATTACAAGAATATATCCTAAGATATCTTTGTTTAGATATGAACAGATAAACACTATATGTGGGCGTGTGGGTACAAATTTTTTTCCCCAGGTTTTGTGAAGCATTAACCATAAGTATTTCATGTCATGTGAATGTAATTCTTATTTTTTTTTTAATTCTTTCTTTTGTTTTCTTTTTTTTTTTTTTTTGAGACAGAGTCTCACTGTTGCCCAGGCTAGAGTGCCTTGGTGTCAGCCTAACTCACAGCAACCTTAAACTCCTGGGCTCAAGCAATCCACCTGCCTCAGCCTCCCGAGTAGCTGGGACTACAGGTGTGCACCACCACACCTGGCTAATTTTTTCTAGTTTTAGTAGAGATGGGGGTCTTCCTCTTGCTCAGGCTGGTCTCGAACTCCTGACCTCAAGCAATCCTCCTGCCTCAGCCTCCCAGAATGCTAAGATTATAGGTGTGAGCCACCACACCCAGCCTTTAATTCTTATTTAGAATTACAAAAATTCATTTAATAACTATATAAATGGTTATATAAGTGGTATTCTTTAATTTTTAGTCATTTACGTAGAAAGAAATCTCAGACCCTTGTGCCTCTTTAAGGCATAAAAAAACTATTTTTAGTCCATTTGTATTTATTTATATTATTCTTTGTAGTCAGTGTGTATTTTGTGCTTATTGAAAGTCTAGTCTCTGCTAGGTGCCATGAGAGTGAAAGTTATTAAATGTAATGTCATTGTCAGATATAACTACAGTAACCTTTTTATTTTGATTACAGTATTTTCAATAAAAATGTCAGCAAATTCTGCTTTTTAATATTTTATTCTTGGAGAAGTAAGGAACTCTGTTTTCAGTTGTGTTATTTGAAAATTCAAGAATTTGTTTTAGTGTAAATATGATCTTTTTTTTTTTCTTTTTTTTTTTTTTACTTTTTTTTTCTTTTTTTCATCCATTCCCAAGTGTCAGATAAGTATGATCTTTTTAAATTTTTGAGATAGAGTCTTGCTCTGTCACTTTGGGTAGAGTACAGTGGTGTTATCATAGCTCACTGCAACCTCAAACTCCTGGTCTCAAGGGATCCTCCTGCTTCAGCCTTCCAAATAGCTGGGACTACAGGTACACGCCATGATGCCAGACAGATTTTTATATTTTTTTAGTAGAGACAGGGTCTCACTCTTGCTCAGGCTGGTGTCAAACTCCTGAGCTCAAGCAATCCTCCTGCTTCAGCCTCCCAGGGTGCTAGGATTACAGGCAAGAGCCACCATGCCTGGCCAATTTTACCTGATTCCTGCTATATCTAGAGTTCATGAGCAGGCAGAACTGAAAAAATTGCCATTTCCTTTCGGCTACCTGACATTACGAGCTGTAACACTCAACCCACTTTTGCCAGGTGCATGTAAAATCTAGTATTACAACAGATTCATGTACTGGTTCTACTGAAAGCCAGGCGATGGCTGAGCCAGATGGTAGAGACCTACAATCTTGTGATTATACTGAAGCTACCCTAAATCTTACTTTGGCTGAGATTTAGGAGAGGAAGATGGTTGAATTTCAAGTGAATTCTCCTAAATGGTATACAGGGAGAAAGGCCTTACATGAATAAGCATTTCTGTCATTTATAACTGTGTATGAAAAAAATAGGCTGATTTCTTCATTAATCAAATGAAAATTTGAAAAGCTATCATTTTAAGATATTTGGACTCTAGATTTCTTACATGTCATATAGCTATGCTAATAATTCAAAGTCTCATTTAAGTTTAGGTCTTATTTTACAGGCTCATTGAGATCATTCTGCTGGCCTTCTGTTATTCTATGATATACTTATTCTTCCTGGGTCTCCTTGGATGACCTTTTTTAAGGCTAAAGTCTTGCTATATTGGCTTATGGTGCCCAAAGTTTTACCTTTCATCTAGACATTTTTTCTAAGTTTTTGGCCTGAGTATTCAAAAACCTACTAGTTATCCCTTTATGAGTATCATTCAGGCAACTCAAATTCTACATGTCCAAAGTTGAGTTCTTCCTCCCCAAAAATAGTTGTCTTCTGCATGTCCTGCCTTGGTAAATGGCTTCATCCTCCACCTAGTCTCTAAACTTGGAGAGGGGGCTGTAGGTGGTAGTCTTATTTTTGTCCCTTTATCTAACTGGTTATACATTTTTTTAGTTCTAACTTATACTTGTTTCTTAATTTTTCCTTTCTTCTTCCTTGCTGCTATTTATTTAATTCAGCAACCTCTCTTCCTTTTAAAATTTGTTTAAAATGTGAAGTATAATATATAAAAGTGCATGACATACTATAATATATAAATGTAAAATAAACATCCATGTAACTGGCATCTTTGAAACACCCTCTCTATCTACCACCTCTTCCCTATCTTCCTTGTCCACCTTTTCAAGTGTGCTTTCCTTTATTTTCTTGCTTTGTGTACATTGTAAATTTTATATATCTGTATGTGTGTGTGTGTATGTACATATTATCATCCCTGAAGTACATATTGAAGTTCTCTTTAGTCTTGCCGTATTCCTTACCTCCACCCCGTAGTATGTCTTTCACTGTGCTTGATGGAGTGATTGGTCACCTTACTAATGCCCAAAACCCTTTTGTGGCTTCTCAAAGCTTGATTTCTTACCACTCAGTGCCCTTGATGATGTGACTTTTCTAATCTCCTTTGTCATACTTTCTTCTTTTCCCCCAGCTTTTATCTGAACTGCTTTGTTTTTACTTTCTGTTTTTATACCTTCAATTCTCCTGTTCGCTATCTAGTTCACACCTCTAGCATTACCATTTTTGGGAAATATTTTTCTGTTCCTCTTGTTTTTGTTCCTATTAACACTCTGTGGGTTATATTCTGTGACGTTTTATCCCTCTGTCGGCTAACACTGTGGTTGGTTGTTTTACTTGTCTGTTTTTTTCTCCTTTGTTAGTAAGATCCTTCATAGCTTGTTTTCCCTTTACCTCTTCCTCAGCAAGTACATGGCAGGTACTCAGTAATATTAAATGAATCACCAGATGAATTTCCATGTCTGTTCCCTGTCTTGTATATACCAATGTTGACTCTGTTGGGATGATGGATAGGCATCTCACATTTGAATATCAACTCTGAAAATATCCTTTGTTTTTCATACTGACCTCTGTAGTTTTCAGATCACACTGTAATTTTCCTCTCCTCCATATCTTGGTACATAGTAATCCTTCTTTCTGGAATACTCCTTTGCCTTTTTTTCTAATTGCCAAACACTTTCTTTTTGAGCTCATCTTGATGTTCTGGTAGCGTGGTACATTCTCACCTCTCCTTAATTGCTATAACTCTTTGTAGGTCTGAGTCTGCTATTGGACTGGGTCCCTAAGGAGCAAAAAAAAGTTTCCATTTACGTCTGTACTCCCAGTGTATAACAAGGTGCATAGCATGTAAATGTAGCTAGTTAGGCAGAGTTAGAGGAATGGTTATGGTTTTAAATAGGATTTGGTCACCCTTTACCTCCCCCATCGAAATCAACAGCAGATGTTCATAGAGAACAACTTGGCATAGGAAATAAATGTTTTCATAATGCCAATAGCAACATTTTCTAACTGCTTAGGAAAATGCAGCATTAGATTAAAAAGGGAAAGTGAGTCTCTATTTCCACTTGCAGACAGTTCAAATTTTTAATAGAACAAAGTAGGCTACATTTGCATAAATATAATTTAATTAATGGAGAAAACAGGATATTAACTACCTTAGTCCAGTGATCTTCAAATATTTTTGCTTGTGTATGGAATAATTTTGTAAAACAATCTACCCCTTTGCATGTTTTTAAGTCGATGACATCTGAAGTTTTTGTCAAGAGTTTAAATAGTTGCAAAGGATCTAATTTCTAGATTGTTGTATGTTGTGATTGTGCTTTACTTCATCAAAACCTTGGAGTTTATGTTTATTATTTGACATAAACATGTTCCCATACATCTCTGTAACAACCATCTTCTTAATTATAATTCTTTGATTTCATGGAGTCTTGCTGTTAACATCTGGCCTGGGAGAAGTAAAGTACAACCTCCTTCAATATTTCTCACTAAATTTCTTTTTGCTTTGCTGTTAAGGGACTTTCTCTCAGGATTAATGCATTCTCAAATTGCATCCCATTCCCTTTGCAAAGTTTTTTACACCTAGGGAAATGACCTATAATGAGACTGGGATGGCTGAGAGAATTTTTTTTTTTTAGTCAAGTGGGAAAAAATTTTGAAGAAAGAGGTGGTTAAGAATATTTTTAGGACATTGACTTGTTCTGAGGCAAATCAAATTTAGGACAGAGTACACATGGAAGATGAAGACTTGGAAAGTAATAGGATTTTTAAGCCTTTTTTGTGCCATGAACCCTTTTGACAATCTAGTGTAGCCTATGGATCCCTTCTCAGTTCACTTTGTCAATTTTTACAAAAAACCTGCTGGGATTCTGGTTGGATTGCATTGAGTCTATAGAATGAAGGGGAGAATTGACATCTTAGTGAAATTGAGTCTTCCAATTCATGATTACATGATCTTTTTATTTATTTAGGTTTTCTTCAGTTTTTCTCAGCAATTTTTTGTTGTTTTCATTGTATATGTCTTACGTATCTTGTTAAGTTTATCCATAGGTATTAATATTTCATGTCCTTAAAATGGTATTTTTGAAATTGCAATTTTTGCTTGTCTGTTTCTAATATATAGAAATAGTCTTTTAAAAAATGTATTGTTTGTGTATTCTGCACCTTGCTAAACTCACACATTCTAGTGGCTTTTTTATAGATTCCGTCTGGTATTCTATATATGTGATCATATCAATTTGGAATAGAGAGTTTTACTTCCTTCCCAATCTAAATTGCTTTTATTTCATTGTCTTGCTTCATTGCTTTGGCTAGGACCTCCATTGGAATATTGAATAGAATGGTAAAAGTGGATATCCTTACCTTGTTCCCAAACTTAGGAAGAAAAGTAGTTAATATTTTATCTTTAAATATGATATTGGGTGTAGATATTCAAAGATGCCATTTATCAAGTTTAGGAGGTTCCTTTCTGTTCTTAGTTTGTTATGAATAAGTATTAAAGTTTGATTACCGAAATGATTATACAGATTTTTTTTTTCATTCAGTTAATGTGGGAAATTACATGGATTTGTTTTCAAATGTTAAATGAACCTTGTATTCCTGAGGTGAACCCCACTTGGTTGTGTTAAGGATTTTTACATGTTGATGAGGGATACTGGTTTGTGGTTTTCTTGTTATGGCATTATTTGGTGTTGGTGTCAGGGTAATGCTGACTATAACATGGAAGTATTCTAACTTCGTGTATTTTCTGAGTTTGTATGAACTGGCCATTATTTCTTACATAAATGTTTGATGATATAATACCTTATTTATTTAGAATCTGTAGGATTAGAATCTGTAGAATTTCCTCTATTTTATTTTTGATATTGGTCATTTGTGTCTTCCTTTTATTTATTTATTTACTTACTTAATTATTTATTTATTTATTTTTTTGAGACAGAGTCTCACTCTGTTGCCCAGGCTAGAGTGCCGTAGCGTCAGCCTAGCTCACAGCAACTCCTGGGCTCAAGCGATCCTTCTGCCTCAGCCTCCCGAGTAGCTGGGACTACAGGCATGCGCCACCATGCCCGGCTAATTTTTCTATATATATATTTAGCTGTCCATATAATTTCTTTCTATTTTTAGTAGAGACGGGGTCTCGCTCTTGCTCAGGCTGGTCTCGAACTCCTGAGCTCAAACAATCCACCCGCCTCGGCCTCCCAGAGTGCTAGGATTACAGGCGTGAGCCACCGCGCCCGGCCGATTTACTTACTTAATTATTTTTGAGACACGGTCTTGCTCTATTGTCCAGGCTGGAGTGCAGAGTTCATTGGTGCTGTCAGCTTACTGAAACCTTGAACTCCTGAGCTCAAGCATTCCTCCTGCCTCAGCCTCCTGAGTAGCTAGGACTACTCAAGTGTGTGCCATAACATCTGGCTAATTTAAAAAACTTTTTTTGTAGAGATGGGATCTCGCTATGTTACCCAGGCTGGTCTTGAACTCCTGGCCCCAATCGATCCCCCTGCCTCGGCCTCCCAGAGTGCTGGGATTACAGGCATGAGCCACCATACTTGGTCAGTTTTTTGTCATTATTTTGTATTTATTATTTTGTTATTCTAGGGTTTACAGTATATATATTTTTAATTTACCATAATCTGCCTTCAAATGATATTGTACTACTTTATGTATCATGTAAGAATCTTTCAAAAATATGCTTGCTGCTTTTTTTTTTTTTTTTTCTTTTTTTCCCCAGAGTCTGCCTCTGTTGCCGGGGCTAGAGTGCAATGGTGTCATCACAGCTCACTACAACCTCAAATGCCTGGGCTCAAGCAATCCTCTTGCCTTTCAGCCTCCTGAGTAGCTGGGACTACAGGCATGTGCCACCATGCCTGGCTGATTTTTCTGTTTTTTAGTAGAGATGGCGTCTTGCTCTTGCTCAGGCTTGTCTTGAACTCCTGACCTCAAAGCATTCCTCCTGCCTCAGCCTCCCAGAGTGCTAGAAAAATATGCTTTCATTTTGTCCTCCTGTCCTTTGTTTTGTCATCTTTCTTTTATAAACATTATAAATACTATATATATATGTGTATTTTGCTTTAAATGATCTATCTTTTAAAGGTATTCTAACATGAGAAGTTTTTGTATATACTCACATAGTTTTTATTTTCAGTGTCCTTTATTTTTTTGTAGATCCAAATTTCCATCTGGTATCTATCTTTTTCATTCTGCTTGAAGACTTCCTTTAATATTTTTTATAGTGATTCTCTGTTGGCAACAAATTCTTTCATATTTTGTTTTTCTGAAAAAGTTTTTATTTCATTTTCTTTTTTTTTTTTTTTAAGAGATGGGGTCTCACTGTGTTGCTCAGGCTGGCCTTGAACTCATGGGCTCACGTAATTCTCCCACCTCAGCCTCCCGAGTAGCTAGGACTATAGCCATGTGCCACTTTCCCCAGCCTTTTCACATTGATTTTTGAAAAATTTTTTCCCCCAGCCTATAGAATTCTAGACTGACAATTTCTTTTCTTTCTTTCTTTTTTTTTTTTTTTTTTTTTTTTGAGACTGAGTCTGGCTTTGTTGCCCAGGCTAGAGTGCCGTAGCTTGAGCCTAGCTTATAGCAACCTCAAACTCCTGGGCCCAAGCAATCCTACTGCCTCAGCCTCCCAAGTAGCTGGGACTACAGGCATGCGCCACCATGCCCGGCTAATTTTTTCTATATATATTTCTAGTCGGCCAGATAATTTGTTTCTATTTTTTAGTAGAGACGGGGGTCTCACTCTTGCTCAAGCTGGTCTCGAACTCCTGACTTTGAGCGATCCTCCTGCCTCAGCCTCTCAGAGTGCTAGGATTACAGGTGTGAGCCACCACGGCCAGCCAAGACAATTTCTTTTAGTGTTTTAAAGACCTTAATCATTCTCTGACATGCATAGTTGTTTAAAAAAAATTCATATATTTTTTATTTAAAAAATTTTTTTAGAGATAAGGTCTTGCTGTGTTGCCCAGGCTGGTCTCAAACTACTGCCCTCAAGCAATCCTCCTGCCTTAGCCTCTCAAAGTACTGGGATTACGGGTGTGAGCCACCATGCCTGGTCTATTTGAGAGATTTTATTTTTTATTTCTTGAATTTTCATTTGGGTCTTTTTTATATTCCATTTTCTCATTGAGTTCTTGCTTTCCTTTAACTACTTGGACATATGATCACTTTTTAATGTCTTCGTGTTAATTCTATATTTTTATCATTTTGGAATCTGTTTTATATTGACTGATTTTTCACTTGATTATAAGTCACATTTTCTTGCTTCTTGGCATGTCTGATAATTATTGATTGTGTGCTGAACATTGTGAATATTGTTGTTTAGTATCTAATTTTTTTGTGGATGTGTGTGTCTTCCTTTCTTGAGTATTGGGTTTTGTTCTGGTATTCAGTTTAGTAATTTATGATTAGCTTGGTCATTTGAGGATTGCTTTTAGTTTGTTGCAGCAGGTTTAGGTTAGCTTTTACTCTAAGGATGGCATACCCTACTACTAAGACATGGTCCTTCTAGCATTTCTGCTGAATGCCTTAGTGACCAATTAGGACTCTCCACTCTAGCTGATGAGATATTGATTGATTTATCGTTGTGTGTTAACTCTGACACAATTACAGCTCATAGCTTTCTAGTTGGTCCTTGCCTGACCTGGTGGAGTTTCACACGACTTACATTCGTCTTAGCATTTGACAAAGTGTGAAGGGGACCCCTTGCTCTTTTTCAGCTTAACTCCCTTTACTTTGAAACTATATCCCAGAACTTCCAGCCACTTCAGCATCCCAGAATTCTATTTTGTTCTTTTCTTCCTTCATGTCAGTGTCAATTATGAATATGTCTTCCTGGTTGGTGAGAACTGAGATTGAAAGGAACAGTTTGGTTTCTAGACTTAAATTTGTCCTCTGAAGACAAAACCAACATATAAATTAGTTATCTAGGATTGTTTTCACTCATTGTTTGGGGGATATTAAGCTTTTCAAACTTAACTATGAATAAGTGCTTATACAAATAAAAAATGATCAGTTCTCCTCTATCCTTCTGTGTTTCTAGGTAGCTGTAACTACCCAATATTGCAGCCATGGAGTCCATGCTTAATAAATTGAAGAGTACTGTTACAAAAGTAACAGCTGACGTCACTAGTGCTGTAATGGGAAATCCTGTCACTAGAGAATTTGATGTTGGTCGACACATTGCTAGTGGTGGCAATGGACTGGCTTGGAAGATTTTTAATGGCACAAAAAAATCAACAAAACAGGTAAGTCTTAATTCAGCATCTGATTGGAAAGAAAACCACACATGCTAAGTACCATAAAATACATGTATGCATTTTTATGTTAAGAAGTGCCAAAGTTATTTAATGGGTTCTTAAATGGGTTCTTTAGTTCTCATTTCATCTTATGAAGTCATACAAAACCAAATGCTTTTGGACATGCCCCGAATCTCCTGGTTACAGATAAACTGACATACCTTATCATCTTGTGGTTTAATTTTGTTTACTTAATAAAATAAACCTGTCAGTTGAGCAAATATTAGATTGTAATATTTAGCGAAGTGTATGTTTTAAGATAAAAATTGTTGTGTTCCTTAAATTTTCACATTTGTCAATAAGTTACTGGCAAAATATGCAGTGAAATTTTTCAACATTTAGTGTGTCTTATTTAGTGCATTCCTATTCCCTCTTTTATTCTATAGCTTTGTAGAAAATAGTCTTCTATAATATTTTGTGTTAATCTGATGGTTTTTACCATTAGAGGGAGATATATTAATATTAATGGAATATAATCTGTAGGGTGTTGGGGGTTATATTTATTTCATACTTAAATTTTGAAAACTATTCTTTTAGTAAAGAGTAGTTCAATTTGAAATTTTTTTAAAAATTTGACTTAAGAGAACAACAGATGTTTCTTAGAAATATGGAGGATTAAATTTTACTAGTGGCTCTGTAGAAGTATGTTCTTTAAAAAAAAAAAATTGTTGACCGGGCACGGTGGCTCATGCCTGTAATCCTAGCACTCTGGGAGGCCGAGGTGGGTGGATCGCTCAAGGTCAGGAGTTCGAGACCAGCCTGAGCAAGAGTGAGACCCCCGTCTCTACTAAAAAATAGAAACAAATTATCTGGCCAACTAAAAATATATATAGAAAAAATTAGCCGGGTATGGTGGCACATGCCTGTAGTCCCAGCTACTGGGGAGGCTGAGGCAGAAGGATCGCTTGAGCCCAGGAGTGTGAGGTTGCTGTGAGCTAGGCTGACGCCACAGCACTCACTCTAGCCTGGGCAACAAAGTGAGACTCTGTCTCAAAAAAAAGAAAAAAGTGTTTTCAAAAGTACTTTTACTTCCCTACAAGTGAAATACAGGGATTGTAAGATGTAAGGGATTTATTACACACTTCCCAATGACTACAACAGCCATACAATTGTGAGTATGCGTTCGTTATGTGCTGCTTTTCCAAAGTCAGTTTATTTCCCAAACAAGTATATTGAAGACCAAATTGACTTTGGTTATCCTTTTATGAAATAGGAATCTTGGTCCTATGATAGATTGCTGTAAATCTTGTTTTTATTGCCATTTGGAAGTCTTTATTGACATCCAAATGAGATCTATTGAGATCTGCATCTTAAATGCTGATTGATTTAAGTTGTCATTTTTGAATATTGTTTTCTCTTCCATTCACCAAGAGTTTATCCAAAACATAAGTGTTTTTTTGAGTATTGACTACTTAAAAACCATTAATGAGGTTATGAAGTTATATAAATGACCAACCTCCTCTGACACTAGCACAAATTGCTTTTGCAATCAGTTATATAAGGGAAAAACAAAAGAACACTAAATTTACAAAATTATGCTTTTTGTTTTTAGAGACAAGAGTCTAGCTATGTTGCCCAGGCTGGCCTCAAACTCTTGGACTAAAGCAAATCCTCTTGCTTCAGCCTCTCCAGTAGCTGGGACTATAAGCACACACTCCTGCGCACAGCTCAAATTTATGCATTTTTATTAAGGATGTGGTAATATAATACCATCTCTGTGCTTATCCAAAAGGGTTCTAGGTATTTGTGTTGATACCAGTAGTTCATATACTAAATCCTCTGATAATACTGGAGCTTCTGCTGCTGCTCAAAGAACATGAGAACCAGGCACAAATGGTAGAGCCCCATTCTAACTGCTGACTGGCAGAACTGGGTTCTCTTAGGAAACTTTACTACATTCCATGTTTTTGCCAAATTTATTGCTTTGGGGTGAAAGGTAGTTTGGGAATACATCAGTGCTCTTAGTGGGTTTTGTTTTAAATTTCCTTTTTTACCTCCTTTAAACAGCAGGGGTCAGAACTGAGCATCCTGTCTTTACTATTGGTTAATTCCTTAAGACATTAACTGCCATGTAAGTTGTATTTAACTCATGCTAGTTTTCAGCCTGGAGCCTTGTGAAGCATATGTAGCTCACAAGTCTCTTCACCTTGGGAGCTGCGAGAACTATTTTTCAAGTTGCATATAACCCATGCACAGAAAATAATAAAAAATAACACAATTTTCATTAAATTAGAAAGGATCATTTTGTCTTCAAAGTTTTTATTCTGTTTTCATAATAAAACACCGTGGCCCCAAGGAAAAAAATTTTTTTCTAGTATGGCAGTCAGTGTTTTAAAGAATAGCTAAGTGCCTAGCCGTCTTGACATTGAAGCCTCATTTTTTTCCTTTTTTTTTTTTCTTTTTTTTCCACTTACAGCCCCTCAACGGAATGAAGCCTCATTTTAATTTCTCCCTTAATTGAAAAGTTTTAATTTTTTTGAATTATCTCATTTTTATTAAAAGAGAATCATAACACAATAATCTAAAAGTGTGCTATCCAATATGGTAGCACCATGCACATTATTTATTTAAATTTATTTTTATTTTTTACTAGTCAAGTGCAATAGTGAGAAGGGGAGAAAGAGTAGAACAGGGAGTTCGGTCTGTAACTGGCTGTGAACAATCAATGGATATAATTCACTACCTTTGGACCAGCCATGCATATCTATTTAAATTAAGTAAATTAAATTCCTTAGTTGCACTAGTCACATTTCCAGTATTCCAGAGTTGTATGTGGCCACTACTATTATATTGGACAATGCAGACAATTTCTATTATGATAGGAGGTTCTATAGGATAGTGCTGATCTAGATAAAACTGGAAGAAAAATAATAAAAAACATGCTATTCTTAGTCTCCCCCCCACCCCCCAATAAAGAGGCATGGAGAATTAGGTCATCTTTCTTAGCCTCATAGTCTTTCTTGTTCTAGTATACTATGTACTTGATTGCAGTTGTGTTTTATAGCAGCATATAAGATCTTAAATTTGACATTGACTTCGAGGTAAACAGCAGGTTAGGGACTTTGGGGTGGTGGAGGGAGGGTTCTCATACCTAGTTTTAATAGTTAAAGACAGGAAAGTGTTTTCTGTTGCTGATTGACAGTAAATTACCGTGAGATACAAGCCATTGTATTTCAAGTTTATTTCATGTTTTCTTTTTTTGCAAGCATACTTCATTATTTTTTACATAATTTTCAAGAAAAGTGTCATAACATTACTCCCCCAAAAAAGCCAGGGGCCCAGCAATATTTCTGAGTTAAAAGAATCCCTATATAAGTAATACTTTCAAGGTTTGCGTATCCTTTTAAAGGTTATCTGTGTATTTTTTCAAGTTCACATTAGCACATGATGAATTACAATTTTGAGATCATGTACAATTTTTCACTTTTTAACCTAAATGTCTGAAGGCCCCTAAGAAAAGTGGTAATAATAGCACCTACAGAGCAGATGAAAAAAAGTAAATATTTATGAAACCTGGGATGCAGCAAGATAAAGAAAAGGATTAGTAAATAAAAATTTACTTATGCACCTGATGAAGTCTTTATACCTGACAAGACACATCTGTGTTAGTATTCTGGCTTTCTGTTTCCAAAACCCTGTTTCTCTTGATTCTTACTGTTTTTGAAGGACATTAAAGTAAGAAATACCTCATAGTGAATAATTTATGAAAGTGGAATAAAGAATTGCCAAGAGTCTTCAAAACAAGTTTACAGTTGGTTTTTTGCAGTTAAAGTTCTTTAAGTTCTTAGGCCAGTTTTATATGCAGAATAAGCCATTAAGATGTTTAAAAGTTTTTATTTGGATAAACTTAACCAAACATAAAGTTTGTAAACATGTTGCAATTGATCTTAAATGGTATTTGAAGCTACTATTTGGATTTTGTACTGATGGTGTAAACCATTGGTGCACTTGTAGGGTCATTTAGTTTCCTTTTTGAGTGTTCATTTAGAAGTAGTTTTAGTCCCTAACTATTATTCTTTCTGGAATCTGGTAGGGATGGTAAAGACATTTCCAGGTGATATTTAGAGAATCAAAATTGTGTTGTCTATTTAATTTTTAAAATATAAACTCACTTTTAAGCACTTATGTACAACATGGAATAGTGCACAAATCATGAGTGTACAGCTTGATGAATGTTCACAGTGAACACACACTCATGTAACTAGCATCCAGATCAAGCAGTAAAACACTAGTAATACTCATGTCCTTTCCTAGTCATTACCCCATCCCGTTTCTCTCCAGGGGTAACCAATATCCTGTCTTTGAACACCTTAGAATAAT
Source organism: Varecia variegata (assembly GCA_028533085.1). Taxonomy (NCBI): domain Eukaryota; kingdom Metazoa; phylum Chordata; class Mammalia; order Primates; family Lemuridae; genus Varecia; species Varecia variegata. The sequence continues at coordinate 16,499,080 of CM052440.1, read as the reverse complement.
TTTGCCTGTTTTTGAATTTATTTAAGTGGAATCATATGGTTTGTACTCCTGTGTTTAGCTCCTTTTCCTTAACAATATGTTCATAAGATACAACTGTGTTGTTGAACATAGCAGTTTTTCTTTTCATTTATAGAGTATTGCTATGAACATTTTTGTATATACCATTGGCATATATTACACATTACCTAGATATGGAATTGCTAGGTGGTTGTGTGGGTATTTGTTCAGTGCCAAACATTTTTTTGAGAGTGCCTGTGCCATTGTACACTTCTACCAATAGTTATAGTTTCTCCATATCCCTGCCAACCTTGTTATAGTTTAGTCTTTTTAATTTTAGACATTCTAGATGGAGGGACTATTTAATTTTTGAAAATTTGGTGAAACATTCCCCTGAACTTTTAAAATGTCTGATAGGTAATTGTAGGCATAGAATTTACACCATTATGTTTCTGTTATAGCTTTGTAACTGACTTAGTCTTTCTATAGAGTTTCATGTTTTCAGGCTAGAAATGGTTATCTGACATAGGCACTCTTTTCAAGTATATTCTTATATTCTTTTTTTATGAATATTTATTTGAGAGGTATTTCTGAGACAATTGCCCTGGATTGGAAGTCATTGGCTTTGCTAATTTTTATGTTATACTTTATTTAAACAAGCTATTAAAGATGGAAATTTTTTGGCCAAAGTGTATATGTATAATAAGTGAGAGATGTTTGTAATATACACACATACATACATACATATTTACATGTATGTATATCCTTTAAAAATTGGAATACTGTCTTATCAGTTAGGTAGGAATGTTATGACTGTCAAGGCTGCTAATTTATTTAAATAATTTCTGATAAAGCACTACTTAAATTTAGTCTCTGTCTCACCTATACCTTTTACTTCCTTTTCAATTATCCTTTATCAAGCTAAGGGATTTATTTTTGGAGATGTGTGTATGTGTATTTTATGTAACTATATATATATAGGTCTCAGGCTAGCATTTCTAATTATTAACAAACTAAGCATTTATTATTATTATTAACATTTCTATTTTTCGTGACACAAGATTCTATGTTACCAGGTGGTTACTCTTCAAAATGGAGTTAACATTTATGAGTCTTCTAGTGTCCCACATTTATTATGACCTTTTATGTTAGTTTTTGCAGTAGACTTTCTTTTTTAAAAATAAGGTAGCTTTAGTGCTAGTTTAGCTTAAGAGTCATATTTTTTGGCCTGTATTTTTGCCCCGACTGATTCAGGGTTTCGTAACCCCTCCAGTTACATGACTGTTTCTTTCTATGAGGATAATGAAGGTTGATTTTTAAAAATGATTGTATAATAAACATTTAGTTCATATTTTATCCACTCTACCAAATGCAGGATTGGCCATAGCCCCTTCCTTACTATTAAGTCTATATTGTGTTATCCAAATGCCAGTATTCATGGGTGAGGCTTGCTAATATTGTGTAGACAAGGCATAATTAAATTATAATGAAAAATTATAATAATTAAAAGTTTTAAAATAAAGGAAACCAGTGTGTAGAGTTGAATATGCTAATCAAGTCATTTAGATAAAAAATGATCATAAACTATCTCTAGTAATTTTAAGGGGTGTATGTTGTTACCTTTCAGTCCTCTCAAAAATCAACTTATTATTAATGTAAGTAAAAATTTAGATTTTGTTTTATCATTTTGAAGAAGGAACATTCTCCCAAAGTCAGATGAAAAATGAAGAAGATATGTTGTTTGGTAATTGCCACTGGCCAGTCATGAAGGGTCCATAAAATAGAGATCTCAGGGAACATCTGTATTTCAAAAAATCTCTGGTGGCTCTGATGGACAGGTTAGTGCAGATCATGACTACTGTTACGGAGTCCTAAACATAGTACTGTACATTACATAGTTTAGATTTTATTACTTAAAACTATCTTTGTTTCAACAGAGTTCAACTTTGTAGTAAGCAAAGTGGCTTGCTTTCTTTTCTTCTTTTCTTTCCTTTCATTTTTTTTGAGTCCAGCAGTAAGCTGGAAGTCTTTTTTTTTTTTTTTGGAGATGGGCTCTTGCTATGTTGCCCGGGCTGGGCTCCAGTGCAGTGGCTATTTACAAACGCAATTATCGCACACCACAGGCTTGAACCCCTGGGCTCAGGCAATACTCCTGCCTCACCTTCCCAAGTAGCTGGGACTACAAGTGCGTGCCACTGCACCTGGCTGCAAAGTTGCAAAGTAGCCTTTAAAAAATTATAAATTAGGGGTATATCAAATGGAACATACTCTATTGTGATAAATATTATAGTTTTTAGAATAATTTCATAGCTTTTTTTGTTTAAAGTTAGGCTATTGTGAAAAAATACTTTAGTGGGTGACTTTCTTGCCAGTGTTTATGCAGTGAATAAACAGTAGAATACCAAATATTGCTTATGTTTTGTTCTAATAATTTTTGTGTAAAAAAGAACCTCCAATTTTAACAAGAGTTAGCAGTTGAATCTTAAGTGAAAGATATACTGGATGATTGCACTGTTTCATCTTTTCTGTATATTTGAAAAATTTTATAATGAAAAGTTGAAAAAGATTTTAATTCAAGATGATAATAAAATGCTTTTATTAATTGCTTATCTTTATCAACTATCCATAGGCAATAAACATCTGAGTGTCTTCTAGGTGTGAGATACTGCTAGATCCTGTGATAGATACAGAGACACATAAAACATTGTTTCTTTCTTCAAGAAGATTATAATATATATATAAGGTGACAAGACTTTTATATAGGTGATATGTGTTAGCAGAGTGGGTAGTATAGCAAAGTAGTAAGAGAAAAGCATAAATTAGAAATTTGGTATATTCTAATGAAAGATTTTGTGGTACAGAGTAAGAATTTTATTTTAGGAAGTTAGTGTGAGACCTGAAGGGTTAACAAGAGAACCTTGTTGATGTTGGTTGATTTTAATGAACTGAAATAAAGAGAAAATACTTTTAAGATAGTTGATAACCTATGTAAGAATATATCATCTCTGACCTAAAACAATAAATATCTGAAAGAATTTGGTGTTGTTACTTTTCTTTATTAACAACAGTTTTCCTTCTTAAGAGTGGGAACTTGAAGAGCTCAAGAGCCATTTCATGTGATTTTTTTTTTAGACTTAAAGCATCTTGAAAAATAAACACTTTTAAATTAGATACATTTATAAAATGTGTTATAGCAGAACACTTACTAAAATAAGATTGTGCACATGAATGGTGAGGCACTTGTAACTTCTAGGTCATTTGTTTTTAGTTCAAATTAATATTACTTTAAACTCTTACCTCCTGGTAGACCTGTGTCTCGTAATGATCAAAAGAGCTTAGATTATGTGTTTATATATAAGCGCTGTTTAAAACTCGAATGATTTCTTTCTTGAAGGCATGTATCATGTTTTACTTGGGTGCTTCATATTTTCTCTGTGTTATTTCTGAGGAGACAGAATGATGTATTGGCTAAGAATATGGCCCTATGGACTATCTGGGTTTGAATATTGAATTTTCATCTTACCCATTGTGAAATCTTAGCTAAAACATTTATCTTCTCCACAACATCCTCATCTGTAAAGTGAAGACAACGGTATAATACTTTGTCTCATAGGGTTACTGTGAGGAATCAAATAATCCCTGAAAATTACTTAGTACAATGTTTGGCACATAATAACTGTGTAAATGTTATCTGTTGTTATTTTTATAAATAGTCAATTGACTTGGAAACCTCTTTATTTGTAAGATTCTCTAGTAGACTATTGCCAGAAACTTTAACTATAGAGTATATTACAATATTATCATTTTTTCCTTGCTCCTTTTATGACTCTGGTCTGAAAATAACAATGACCAAGGTTTGATTTCAAGGACTACATAAATAATAAGTGGCAGGAGTGAAATTCCAGTTTAGGTTTATGTGACTCTAGAAACTGTGTTCTTAACCACATTATTATATGGTGCATGCTTATTTCTGTGTGACATAGGAGTGATATTAGGTTTCTAACACATCATTTTGTTTAACTTAATATACATTAAGTGTAGTATTCCTTACCACATTTACAGAGTGTTGAGTCTCTGCCTTTATCTTTCAAAGATGTTTCTTGACCATTGGTCTTGAATGTGCATGTCATTGATCAGATGTGTGTCATTGATCACATGTGTCATCAAAAAATTTGTCAGTGATAGAAAAATAACAAAAGTACAGGTTTTGGTGTTAGTGTTGTAACAGTAGTAGCTAACATTTACTGAATATTTGTATGTCACATATTGTAATAAGTTCTTTTTATATTACTGTGTCATTTACTCTCGTATGATCCTGTGAGGTATTCATACTATTTTTTATTCCCATTTTTCTGTTGAGAAAACTTGCCCAAAGTTGACTGGTCAGTTGTAGGGAAGTTGACTCATACTGCTCTGATCTAATGCCAATGTTTTGAGTACTGTGTAAATACCTCCTCTGTTATTATAATAATGGCTGCCTTATTCACAAATGCCTGGGAAATGTTATGATTGAATTGAGTTACAGTACTAAATAATTCCTTTATGTTATCACTTTTCAGAGACTCAGTCCTCTGATATCCTTAATTCATTTATATGCATAAAGAATCTCCAACTTAAAACAAGTTACGTTTGAGAAATTTATTAGTGGTGAAATTTTTCAGTGAGGTGATTAGGCTAACCTGTGAAAACAGCAATACTATTGTAGCGAAAATGAAAAACAGAAGAAAATAATTAGAAGAGGAAAAACAATAAAATGTCTTGGATATTGATAGTTGAGTAATAGGTTTAATTAGAGGCTTTCAAAAGAGACTTTTATAGAAATTCTGAGTCATTTAAAATCTTTCAAAGAATTTTGGAAGACAGACATTCTTTGCTAATTTTGCTTCCGTTTGTATCAGGTTTTTTTTTTTTTTCATTTTTACCAAAATCATACATTACTGATCTAACATGTCACCTTTCAATAGGACTAATTTTTGACTTATTTGTTAAGATGGGGTAACTGGATGAGAACTGTTTTTTCTCGTTTAACTGAAAATGAAAGGAAGAAGATAATGGTAAAGAGGATGTCTGCTTTTATTAGTATTAGATAAGCTGTGAATCATTTCAGAGAGGTGATGGAGGTGCAGCTTCCTGTACTAGTAACCATTCATGGTTACAAGATGGGGATAGGGTGGTATGAGAGAGAATATAAATTATTCATATGTGAAAGATGCTTACAAATTAGTTTTTTGTATAAACAGGCATCCCCTGACATATAACCTTTCTTTCAAAAAGCATTTCAAGATTTTGTAGTATACTCCAGGGTATTTATCATTACAATAGCATTTTAAATTTTTTAACATTTTAAATTTTATTTGAATTCTGGTTAAATAAGCGATTACTACATAGGGGACAACACATTACACACAGTTTATGTGTATCTCTGGTACCAGAATTCAAAGGTGTCTATATTCTTGTGTTCTGCAGATGAGGAATGTGGGTTTCATACCTTTAAAAATGTTTAGATTTACTAATCATAAGGAAACCAACCTTTTGATATCAGAAAAGTATTACATAGGTGCTAAAATTTCCATGGTATTAGTTTTTAGTTATTTCTATTTATAGACTGTTGAGACATTCAAATATAATTTTATTACTTTTCTATTTTTTTTATTAAAATTAGTTGTATAATTCTTTTATTTAGGAAGTAGCTGTTTTTGTCTTTGATAAAAAGCTGATTGACAAATACCAAAAATTTGAAAAGGACCAAATAATTGATTCTCTGAAACGAGGAGTCCAGCAGTTAACTCGACTTCGACACCCTCGACTTCTTACTGTCCAGCATCCTTTAGAAGAATCCAGGTAAATTTTTATAAAAACTTAGAGAGGAGAATTCCTGAACAAATAGTTAAAAGCAACTTTATATTGAAATCTGTCTATTTCAAGTATTGTCAGTGAAACTAAGTGTTGAGTTCTTATGCATTAATTTTTTCCCTAAAATTTATTTGCATTGTCTGTGTATATGCCTCTTTTTGAAATATTAGTAAAGACTTTGTTCACATTTGCCATGATTTTCTATTTCAGTGCTTAATCTATGCTCAGCACTATAGTAGTCAAAATATAAGATGCAAGAGGAGTATAGAATACAATTCCTGCATGAAAGCAGTTGCCTTTGTTAATTTGCTAGAATTTTTTGTCTCCTTTTCATTGATTCAATATTTGGGGGCCAATTTTGTTTGAGTGCCAAGTATTATCCTAGACATTTAACCTTCTGCTATGCCCAGCATGTCAGTGCCTAGCCCTCAGTTACTTTCCCACCTGTTTTTCTCAAGGGTGAACTTAAGAAGTGTTGCTGAGAATGATAAAAAAATGAAATTTATGTAATCTTAACTGCACTCTCAAGCCTGTGGTGCTTTTAATATTTCTTTAGATTGCCCTAACTTTATAAACCTTTCCACATTATTCATAACCCCAAATTTATTCCTTTCTTCCTCTTTCTTAGTAGACTGTGTTCTCCTCTCTTAATCCAGAAGATCTTAATCAAGTGGTTTGCCATTTGTGTTCTATGGCACTTAGGACTTTTAAGAATAGAGGAAAAACAGGCAGGTGGAGGACACAGAGCCAAAAGGGTTGTAGACTTCCCATCTTCCTTCAACCAGGGAAGTTTTGCTTTTTATCTATTTTATATATTGAGCTTCTGTGAAATTCTTACTTTGGAATCTTCAGTAACCCACTCTCTACCCCCTCACCTCCCAAAGGCATAAGATCCTTTTTTTCCAACCTAAAATAAAAATGACAAACATTTACTATGTGAAAAACTATGCTAAATGTTTTATATTGTTTAACTCATCTAATTCTCATAATGATACAGGAAACAGAGGATCAGAGACATTACTTAAACTGTATGGTTTTAAGTGGCAGAGCTGGGTAGGATTCATTCTGTCACCCTGATTCCTGTATCCATTTTTTTCATTTATTATACCATGCTGTACTTGCTCCAGAATATGCTCATATGTCTCTTTTTTAAAAAATTTGATTATTAATAGTTTATATTTTTGAGTTGGGATCTTGCTGTGTTGCCCAGGCTGGTCTCAAACTCCTGAGCTTGAGGAATCCCCTCACCTCAGCCTCCCAAGTATGTGGGACTGCCAGCACATACCACTGCACCCGGCTGGCTCATATGTCTCTTATCATAAAAATATTTTTTTCTGCTTCACTTGACCAGTCTTTAAAAAATATAAAATAGGCCGGGCGCGGTGGCTCACGCCTGTAATCCTAGCACTCTGGGAGGCCGAGGCGAGTGGATCGCTCAAGGTCAGGAGTTCGAGACCAGCCTGAGCAAGAGTGAGACCCCATCTCTACTAAAAATAGAAACAAATTATCTGGCCAACTAAAATATATAGAGAGAAAAAAAAAATTAGCCGGGCATGGTGGCGCATGCCTGTAGTCCCAGCTACTCGGGAGGCTGAGGCAGTAGGATCGCTTAAGCCCAGGAGTTTGAGGTTGCTGTGAGCTAGGCTGACGCCACGGCACTCACTCTAGCCCGGGCAACAAAGCGAGACTCTGTCTCAAAAAAAAAAAAAAAAATACAAAAAAATATTTTTTTGTTGCCTTTCTTTTCATGAATAAACCCAGAAGACTGTAGTTGCTGTCTATTATGCAATACTCATTATTGTGAATCCTGTATCCCAAAGTGGACTAAGTTTTTGTTTTTTTTTTAACTACACTTGTCCTGTGTTTTCCTGACTCCATATTTGCTGGTACTCTTTCCTCTGGAATGTTTTCTATAAGTATCTGTAAGTGTTACCTATTAGAATCCTGATCCATGTTATCTTAAGTTGTATATACATTTCTTACATCTCATAATTACATTTAAGTCTCTTGAGGGAAGAAGGACCATGTGTTATACTTTTCTTTGTCCCTGCAGCTTCTTTTATAGTGCTATAAGTATTATAGAACTCTAGGAATTTATTGGCAATCATGAAGAGAGATGATTCAAAGATTACTTTAAGAGATCTTAATTGTTAGGTTGTAAAAATTCTAGTATCATTGATAGAAATAGGGACACTTTAGGGAAGGAAAAGATAACTTCCGGTTTTTAATAAATTAATAATATTGGTATGTGAGAATTACCCAAAGGAAATGTACTACAGAAAGAGTTATCCGGCTGAGAGCCTAGAGTTGGTGATGTATATGGGGGTGAGTAACATAGAGGCAGTAATTAAAATCATGAAAAATATGAGTTTTTCAAGAACATACATAAAGGAAAGAACCTTGAAATGTAGGGAAAAGAAGAGTCAGGGAAACAGGGAAAGAAACAGAGGAATAATTTCATATGACAGGAGAATTGGCAGCATGTCATGGAAGCCAAAGGAGAGAAAAAAGGGCACACTAACACTGAGAACCACAGAATAAAAAGAAAATAAGGACATGGAGGAATCCATTACATTGACTAATGAGAGTTTGTTAGTGACATTCAATAATTTTGGTAGGATGGCAGTTTGGAAGCTAGGAAATAAATACAAAGGGGCCCAGCAGAGAAGATACTATGTGAGTGAAAAACTCCAAGGAGGGTGGTTGAGGAATCAGTAATATATTCAGGAGAAGTTTAGGGCAAATGAGGTCATTCATGTTAGATGAACATATATTTTTTTTAAGTAGGAAGTGGTCTAATAAGGTAAACAGTAGATAAAGGGGGCCATGGAATAAGGAATTAAATAAGAGGGTTATGAATTAATGTTCTTGAATGTTGAAAAATAGAGCAAGGTTAAAGTATACTTCATTGACTTTACACTGTATAAAGGATGTGGGTTTTCTGTTTTTTTCCATCAGCTTATGATATAATCATGAGAGTAAAAGAAACATGTGATCCATATTACAGGATTAAGGATTTGCTCAGTAAAGGATAATAAAGGTGATAGTTTATTGTTGAGGTAGTGGCAGACAGAAAAGAATCAAGTATAATCGGGTCTGAATTTGTTGAATAAGATACTGGGAAACTAAGTTGGTGGAGGTTGTAAAAGGGTAGGAGTAGATGACTGGTAAGTAGCTGTGGTTGGGGAAGTTGGTTAGTGGTCCTTGAGAGAATATAGCCCTTGTGATATGTGACTGTAATGATAATGGAAATGAATATTTATGAAAGATCATAAAGCCTTAGAGCTTGAAGCATAATCATATGTATGTTGACAAGACCAAGGATGATTTTTGGATGAAGATAGAGAGAAAAAAATAAAAGTTGCTAAAATATATGAGTCTTAGGAATCATAGGAAGCTGTAGAAAAAATTTATGAGTGTTTGAACAGTTTTCTTCCAGTACAGTTCAACAAAGAATGCCTAGTGTCCACTGTGCTATTGAGCTGAGTATTGGGAGTAAAGAACAAGGTAGCATCCTTGATGATGACTGAGTAGGCAGGAGAATGTGGCGCTTTCTTTCCTGCAGCCTAAGCAGCTCTGTCTTTATTTCTTATATATATTGAACTTTCATTTGAAAAATGGGTTTGAGACAGAAGAGAAGGTATTTAGATATTGTCGTCAGATGAAACAGCAAAGGGCATACTTGCTATTAAACAATTACTGTATAGGCACAGAAGCTTTGTTACTGCACTGCCTTGTGGGCCTTCATTGCCAGAGCCTAAAGCCCAAGATCTAAAAATGTTAGGGCTTTACTACCCTTTACTGAGCCTCCATGCTTGGTAATTATAATAGCAGTGGTAAGCATTTGTTGAGCATGCATGCTAGACAGTTTGCTATGTATTTTGCATGATTATCTCATTTCATCTTCACAATAATCCTTCAAGGTGGGTCTATTATCACCATTTTACAAATAGGCAAAGTAAGGCTTGGAGCAGTAGTGTCCAGTGTCACCAAGGCAGGAAATAGGGATTCTTGGACTTGAAGTTGGGTATCTGCCTGTCCTCAAAGCCTGAGCTCTTGATCATTACTTTGTAAGACTACTGAATATTAATATTTAACATTTTCTGAATTTGTAAATCTTCCTATACATCAGAATAATAATTTAAAAAATTTAAAAACTGTGATGCCTTTCAAGATGATTTACAAAATAGATAAAAGCAAAGCTGCTCAGAGTGAAGTGAGAGCAGGGACCTGGAGCTATGCCCTGGTTCCCTTCTTGATTCCTCTTGCTTGTATACTGTAACTGTTTTAAATTAGTTCATTATTTTTCCATAAAGAATATCAATCATTTGAAAAAGCACAGTTGAAGTAATGTTTTATTTCCTGACTTTTTTTTTTTTTTTTTGAGACAGGATCTCGCTCTGTCACCCTGGGTAGAGTGCAGTAGCGTCATCATAGCTCACTGCAACCTCAAACTCCTGGGCTCAAGTAATCCTCTCGTCTCAGCCTCCAGAGTAGCTGGGACTACAGGCGTGGGCCACCTCATCCAACTAATTTTTCTATTTTTAGTAGAGACAGGGTCTCGCTCTTGCTCAGGCTGGTGTCTGAACTCCTGAGTTCAAGCTATGCTCCCGCCTCAGCCTCCCAGAATGCTAGGATTACAGGTGCGAGCCACTGCACTCGGCCTATTTCCAGACTTCTTAAGTTTTAAAAAGTGTATCACAACTGTCACAACATTTAGTTTAAAAGACTGAGTGTTTTATCTAGTGCAATTCATATACAAAGCCTCCTGACCTTGTTGGTTTAAGTGTATTATATTTATGCTAAAATTAATAAATTTAAAATAGTCTTCTTGTTGATAGTTTAATAGGACCACTGATATCTTAGGTATATTTGATTTTGATAATGTGTAAAAAATTGATAGTAAATGACTTCTTTTTTAAAACAGGGATTGCTTGGCATTTTGTACGGAACCAGTTTTTGCAAGTTTAGCCAATGTTCTTGGTAACTGGGAAAACCTGCCTTCCCCTGTATCTCCAGACATTAAGGATTATAAACTTTATGATGTAGAAACCAAATATGGCTTGCTTCAGGTATGTATTTTTATTCAGCATGTAAAAACAGTTTTTTCCTTTACAATTGTTTTTGGCTATTTCAGACTTATTAGCCACGTAAAAATACTTTATGTAAACCTTTGGTTCTTGTCAGTAATTTCTGTGTTCTAGAATTTTTTTTCTACAATTTATTGTTAGGCTTAAATTATATTTTAAATATATGAAACTGATAACGTTGGTAACCTTTGGTGAGGGGCACTTATTTGCTGGTGGATGGAGTGGGTTCCTTTTGATTCTTTTGTATTTTAAACCATGTGAATGCATTTTATAGAGAAAACATTAAATTGAAATAAAAATAAAGTAATAAAAATTAAAAATTACATCTCTAAGGAAATTATTTAGTAGATATCAAGAGGTATTGTTAACCTTTTCATAAATGCCCAGTTTTTAGGATTTTCCTTTTCCTGCTTGCCATAATATCTTCAGCTCCATAGAGTAAATTTATATAGTAGATTCTAAGTTTCTTGGGAGCAGCCCTCATTTCATTTTTATTTTTAACAACTTTATTAAAGTATAATCAGTATATAATAAACTTGTACATATTAAAAGTATATCGTTTTATGTTTGATGTTATGTATACCTGTGAAACTATTACCATGATCAAGATAATGCACATATCCATCATCCCCAAAAGCTTCCTCATACCCCTTGTAATCTCTCCCTGCTGCTGCTTGCCATCTCCATGTCCCTCATCCTAGGAATTCACTGACCTGCTTTCTATCACTGGATCGATTTGCATTTGCTAGAATTTTATAAATGGAATCATATGGTATGTGTTCTTTCTTGGTCTGGCTTCTTTCTTTCTTTTGGGTAGGATTTAATTTACAAAATGGAATAAGAGAAAGATCCAGAAGGAACTGTATGAGCAGAATAGAAAAGTTTCAGGGCAGGAAGAAGAGGGAATAATCAGAAGTGAGGCTAGAAAAGTAAGCAGTGGTCAGACTGAAGAAATCTACAAACATAGTAAAGAGTAAATTTTGCCCTAGGAGCCATGAGCAGATATTGAAGAATTTTAGCCAAGGGAGCAACATAATCATATTTGTGTGTTTAAACTGATGGCTCTGGCTACAGAGCAGAGAACAGACTAGGGTGGGACAAGTCAGGAGCCAGGTAGGCCAATTAGGATATAAGAGATGGCAGTGGTTCTGAGTTGGAAAACAGTGGGAATGAAGTTTCAGATTTGTATGTATTTAGAAAGCAGGACCTTTAAGATGTGATGGTGGATTAGATGCAGAGGGCAGGAATAGGAACCTGTTAATTCTGAATCAGAAGACTGGAATTGTGGTACTGGTGTCTCCATATCTGTGCAAATTCAAACAAGGAATAAAAATCTTCTAAGCTTATTTCTTCAGTTTTCTGGAGAAGTGGTCAAGTCAGCAGTTAAGGATAAAGATTCTAGAGTCAGAATGACAAGAGTCCAAACTCCAGATTAGCCATTTACCAGCCTTCTAACACTGAACTTGTTATTTAACCTCTTTGGTCCTCTGTGGCAAAATGGAGAAGAACAGAATCCTTATTAAAGAGGATTAAATATCATAATGCATGTTGTGAGTAAACAGAGCCTGGCACATAGTAAGTGCTCAGTAAATGCTGGCTCTTGATATTAACTCTTCAAGGTAAAAATCTGGTAGTGCCTGATGATGATCAGCAGTATATTTGCATGTACTCACAGATTAAATGTGATGGACTGATTATAACTCAACTTCATTAAGCTGCCAAATAATTATAAGGAATTTTTTATAATCCAGTGGATTCACTGATCATGTCAGTGTCCTACTTAAACCCTTCAAAAGCATCTCACTGCTTGCAGGAGACAGTCCAAGTTCTTTCGGATGTTTAACAAAACCTTTCATAATCAGGAGGATGCTTACCTGTCCTAACGTGTGCAGTGGTATCTCATTGTGGTTTTAATTTGCATTTCCTTGATGAATAATGATATTGAGCACCTTTACATGTGTTTCTTTACCATCTGAATATCTTTTTTGGTGAAATGTCTGTTGAGATATTTTGCCTACTTTCTCTTTTCTTGTTACTGAGTTTTGAGATTTCCTTATATATTTATTGTGGACAAGTCTTTCGTCAGACACATAATTTACAAGTATTTTCTCCTGTTCTGTGGCTTATCTTGTCATTCTCTTAACTAGCTAGTAAGTGATCAAGTGGGGTAGGAACCCAAATATCTTCTCAAATGATACTCCCTACACTCTTTTCTGTTGACTTGCCTTCATGTTGAAAGCTCTAAGCAGGGATATTTTTAGAGGATTCATTCTCATATTTGTTCGTTGATGAGGAAGATATTATTGGCAGCTATATGTATGCCACAGTTCTAGGTGCTCAAAGTAAAGCCATAAACAAAACAGACAAAATTTCCTGCCTTTTGGAACTTACACTCTCATGTGGGGAAAAAAGTAAAATAAGTAAATATATAGTACACTAGGTTGTGATAAGTGCTGTGGAGGAAAGAGACAAGGGGAAAGTGGGATGGTTTGGATGGGAGAGAAAGGGGATTTGTACTTTCAAATGGGGTAGTCAGGAAATATCTCACCAAAAACAGAACAGTCGAGTAAAGACCTGGAAGAGGCAAAGAAGCAAGCCATATAGATACCTGGGGAAAAACTAAGCAGAGAGAACAATAAGTACAAAGTCCTTGAGACAGGATCGCATGACATGTTCAAGGAATAGTGAAATATCTGAAGTGGGAGAGAGGGGTAAACAAAAGATAGTAGTAGGAGGTAAGATCAGAGAGCTAATAGGTGGATTAAACTTTAAGTTGGGGTTGGGGAGGTTGGGGAGATGAGGAGGAACCAGCAAAGTAGACCAAAAAGCAGTGACCAGTGGAATTTGAAGAAAACCAGGGAGTTTGGTGTCCTGTAAGTCAGGGAACATTAGCGTGCCAAAATTAATTACTTGAAAATACAACCTTCAGCTTTAGTTGAACAATTCCATATTAATCTCAGGCATAAATGTAAAAATTACCAAATATTAATCCAGTGCGAGAATAAGTGAACATTAGGTGAATATTTGAAAACTGAGCACAGTATTATTCAGAAAAATTGAATTTCAGTATGAAGTATAAGTATATAAAAGTCACTATCTGTAACTCAAGAATCAAAGATTCCTTCATTTTTCAAACTCAGGAACTGAATAAATTTGGACATCAAAGGGTGCTTTATCTTTACTTCTTATGTGCATAAAAAGAACTTAATAA
>CM052440.1:16466440-16484429 GCA_028533085.1 Varecia variegata | reverse complement strand
GGTGAATATAGAATTTCAATAAGAGCTTCCACATGTCAGGGTTTAGTAACTGTTTTAAAGTTATATTTAGAAATAGAAAACAAATATAAGGATACTCTTCACATGTTGTTAAAATATGTCATTTAAGATGAATTGAACCCAAGTTAGAGTAAAATACTAGAATCCAAATGAAATGGATCACTTTGTGGGGAGAATTCATTTTATAATTCAAATGTCCCTCTTAGTAAATATATATATAGTAAGAGCTTCTCATGCTAATCACATTATCTAAAATGTTAAAAAATTGAAGTCTTTAGCTGACTAGTGATCTGACAAAGCAATCATAAATTCTTCTCTGAAATGAGTCAGGGATTTTAGTAAATAAATGAATTTGCTATATTAATAAGGGGTAAGAGTTTCTAAACCTACTTTTATTCTTGAGATTTTAACATACATGTCTATATGAAGATTAAATTTATGCTTAAATATTTTGTTTTAGATTGTGAAGACTTTAAATGACTAATGCAATTTACCTCTTTTACTAGGTTCGTGTAAATTCATTAGTGTGCTTAGGAAAGATTTTGGAATACTTGGATAAATGGTTTGTACTTGATGATATCCTACCCTTCTTACAACAAATTCCATCCAAGGAACCTGCGGTCCTCATGGGAATTTTAGGTAGCTGAAAACTTAATGTCATTTGATGCTACTTTATCGTTTTACAGTCATGCAAATAAATTTTCCAATCTATAACACCATTGTAGTCTCCTTTCATGTATATAGCATTCAGTAACTGAAAAATGATGGAATAAATGCCATAATATAACTTTGCTCTTTGTGTTAATTTTAGCAAAAGCAGTAGAACCTTGACATTTACAAAGCAATAAGATATTTGGGAATCCTACCTTCACAGATTTCATGATAGCATAGTGTTTTCCCCATAAAATGGTACAAAGTAAGAGAGGCAAACAAAGCTACTTGAAATGCTGATACTGGTCTTAGTAGTAGTACCTAATGTTTATTTGGTACTCACTTTATAAGAGGCAAAGTATTTTCTCTGCATTATCCTATTTTGTCCTCCCCCAAATCCAAGGAGGTAGATGGTACTATTATTTTTGTTTTACAGCCAGGAAACTGAGGCTCAGAGAGGTGAAATAAGTGATTGAAGATCATACAACTGATAAGTGGCAGAGCCAGTTTTTTAATATGTATAAATCTTAACTAGTGTATTTCATTGCTAAGTGATGTGCTGATGAAGCATATTAGCCTTATAGCACATTCTGTTTTATCAGCATAGTTACAAATTACTGTCAAGAAAGTCTGAAATTATATATAGTTAAAACTATGAAAGTCCAATCTGGAAATGCCAAGGGTCTGCTGTAGTAATAGAACCAGGCATAGCTGCAGAATCACAAAACCATTAACAAGTTCATTTTTTACTAAATTTGAGCTTCTTTGTTTTTAAGAAAAAAAGTATTACTCATCTGTGTTTTCTTAGCATCTACTATAGTGCCTGGCCTATAGAAAGCGCTCAGTAAATATTTGTGGGAATGGTATTTATTGTGGACCTCTGTAGACATAGAACTCTTGGGATATGGTATGAATTCTTTTGTGCTCAAAGAAGTTTGTCTTCTTGAATAGGAGTTTGGTATAGTAGAAAGAGCCCTGGCTCTAAATCCTGGCTATGTCGATTCCTGGGATGACTTTGAACAGTTTCTTTATCGGATAAAAATAACATTACAATTATTCTTGTGAGAATTCAGTGAAACAAATAAAGGAAAAGTAATGAGCGTAGTGCCCAGAAAATAAACATTTAGTAGATGCTGAATAAAGTTATTCTTTGGGTATATAAGCCAGGTGTATATTAACAGAATAGTAAGAGATGGTATGTTCTGAAGTCATGGACTATATACAAAACAGTGCACAAAGGTATTCAGAAACTGAGGAAGAAATGTGCTCATTTTGCCAAAGGAAGGAATAGGGATAATGGGATCTTGAAGGCTGAGTAAATAGGTGAGACAATTAAGGAAGGATTATTTGAGATTGAATTAAATTATTAAGTTTCAAGCATGTTCAGTTTGATTTGCTGAGGAAATGAATAAAGGTATAGGACCTATACTTTGATTATACCTATACTTACACACTTTGAAATAGATGCCTTAAGTTTGAGTGTGATTTCTGAAATATATATTTATATGTTTACAGGATAGAGAGGAATTCTGTAACATTACTGTTGCACTGTAAGAACTGAACCTGGTTGTGATAAGCTTTCAATATTATGCTATCGTTAAATGTGCTCTTAAACCAAAAGAACACAGGGTAAATATATTATGGTATTTAAGTCTGGACTGATGATAAAGGCTGAAATTATTCTGATCCATATGTTAAGAGCATCTTCATTCTGGGTACTGGGAAAAAATTGTGCTACACTGATTATCAAGAGATTTCAAGTAGATATACTATTTTCATGATTTCATTTAATTTATGGTGTTAACTTGTAAAGTATGTCACATTCTTTTCTATCAGGTATTTACAAATGTACTTTTACTCATAAGAAGTTGGGAATCACCAAAGAGCAGCTGGCTGGAAAAGTATTGCCTCATCTCATACCCCTGAGTATTGAAAACAATCTTAATCTTAATCAGGTAGGAATAATTTTGTGCCTTTTTTTTTTTTTTTTTTTTTGAGATAGAGTCTCACTCTGTTGCCTGGGCTAGAGTGCCATGGCGTTAGCCTAGCTCACAGCAACCTCAAACTCCTGGGCTTAAGTGATCCTCTTGCCTTAGCCTCCCAAGTAGCTGAGACTATAGGCATGAACCACCATGCCCGGCTAATTTTTTGTATATATTTTTAGTTGTCCAGCTAGTTTCTTTCTATTTTTAGTAGAGAGGGGGGTCTCGCTCTTGCTCAGGCTGGTCTCGAACTCCTGACCTTGAGCGATCCTCCCACCTCAGCCTCCCAGAGTGCTAGGATTACAGGCGTGAGCCACCTATTTTTGTGCTTTATTCAATTTATTCAACATATTGTTTTCTTGGCATTAAATACATAAATATATTACATATAAAGATTGCTAAAACAAGGAAAAATATGCCACAGAGTTAAATGAAGAAGGTTTGTGGGGTAGAAGGATAGATTATTGAAAACCTTGTTGGAGGATAGTAAATGAGCAGGATGTTGAAAATGTGTAGCATTTGGGGCTGGGAAGTTGCCATAAACAAAGAATGAAGTCATGGAATGTATATCAGTAGTGTATTCATTATTTATTGCTACATAACAAATCACCATAAACTTAGTGGATTAAAACAGCACACATTTATTATCTCATAGCTACTGTGGGTCAGCCCATCCAGGACCATGGCTAAGTTGGATACTCTGCTCAGGTTTCTCACAGTGCTGCAGTCAAGGACTAGGGGCTTATCTGAAGGCTCAACTAGGGAATGATCTGCTTCTAAGTTCACTTACTTGGTCGTTGGCAGGATTCAGTTTCTTGTGGACTGAAGGCCTCAGTTCCTAGCTGTCTGTTAGCCAGATGCCACTGTCAGTTCCTTGCCACATGGGTCTTTCCAACATGGCACCTTGTTTCATCAGAGCCAGCAGGAGAGACTGTTAGCAAGATCAAAGTTACCGTCTCTTGTAATATAATTAAGGAAGTGATATCATGTTACCTTTACCATATTCTGTTACTTAGAAGTAAGTCACAGGTTCCACCCATACTCAAAGATAGGGGTTTACACAAGGGCATGAATAGCAGAAAGAGGAGATAATTGGGGACTATTTTAAGAGTCCATCTGCCACAGGGAAGGAATAATTCAATTTGGGAAATATGTATAATACAGAGGGGAATAAAGGGAGAAAGATAAATTGAGTCTAGAATAGGTAGACTTTAAATGCCTGTTTGGTTTAGGTATATAAACTTTCAAAATGTGGTAAATGTTTCAGCAAAGGGGTAATACGTTTGAAGATTATTATAGAATTATGTCTCTGCATACCTTTATCACTGTAGTTATCACAGCTATGCACTTATGTGTCTGACTCTTCCTGAAGATTATGGACTTCTCAAAGGTAGTTATTATAGCTCATTCTTCATTGTAGCCCCAGCACTTAGTGCAATGCCAGAAACAAAAATATTTATTGAATTAAGAGAAAACTTGAGGTATGACAAGCCATTTTTGTGCACAGTAGAAATGGTGTTTAATGAAATGTAATGAAAAAGACTGAGAAGGGTCATTGTTTAACTGAGAGTGGCAATGATGGATAGGCAGGGAAGATTTAGAATGAAAGTGAATCACAGCAATGAAGGAAGCAGAAAGCTGGAAATTAAGCAAGAGAGCTTTTAGCAGTGGGGAGAGTGCTGAGTGAGCACAGTTTTGGAGATAGAGAAATTTGTAATCAGGTCCAACATTTCATTTGAAGTAGTAGGGTAAGCCTCTGGAAGTTTGTCCCTAGATTTCAGTTTTTGGTTTGATAGTTTCTTCATATCTTAGATGATAGGGTTAGGGTTGGGATTGACAAAAAGGGAGACAGTGAATATCGGAGAGGTGTAGGATAATATACCTAAAACTGTCTTCAACTTTTATCATTTCTGTTCTCTTATTTCTGATTTAAATATTCCCAATTGCTTATTTTAGGATATATAATTCCGTTTGAAATGTTGTGTTAGTTTTTCTTCAGCTTTGTGATTTTTTTAGGGCCTATTTTTATCAAAGAAATATTTTGAGACTGGGCATTGTGGCTCACCCCTATAATCCCAGCACTTTGGGAGACCAAGGCAAGAGGATTGCTTGAGGCCAGGAGTTTGAGACCAGCCTGGACAACATAGTGAGATCCCATCTCTACAAAAAATAAGAAAAAAGAAATTAGCTGAGCTTGGTAGCATGCACCTGTAGTCCCAGCTACTGGGGAGGCTGCGGTGGGAGGATCCCTGGAGCCCAGGAGTTTGAAGTTGCAGTGAAATACGATTGGGCCACTATACTCTAACCTGGGTGACAGAGGAAGACCGTGTGTGTGTGTGTGTGTGTGTGTGTGTGTGTGTGTATGTGTGTGTGTGTTTTAGAGAAATATTTTGATTCATATCTTCCGGTATTTTACTTAAGTTTAGCATAGATGTGGTCTGTTTTCCTATTTATATCATGGTCAAGGTTTCTGATTCAAGACTGCCCTCTTTGTCAGTTCTGATTTAAGATAATTTAAGTATAATATACATTAAGTGAAAAAGATAAGTAACTTTGGAAAATCCATTTTCAGCATTTGATCAAAAAACAGCAACTGCCGCACAGCAATCCACTGAATAATCTGTATCTTGTGTTTGAAGGGGGCTCCTAAAACCACCCCCAGATTGGATGATTTGGTAGAAAGACTTTCTGGACTCAGCATATAGTTGTGCTCAGGCTATACTTTATTATGGTGAAAGGATATAAGGCAAAATCAGGAAAGGGGAAAGGTCCATAGGCAAAGTCCAGGGGAAACCAGGTGCAAGCTTCCAGAGTCCTCTCCCAGTGGAATCACACAGGATACTATTGCAAGTCCTCCAGTAACAAGTTGTGACAGTATGTGTGAAATGTTGCCAACCAGGGAAACTCATTAGAGACTCAACACCCAGAGTTTTATTGAGGACTGATCAGGTAGCACCCTCTGTCTGGCATGTACTCAAGTTCCAGACTCCCAGAAGGAAAGCCGGTGTTTGTAGAACATATTCTTTGCACAAGCAAGGCACAATGAACCACTGTTACCAGTTAATAAGGAGAACCTTCCCGAAATCTGAGTCCCTGGACACCAACCAAAGGCCAGTCCTTGCAAGCAGGGCTTTCCAAGGATAGAAATTCAGCCCTACTGTGTTAACTCTTTTCTGCACAAACTACACGTAGCAATATGGGTGAATCTCACAAATATAATGTTGAGCAAATGAAGCCAGACAGAGAAGAGGATCTACTAAATTCCATCTATATAAGGTACAAAAACAGGCTAAACTGTGATGCTAGAAGTCAGAATAGTGTTTACTCATAGGGTGTGGGGGTGGGAAATGACTGGAAGGGAGCACAAGGCAGCTCCTGGGTTGCTGACGTTCTCTTCCTTCATCTGGCTACTAGTTACACTGGGTTTATTCGGTTTGTGAATTTTTTGAGCTGTGCACTTACATGTGTACTTTTCTGTTAGAATATTATACTTCGATAAAAAGTTTTAAAAAGCCTAGTCAGCAGAAAATCAGTCATGGTAAACTGCTATGGAAATATGCCTTTTGTCATTCCCATTATAAGATGAAGAAACTGATAGAGCTTGGTGAGGGGGCAGTATAATGTATTAGAAAAAAGCACAAGCTTTGGAGACAGACTTGGTATGAATTCTAACTGCCATGTAAGCTGTTTAGTATCTCTGAGTAAGTTGTTTTATCTCTTCCTGGGCCAGAGTTTCCTCATTTGTAAAGTAGAAATATTAATAAACCTACTTTGAAGAGTTGTGAGGATTAATAAAATAGTGTATGTATAATCCACTAGCATAAAGATGTAGTTATAAGATTCAGGAAGGGAAGGAATACAGTTTCTAGATTCTTCCAGTAATATATGGTATTATTCAAATAAATTGCTTATTATGATTGAAAGTACAAAAAGAATTATCAGCAGTTAACCAAAGTTTAACCAAAGCTTAAACTACATTAAGGCATAGTGTTAGGTATACTTTATAAACGCTGATTATTTGAAAGTTGGATTATGTACCTTTAATATTTCTAGTAATTTCTCAGAAAACAAGGTTTATTTTAGCCAAACATGTCATTGCAGTCTGAGTAAACAGGAATTTTCTGTGTGTTATTAAATAGATTATTTCTAGATAGACACAAATTCAGATGGTGTCAGATAATTTTGGATTATCCTAGGAAAATCACTATGTAACTAGGGGGTGAGCTTATATAAGACCCCTGAATAATAGCGGTTAGATAATTCAGGATATAAAACTCATTGAGACATGTTTTCTGGAACTTTAAAGCCTCATCAGCTATCATATCACCATTAAACAAAGATACTCTAAAAGCTTGCTGTGGTCACTGAGTTTAAATATATTATCCTTGTTGGACATCATTGCTATGAGTGGATCCTATTCTACTGGCAAAAATGGAGAGTATTGTGATTAACTTGTTGAATTATCTTAATTGATTACATTTGCTGCTTGCTTGAAACATTATAACTATATCAATTTCTTATTATACCAGTTCAATTCTTTCATTTCCGTCATAAAAGAGATGCTTAATAGATTGGAATCTGAACATAAGACTAAACTGGAGCAACTTCATATAATGCAAGAACAGCAGAAGTAAGTAGGTTGCAAATGAATTGCACATTGGGCAGGAGTGAGATAAAAGTTGTCTTATGATTGATTTTCTGGAATATGGAATAGAAAAATAGCTGGATTTTTAATTTGACCATATGTAAAACATTTAAAATTTTGCCAACATATTAATAAGTTGAAGTGAGTTAAAATATGGTTGAAAATCGAATGTGATTTCTAAGTATAAAAGTATAATATGATATAATCTTAGCATTTTTCCTATATAAAGACAATTCTGTTTCTGAGAAAATCCTTTGTCAGCATTAGCCACTGGCATTGTAAAGTGAGGTTGCTGAACACCAGGAACACCACTCATAAATATTTTTCAAATTTATCAATTCCTGGTGTTTTGATTTCTTCCTTTCTCTTTTATCTAACTCCAGAAACATTTATAGAATATTCATTTCATATGTAGTAACACAACATCCACCTTTTTATTTTTAGTGAAGATTTTCTAAATTATTTGCAGAATACTAGTATTCAAAAGAAGAATGCATAGGAGGAAATTATCCACTGGAAAATGCCAGTTTATTAAAATCAAAGCTCCACTGTATTCTTTGCTTCAGAGCAAAATGCATGAATTGAGAATACCTGTTAAAGTTTAATCCTGAACCAAAAGACATCTGAAAATCAGTAAAATTGACATCAATCATGAGCAAGGTCTCCAAATAGGAACTCTTTATCTTCTGTCCCAGTATAAATGAAGACTTGATGAAAGTATTAATAAATACACATGGTGTAGAAATAGGTGAAATAGCCCTTGGTGTGCTCTAAGTATTCTGTGGTGTGTACATATGTGAGGTTTAATGGATTGTCTATAACATAGGAATGCTGAAAATTAATTTTTAAAAATGTATTACAGGTAGAAACAAGTTTTTAACAGTATTTATAGTTGAGTGAGGAAATGAACCTCCTCTTTTTCTTCTATCTAAATCCTACCTATTTCTCAAGGCATAGATCTGGCCTACATCACAGTGATTATAGCAATTACTGTTATTATCACAGATTCTGAGCTTAGTCACATTAAGTTCCCAATATTATATCTTTTCTCTCAGTGAGATGTTAAGCTCTTTGAAAGTAAGAGCTATTCTTGCAGGTTTTATGACACCTTGAGTAAATTCTCCAGTAAATCTCAAATGTTGAGTTTTAAAAAAGGACTTAGATACAAATTATTTTTTGAGCAAGAAAATAATCAAAAAGATTATGACTCTTCTTAAATATGGAAGTCATTGTTTGAGCTCTAATAAGTTCTATGTGGATAAACAATTTTTAGTATGGTATTTAAAAATATGCATTTATTTTTATTGTTTTGTCATAATTCAATTCTACCAGATCTTTGGACATAGGAAATCAAATGAATGCTTCTGAGGAGACAAAAGTTACAAATGTTGGGAATCAGGTAAGAAGATAATTAATTTTTACAGAAAGTTCTTGACAATGTGCTTCATTTGTGGGGCTCTTAATCATTAAGCAGTAAAAATCACATTTTTATTGAAGTCTATTTAAATGATTGTCTTTTTTCTATTTCAGCAAATTGACAGGGTTTTTAACAACATTGGAGCAGACCTTCTGACTGGTGGGGAATCAGAAAATAAAGAGGATGGGTTACAGAATAAGCATAAAAGAGTGAGTTTCTTGACTATTCTCTTAGTATTCTTGTTTATATTATAGGATTTCCTGTAAACCACAGATTTCTGTTGGGAAATTCTGTTTAGAATCTTAATAAGAAATGTTCTGTAATTATCTTTATGAAATATCTTTATCAGTGGAACATGACCTAACCCATGTTGAGAATAAACATGATTAAGATTTGTAGCTTTCTCTATTACTCAACCTCCCACACGGTACTATTTCTAGGTTGCCTGACTCCTTTGTCCTTTCTCGTGTACTTTGCTGGTCATACCTCACTCATGGTAAATTCCACCTTGTCTCTTCTCTGCTTCTGTTCCTGTGTTGATGGCTTCCACTGCAGATTTGTGCTGTCCATCTACCTTAGACTCTCCCTGACTATTGCTCTTCAATATTTTAATTTCTCTCTTACTCACTACATTCCCAAATGAGAGTGACAGACTTTTTCCATTCTTTTTGAGCCCAGCAACCTCATCTCTCTTCTTTCATTTCATGGTGACAGCTTTAACTTTTGTGGTCCATCACATTTTCAACCTGACACTTTTGAAGAGTACTGGTCAGTTATTTAATAGCATGGCCTTTGATTTGGGCTTGTTTCAGGCTTTCTTATAATTAGATTAAGGTTGTGTATTTTTGATGAGAATACCATAGAAGTGATGATGTGTCCTTCTTGGTTTATTCTATCAGGGGTTCATGATGTCTACATGACTTACGAATGGTGAACAATATTTTAAAGAGGATTTTCAAAATGGATTTGATTCCATCTCCCAAATAGATAAAAAATCTGAGTGCATTTTTTTCTTCACTTTTTCCTCTTAATATTTTGCTCTCCCTCTGATTTTGAATAATAAGCTATAAAATATTAATACTTTCTTATTGAAATTTTGTTTAGCAACCAATATTACAAAATACTTAAGTCAATTTTCAACTTGTCATGAAGGTGTTCTTCTATTCATTCAGCAAATATGAATACCTGAATGTGTAAGGCCAAGGAACTACTAGACGTAGTTGTTCACAAAGTTGTAAGAGAGCATATTGTGAGGTTATAGGTTAGCAAGGTTCATAAAAGAAAAAGAGAAGCATCGAATTTGCTACAGACATTAGCAGTGACAGTATATATTTCTTCAGGTCTTTCTTAGCTTTTTGGTGAGTTCCTAAAATATTTTTGTAGTGAGATAGATTAGAGTTGAACAAGATCTCCAAATTTTATAGAATGAAATCAGTTAATCATATTCTCATTGTCTGGAAAAAGATGATTCTAATGAATGGTTTTAAAATAATAATTATTTTCATACTAGAAATATTTTAGCACAGATTCTGGGATTTCTATCTAAAAAGTTAAATCTTGTAGTAGTTTGAAATAAAACCTAACCTGTGACAATCAATACAAGAGTGGTTTGCTTTTCAGTGAAGTAGTGTATTGCTAAACATACCAAGATACACTTTACCAAAAAAGAAATACTTTGTTTTACAAACGGAATTATGAAGTTGCCAGTTGATTTTTATCCTTTATTTTGTTTTAAGGCATCACTAACACTTGAAGAAAAACAAAAATTAGCGAAAGAACAAGAGCAGGCACAGAAGTTGAAAAGCCAGCAGCCTCTAAAACCCCAAGTGCACACACCTATTGCTCCAGTCAAACAGGTCAGAGTTAATTTCTTTTGCATAATTTCAAGTCTACTACAATTAAGGATTAAAGTACTATAGAACTTAACCTACTAGTATTTTTATAAAAATGTGTTTCAAAGGATACTTCAATATGTAGTTTCTTTCTTTTTTTTTTTTTTTTGAGACAGAGTCTTGCTCTGTTGCCCAGGCTAGAGTGAGTGCCGTGGCATCAGCCTAGCTCACCGCAACCTCAAACTCCTGGGTTTAAGTGATCCTCCTGCCTCAGCCTCCCGAGTAGCTGGAACTATAGGCATGCGCCATCATGCCCAGCTAATTTTTTTTTTCCATATATATTTTTAGTTGGCCAGATAATTTCTTTCTATTTTTAGTAGAGATGGGAGCTCGCTCTTGCTCAGGCTGGTCTCGAACTCCTGACCTTGAGTGATCCACCTGCCTTGGCCTCCCAGAGTGGTAGGATTACAGGCGTGAGCCACTGTGCCCAGCCAATATGTAGTTTCTAAGAAGCATGGATACAAAGGATTTTCCAGCAACTCCTCCATAATCTGCCCAATGTATAATGTTTGGTGTCAGCACTTGTTACCAATAAAGAGGAATCTATAATAGACAAATAGGAGGGGTTCTTAAAAGAGATAAGGTCTCATAGTACAAATTCAACTCAGTTCACTTTGAAATGATCAGGAATACTATATTCATACTCTTATGTATTTTTGAGCTACAAATAATTTTCTATTTTTAGCTTTTTTATGGTTTTGTTTGTAACTTGATTTAGGAAGATGTATTTACATAACCTGACCAGTGTTTATTTCTACCATGTGCCTCCAGGTACTGTTCTAGGTGCTGGTGCTATGGCAGTGACTAAGGGCCCTACTTGTAGATAGTTTGCACTCTTAATGGTTTGAGAATAGCTTTCTCTTAAAAGCTTTCTTTAAATTATTTTTTTGTTGTTACCTCTTAATCACTGAAATTCTCCCTCAGAAAAAAAATCTTTGATGGCCAGGAGGCAAAACTGAGAATATTTTATAGGTGCTGATATAAGAATAGAGAAAATAAATTTCCATAAAATTTTGATGAAATTCAAAATAAAAAATAATAGAGTATTCTTGTTGTGGTATAGATCTACTGATGAGACGATGCAATTCTGTTTGGGGCTAGATAACATTTTGCTTCATTGGGGTTTAAAGTTAGTGTTGTCTATCATGAAATTGGTTGCCAATATTCATCTGTGAAAACCATACAAAAATAGATGACAAGCTGTATTTGGCTTGTAGGTCATAGTTTGCTGACTTGGTGCTGACCATTGAGCTTAATTTTAACTTGTCCATTCTAATGTAGTCTATAAAGTTTACTAATTATAAAGTAATTTGGATTTCTTGGAGATAAAGTAATTCCCTCATATTTTTCAGACTAAGGACTTGACAGACACATTGATGGATAATATGTCATCTTTGAGCAGCCTTTCTGTTAGTAACCCTAAACTTTCTACTTCAAGTACCTTCACTTCTGTTCCTTCTATGGGCATTGGCATGATGTTTTCTACACCAATTGATAATACAAAGAAAAACTTGACGAACGGCCTAAATGCCAATATGGGTTTTCAGACTTCAGGATTCAACATGCCGGTTAATACAAACCAGAACTTCTTCAGTAGTCCAAGCACACCTGCAGTGAGCAAGATGACTCTGGGAGCGCCTCCCACTCTGCCAAACTTCAATGCCTTGAATGCTCCTCCTTCTGGTTCAAAGCAGACCCAACAAAGACCCGCAGATATGTCTGCCCTTAATAATCTCTTTGGCCCTCAGAAACCCAAAGTTAGCATGAACCAGTTATCACAACAGAAACCAAACCAGTGGCTTAATCAGTTTGTACCTTCTCAAGGTTCTCCAGGTATGGGCAGTTCAGTAATGGGAACACAGATGAACATGATAGGACAATCTGCCTTTGGTATGCAGGGTAATCCTTTCTTTAGCCCACAGAACTTTGCACCACCACCAACTACTATGACCAATAGCAGTTCGGCTAGCAATGATTTAAAAGATCTTTTTGGGTGAGGTGTCTTGCTTCTATTTTGAAGGATTACTCAGTTTTAATCATGGGTGAGCTGATTTACATCTTAGTATAGTTGGCTTGGAGGAGCTACTTCAGTGGGAAAGTGAATGGTTCTGTGACAGAAAATATCTGTTTCCGTGCCAGCATTGTAGTTGTGTGGACTTCTAACCAGTTGAGTTTTTTAAAGCATCGAGGATTTTTTTTTCCTCTTACCAACTCTTCTTCAGGTTTTTAAAGACCCAACCTTTACCAATCTCAAAGAAAAAAAGGATAACTGAGTTATCTTGAATAGCAGAATTTTTAAATCACATGCTTATTTTGGCTTGTAAATCTTGGTGTTATTAAAAAAATTGAGTTGCTGGTCATTGCAAGCTCTTCCATTAAGTACTATGTGGTACACAGTCTACCTTCACAAGTCATTAGTCTTCATTTTAATATGTGAAAAATCTGGATGCTGTATCGATTTGTTTGCATTTAGTATGACTGAGAGAGAAAATGGTAAGCATAAAAAGAGGATCAGGTCATTTGCTTTTTCCAAAATTATTTACTTTTCAGATGAACAAATGTTTAGTATGAAAAGACTGAGCAAATACTGCAAAATTTAACTTACCTTGATTTCATTGGTTTAAACACATTACTAACCATCTTAAATGCAAACTAATCATTGTAAATTATATTTTAGCATGGTCTGCCTCAAATAGTAATGTATTTTTCTGCATTTACTTGGGTATATTTAGAATCATTTTTTTCCTACTATACACAGAAGAGGTATGTATTGATTTGTACAGATATTTGACAAAGCACTCTGATGTGATTTCCCTGACTACTGCCTTCATATTTCATTTTGAATTCAGACTTCTGAGGTTGCAGCATATGTGAATTGCATTTTCAAAAAGAGATTTGTAAGAATTAAACTATATTTAATGAGTAAACTTTTGAGATTTCTGCTGTATTGTTTCAAATGTAATAAACTTTACTTCTCTAAAAATGAGCAGTTGTATCTTCTGGCTAACCAACAGATTAATTTCAGCTTGCCATGATAGTCTGACCTCATCAGTTACTGCTACTGAAGTTTAATTCTTACCTTTCTAGGAAACTTAGGAACCTTTTGTTTGAACATTTTGATATCTATAATTAGCCATTTTTAGGAAGGAAAGAATAAATTCTCCTAACAGGAAACATGCTTTGTTTTTAAAGACCTTTCTCTGATATTCTTATTTAATTTGCTGATTATTCAACCACAGAGCCTTATGCTATAAATGTCATTGTATTTTTAAAAATTATATGCCACTGTTATGTGACTACTTTAAAACTGTCAAAGAACTATGTATGTATTATAGTTACTGCCATAGAATTTGTGGTTTTTAATTATCTGGGACCAGCAATCATTTAAAATAAATCATATGAAGTTTAGTGTGTTGGTACTAAGTTTATCCATTGAATATGGATATTCATTGAAAAAATATATACAAACATATGCTATATATATTTAATATGTAGTACTTGATTATAAAATATAATTTGATGACATTGTTGGCAGCATTCAGTTAAGAGGGTACTTTGAAACCTAAAAATCAGTTTTCACACTAGTTTTCTGTGTGAGCTGTACTGTGTTACGTGATTTTAGAAAAAGGATTGATAGAATTGCTAAAGATTCTTACCCAAGAAATGAAAAACACTAGGAAGATCAAAATGTTTTTGCCAAATACATTCACAACTTGACCAAATTAGCTGTCTTGTTGGTAACGCAATATTAATGTATCTTTTGGGAAAAAAAAGCTTACATATGGAATAAGATTGCTTAATGTTGAAAAATTTTTCTTTGTAACAATTCAGTAGTTGCTGTTTATTGAGAAACTTTTTTATTTTGTAAAATAACTTGATGTCAGTGTTGGACTCCTAATTAGAAAGAAAGCTTACTATAACAGCTTATATAACTTGAACTTCTGAATATGAAAATAGATTGTTTGAAAAAATATGTAAAATTTGCTCATTCATTGAGGTAATGGTGCTATGTTTTTACAAAATTGTTCCTATAAGTTTTTCTACTTTCTCAAAGGTATTTTATTTAAATCATTTCCATCAATTGAACTGTTATCATTACCTTTTTCTGCTGAGAAATTGCCTCTGAAAAACAGTGCTATTTTTAGACTTTTGTGTTCCTATGTGAACAAAATTCTCAAAGTACTAGAGCACCTTAAAGTTATTTCAGATATTCAAAACATTTAAGTCCCTTGTGCTTAGAGTAGAGAATTGGTAGGTTAAGGAGCACCTGTAGACAAAAATGAACAAAGATGCCCTTTCGTTTGAATTGATTCTCTATTCTCCTAATGCAAAGTGTGTGGTGTATATAGAGGGTATATAAAAGGAAATGGAAGTAGACTTTGTACATGTCTGGTTTTTGTTTGATTTTTATTTTTATTTTGGAATGCTTATAATCCTTTTCACTGAATAAGTTAAGGAAGTAGGTTTTTGGGTTTTTTTTTAACCTGTAAAATACCTCACATGGTTGCTTTTACATAAGAAAAAAAAGGTAAATGTGAAATACCTGATAGCAAGCAAAGTATGCACCAAATAAATTTTAGCTTTGATAAAACTTTCTATTTTAAGGTGTGATTTCATACTTTGTGCTTTAATGGTCTTAAAATAATTTTAGAACAAATGAATCTGTAAGAATTTAAACTACTTAAGATTTTAAGAGATTATCTACATCAGTGGCTTTCAAACTGTAGCTGTGACACTTAGTAAGAAATACATTTTACCCTGCAACTGCTGTATAAAATATATACCTGAAAAAGTTCCAGAAAGTGTCTTTAATAAGTGTAATGTACTCTATTTTTTATCTTATTAATTTTTAAAAACTTGATTACAATCACTAAAAGGATTTCATGATTTAGGGTTTTATTCAAACCATCTCTCTGAGAGCAGAGATAGAAACAAAGGGCCTGAGGCTTCCTTGGCTTAACCCAAGGAGATAAGAGCCAGGAGTAGAAGCTAGATTTTTTTCCTAATCTGCAGTCTAGTGTTCTCTACCACATTGCATCCTTTATTGTATGCAGTCTTCTTGAAGGTGCTTTTGTTGAGACTGATTATTTATTTATTTATTATTTTATTTTATTTATTTATTTTTGAGACAGAGTCTCACTGTTCCCCCGGGCTAGAGTGCCGTGGCGTCAGCCTAGCTCACAGCAACCTCAAACTCCTGGGTTCAAGCGATCCTACTGCCTCAGCCTACCGAGTAGCTGGGACTACAAGCATGCACCACCATGCCTGGCTAATTTTTTCTATATATTTTTAGTTGTCCAGCTAATTTCTTTCTATTTTTTTTTAGTACAGATGGGGTCTCACTCTTGCTCAGGCTGGTCTCGAACTCCTGATCTCGAGTGATCCTCCCGGCTCGGCCTCCCAGAATGCTAGGATTACAGGTATTAGCCACCATGCCCAGCCTGTTGAGACTGATTTTTGTAGCAAGTATGTGTTCAGTACTTATTGGGTACCATATAGCTGGGCACTGGGGCACAGTCCCAGCTACTCAGAAGGCTGAGGCAGGAGGATCCCTTAAGCCCAGGAGTTTGAGGCTTCAGTGAACTATGACCACACTACAGCACTCTAGCCTGGGTGACAGCGAGACCTTGTCTCTTAAAAAAAAAAAAAAAATTTATTGGATACCATAAATATATTCATACTGTGAAAAAATGGTAATAAAGGGGGAGAAGTGAGGGAAATGACAGAAATGTACATAGTCAAAATCAGCCTCTGGGCTACTGCTTTGAATTGTGGATGAGGAGGGCTGGGGGACTTGGGTTAGCAATACGTGTAGTACCCAGACGTATAGCAGAATTAATGCTTACAAACGTGGGGAGGAGGGTGTGCTATTGAAAAAGCCATTTCACCAAAACAAAGCTTGTTGGATATGACAAACTTTTTCTATCCAGAGCAGTCAAATTGGTCCTGCCACTCAGGGAGAATTTAACGACCGGGTGTACAAACCACGTGTGTAATTTAAATTTTTTTAGTAATACCATTAAAAATAGGTGAAATTAATTTTAATATATTTTATTTAATTTGATATATCCAAAATATCATTTCTGCATGGAATTGCTATGAAAAACTAATGAGATATTTTACATTATTTTTGATACATAGTGTTTGAGATCTAGTGTATATTTTACAGGTAGCACATTTCACTTCAGACCAGTCATATTTCAAGTATTCAGTAGCCACATGGCTAGAGCTACTGTACTAGCATGGGTGCATCTGGAAGTTGAGTAGCCAAAGAAGTGAATTTTGGCCGTCATCAGCTTACTATCTCCCAGCTCAAAACCCATCTGTTTCCCTGCTTCGTGCTACTTTTCTCCTTTGCCAACTGGTAGATTGTTATGCTTCGTCAGTGGAGGGCCTTGGAGTGGCACTGCAAAACAACAGCCGCAGGAAGGCACTTTACTTCTGGGTTCTGCTTCTCCATTTTTATCCATCGTAGGAGCCCAGCAGCCCAAGCAGAGGAGCTCCAGCTGTCCCCCAGGTCATGGATGTTCTGCCAGCCCTGCTGCCACTGCGGAGCAGCTACAGTGGGCTGCATCCATGCACCTCTGCCACCCCCTCAAGCAGCTGTCTCCCTGTCTGTGGCCCATGCCCTCTGGCAAGTTTCTTCACCACTGGCACGCTGAATGTTCCTGTGGAAACCACACCCTTTCCAAAGAAGTGCTCGTCAGCTTGTGAATGGGGTGAGGGAAGAGAGCCTCTCTTAGTCTTTAGTTTCTTTATTTTTTTCACTTTCTCTCAGCCTAGAGGTAATAGTTGCTTTCTTTGCACCTGCACACATTCTGCACCCGTTAGAGTACAGCATAGTTTACCCTATTTGAATAGTTAGCCAGCTTCTAGTGAACAATTATTATATTAAAATTTCCATGTTAAAATTAAATATCTAATGTGGTTTCTGTCTCCTGACTGTATCCTCACTGATATATCCTAAATCTAACACTAAGCTATTTTAAAATGGGGCTATGTGATATATATATATGCTGTGAGCAAAACCATATGGAATTGTATATACCAGCCTGTGTTAAAACTTTCTAAAATTTCTTTAGAAATGTGCTTATAGTGGAAATATGGTTTGGCTACTTTATACCTATTTGATGCAGTTCCAATTTTGTCTTTTTTTTTTTTTTTTTGTCCTACTTTTTGAATATGTTCCCTTGTGTATAGGCCTGGGTTGCTAGTAAAGCCAGTGTTTGACTTTTATATAAAGGTAAATGAGATAGGCACTCTAATGTCTAGAGTTGGAACGTAGGAATCAACATTCATACAGGTTTATTCCAAGTCTATGTCTCTAAGCCTGCCAGTCTTTCTAATGCAATGGTGAAACAAAAGTCAAATGCAAGGCATTTCC